>JAABKJ010007545.1:19514547-19873508 GCA_011634705.1 Andricus grossulariae
TTTTAAAATATTCATTTTGTTGTTGAAGATTCATCATTTTAGTTGAAAATTCATATTTGCGGGCTAAAAATTGAACTTTTTCGTATCAAATTCGTATTTTTCGGTTGAAAATTCAACAATTTAATAGAAAATTCAACTGTTTGGTTGAAAATTAACTTTTTTTGCGTGGAAATTCATAGTTTTGTTTTAAAATTCAACTATTTTGTTACATATTAAACTATTTTAAAGGAAATTCAACTATTTCGTAGAACATTACCTTTTTTTGTTGAAAAATCATATTTTCGGGTTGGTAAGTCAACTGTTTTGTAGAAAATTGAACAATTTTATTGAAAATATTCATCGCTGTGGCTAAAAGTTCCACATTTTTTGGTGAAAAACGCAACTGTTTGGTTAAAAATTAATGTTTTGGTTGAGCATTCAACTGTTTTCTTATTTAAAATAAAAATCTTTTTTGGTTGACATATCAACTACTTGATTTAAAGTTTAACTGCTTTTTAAAATATTCATTTTGTTGTTGCAGATTCGTCATTTTAGTTGAAAATTCATATTTTCGGGCTAAAAATTGAACTGTTTCGTATCAAATTCGTCTTTTTGGCTTGAAAATTCAACAATTTAGTAGAAAATTCAACTATTTAGTTGAAAATTATCTTCTTTTTTTGTGGAAATTCCTAGTTTTGCTTTAAACTCCAAATAACTTGTTACATGTTAAACTATTTTTAAGAAAATTCAACTATTTCGTAGAACATTACCTTTTTTGTTGAAAAATCATATTTGCGGGCTAAAAATTGATCTGTTTCGTATCAAATTCGTCTTTTTGGCTTGAAAATTCAACTATTTAGTTGAAAATTATCTTCTTTTTTTTGTGTAAATTCCTAGTTTTGCTTTAAACTCCAACTATTTTGTTACATGTTAAACTATTTTTAAGAAAATTCAACTATTTCGTAGAACATTACCTTTTTTGTTGTAAAATCATATTTTCGGGTTGGCAAGTCAACTATTTTGTAGAAAATTCAACAATTTTATTGAAAATATTCATCTCTTTGGGTAAAAGTTCCACAGTTTTTGGTGAAAAACGCAACTGTTTGGTTAAAAATTAATGTTTTGGTTGAGGATTCAACTGTTTTTTATTTAAAATTAAAATATTTTTTGGTTGACATATCAACTACTTGATTTAAAGTTTAACTGATTTTTAAAATATTCATTTTGTTGTTGAAGATTCATCATTTTAGTTGAAAATTCATATTTGCGGGCTAAAAATTGAACTGTTTCGTATCAAATTCGTATTTTTGGCTTGAAAATTCAACTATTTAGTAGAAAATGCAACTATTTGGTTGAAAATTAAATTTTGTTGTGTGGAAATTCATAGTTTTGTTTTAAAATTCAACTATTTTGTTAAATATTAAACTATTTTTAAGAAAATTGAACTATTTCGTAGAACATTACCTTTTTTGTTGAAAAATCATATTTTCGGGTTGAAAATTCAACTGTTTTGTTGATAATTCATCTTTTTGGTGGAAAATTTATGTGGTTCTTTGCGATTCGTCTTTTTGGTAGAAAATGAATCTTCTTGGTTAAAAATGCATCATTTTGGTTAAAAATTTAATTATTTTGCTGATTCACATTTTTTTTAAAGAAATCGTCCTTTTCGGTTAAAAATTCGTTATTTTGATTGAATATGAACTTTTTTGTTGAGAATTCATATTTTTTGATTGAAAAGTCAACTGTTTTGTAAAAAATTCAACACTTTTATTGATAATTCATCTCTTTGGGCAGAAATTTAATATTTTTTGGTAAAAAGTGCAAACTGGTTGAAAATTAATCTGTTTTGGTTAAGGATTAAAATTTTCTTATTATAAATAAAATCTTTTTTGGTTGAAACATCAGCTATTACATTTTTTGTTTAGAATTCATATATATTTTAGTTGAAAGTGAAACTACTTTGTTGAAAATTTATTTTCTTGATTGAATATTTATAATTTTAGTTGAAAATTCATCCCCCTAGTTGGAAATTATATTATTTGTTTGAACATTTGTTTTTTTCATAGGTTGAAAATTAATTTTCTTAACTGAAAATTAAACTATTTCATTTTCTGTGAAAAATTGATCTTTTTTATTTGAGAGTTCAACTGTTTTTGCTTTAAAATAAAAATATTTTTTGGATGAAATATCAACTATTACATTTTTCGTTGAGAATTCATTTATTTTTGTTAAAAGTGGAACAACTTTGTTGAATATTTATTTTTTCGGTTGAATATTCATAATTTTATTTAAAAAATCATCTCTTTGGTTGAAACTTGAACTATTTGGTTGAAAATTAGTTTTTTCTTTGATTTAAAATTAATTTTTTTAACTGAAAATTCAACTATGACATTTTTTGTTGAGAATTGATTTTTTTTTAGTTAAAAATTAAAATATTTGGTTTAAAATTCATGTGCTTTGTTGAAAATTCGTCTTTTTGGCAGAGAATCTTATTGGTTGAAAATTCATCTTTTTGATTAGAAATTTAATTATTTTGTAGAAAACTCAACAATTTTGTTAAAAAAATCATCCTTTTCGGTTGAAAAATAGTCTGTTTTAACAAAAAATTCAACTATTTTCGTAAAAACTTTAACTAATTCGTTGAAAATTTGTTTGTTTGTTTGTTCAAATATCAGCTATTACATTTTTAATTAAAGGAACTTAACTTTATTAGAAATTTGACGACCAGAAAAATTAAAATTCGAATTTTCTAACATTATTTATAACCTTTTAAAAGTACATGTCCCAACTCCTTACAGTATCTACATTTTATAGCATTATTTTAGATTTTTTTTTCAAATACAATTTGAAGTTTATAGTTTTAAAATAGCTTGACATTTTTACACTTCCAAACATTAAAGTTTTCTTAAAATTGTCAACAGTTCACTCTAATGGTATCAAATTTTAAAGCGTTTTAATTTTTTTTTTCAAAAACATGACATTTTTAGCAAAATAGAACTAAACATTTTCGTTAAAATTTCTTTTACAACTTGATTCGTCTAAATTTCCAAAATAGAAACAGGCAAAATTTAAAATAATTATTAATACCTGAGTTTTTTATTCTTTAATTTGAAATACTCTAATTCATAAAGTTTTATTGAAAATATTCTTTAAACGTTTTCAATTTGATATTGCTTTACTTATCAAGGCTTCCAATTAGAAATTGTTTAATTTTGAACAATTTATGTAAATTGTAAAGAAGAGAGAATCCGAAACTGTGATTTTAAGTTTTCTGAATTTATATTGGGTCAAGTATTAAAAGGCCTTCTTTTTTAAATTATACAAAGTTGAATTATTTCAATGCAAACCAAATAATTTAAATTTTTCTTATCATGAGATTATTCCAAATGTAATATTTCCTATTTTATAATTAATCGGTATAAAGAATTTTATTCAAAATTGTACAATTTGGAACAATATCAATTTGAATTGACAAAATGGTAAACTTTCAAATTATATCTAAATTTATACCATTTTTAATTATTTAAATTAAAACCAAATAGTTTGGAATTTTGTTAACATGATATTATTCCAATTTTATGTTTTTCTATTTTACAATTATTTAGCAATAAAGGATTTTACTTGAAAATTGTATAATTTAAAAAAATTTAGAATTTGAGCAACAAAATGTTGAACTTTTATATTCTCAATCCAAATTTATACAATTTCGAATTATTTCAGTAAAAACCAAAAAAATTTGAAGTTTGTCAATATGAATTTTCTTGAATGACATTCAATTGAAATCCATCTTTTTGAAAAGTGAATTTAGCTGTAAAGGATTTTAATTTAAAATTGTACCATTTTGAAGAATTTAAATTTGAAACGACAAAGTGTTGAACGTTTAAATCTTAAATCCAAAATTTGTAATTGAGGTTAATTTCAATAATCATGCATTTAAAAAATAATTTCTATAAAGATTTTGAATTAATTCACAACGGGGTTAGGTTTTATTTTAATGTTATAATTTAACAGCTTAAATTTAAGAGATTATAAATTCAAATAATCGAAATGAAAAAAATTGTTTTTATCAGATGGCTGAGAAATTAGAAGATCTAAATCTCCCAAATACTGTTGTAACCAGAATAATGAAAGAAGCACTGCCAGATAAAATTGCAATTGGAAAAGACGCTCGAGTGGCAGTTGCAAAAGCCTCTTCGATATTTATTCTCTATCTCACGTCTACTGCAAATTCGATAGCAAAGAAAAGCAATCGCAAAACGATTAGTGGTTCTGATGTTGTCCAAGCAATCGAGGACATTGAGTTTGAACAATTCAAACCGCCTTTGCACGAGGCCTTAGAAAATTTCAAGAAAAGCCAAAAAGAGAAAAAGGATGCTAGCGCTAAAAAGAAACAACAAAAGGAGGACGAAGATGTCACCGAAGTGCAAGAGGACGAATAGATTTAATTATAGAAACTCCGGTTCGATATTTTACGTTGCCTAAATTAAATCAAATATTTTTATACGCACAAAAAACAGTGATTTTCGATATTTCTTTGCATCTATATTCTAATAAGGGTCATCCCCCAATTATGTAAAAGATTTGTAACATGGAGAGGGGGTGCTAAAGAATACTTATACACTTTTAATTTCATATTTGTCAATTTAGAATATTACTCTGTAAAATTGTTCAAATTTGGACAATGCCAATGATTTCGATTGTTTCATTTTATGTCAGAGTCTTCAATTTTGAAATGCTTATTTAAAAAAAAGTTTAATAAGGCTCCACAAATTTGTCTTACCTATAGTTTGGGGATGACTCCTGATTTGTTTTACTGGCCAACTGTATTTTAAGGAATTAGAAAAGAGTTAGATATCTAACCATGACGTGCAGGTTACAATGTCAATATGCATAGACTGAATAATCTTTTACCTCCAAAATGATTATTTGAGTTTTAAGATAGACTAGTTGATAATATTCCTCGCCTGCTGACAAAATCAGTGTTAGTTTTGTAATTTACAGTTAAGTAAATATACTTATGAAGGAAAGCCGGTTTGTAAAAAGCTGTAGGCATTTCAAATGTCAATAAGTATTTATTTTCAGTGTATAATTACAGTATGTTATAAGAGGATGATATAAATTAGTTATTGAAAATGTTGCTCTATCAATACTGATTCTTAACCTGGCTTACACTTTAAACGATCAGAACCATTTGTGCGATTTTAAAAACATTCATATGTAGGAAAAGTTAAAATGAGAGGCCTTTTGAAAATTCCTGATGTTTCAGTAATTTCTATCAGAATTTTTCGAAAGAACGCGATATTTTTTCGTATAATGGCACATTAATGGCTCTAGGCCTCAAACACTTATCAATTAGGAGTAGGTATTTTATCACAATGCGTGTATTCTTAGAAATGAAGAGTAGAGAAGAATTTCTTTGAGGCTCGGCTTTAAACTGTAGTTTTTAAATGTAATTTTTAATAGTTAATTTTCAATATAAAACTGCTCTACTCTTCAAATGTTTTTCGACAATCAAACCTAGTTTAGAAATACTATGCAACCTACTACGTGCTAATTCAAACTTTGGTAGAAAACGCTAAATAAAGACTAATTACAAAACTCTCGTGCTATAAAAAACGGTCGAAGATATTTTCAACCACTCGCAATGAATAATTATCAACTTTTTGCTAGTATTACATTTTATCCAAACCTACTGCAAGTTTTATATTTACAATCGAAAATTGAAAACAGAGATATACATTTATTTTGCGAAAACTTAACATAAAATGATTGTAAAACAGGAAGAGTTCCGAAATTTAATTTGGGAGACTTTCGAGAAGGAATGATTCAAGGCTGAATGACTCTTATTTTTCGGTTTATCGAACTTCGACACATGGGACATTCCGAAGTTATCATTTCGGTACAAACCGTGCAGCAGCAAATGTGTCCACAAGGAAGGAAAATGATCTCACACTGAAAGATAGAATTTAAAAAAATTATTTTTAATTTGTTAATGCAGGATAGGGTGTCTACTAGCACCTGGAAAACTTGAAAATGTCAGGGAATTTTGTTGGTCAGAGATGAAAGTTCGGGAGTTTTTTCATGCGTGCCTAGATTTGTTTAAAAAATTGTAATATTAAATTAAATGAAGTTTTTTTCGTTTGTAAAAGTAAATTTTTAAATTGATTGATTATGTTTTTATTATTATTCATTTCTTCAATTGTTCAACAGTGATAATTCAAGTATATTTAGGAATATCCTGTAATCAACAAATTTCTAAAAGCTTGAGAAATTACTTGTCCTCAGGGCCTAAAATGTTGCGTAGTCCGAATTTAAAACTGTGTAGTTCGAAATCAAAAAGTGTATAGTGAAAAACTAACTTTATTTTTCAAGCCAAATTTCTCGTTTTCTAATATAATATTTTTAAAGTATTCAAAATAAACTTCAATGTTTATTTAACCTATTATTCTTTAGTCTATAAATTTTCAAAAGTCCTAATTATTTATCGTTGGATTCACAGTCTTTCCCCTATATTTAGTTGAAAGTTAATTCTTTTTTAAAAAGTCTATTATTATATTTTTGGATGAGAATTCATCTCTTTTGGTTAAAATTTTTATTACTATTTGGTTGAATATTTAATTATTTAATTGAAAATTCAACAATTTTGTTATTAAGTCATCTTTTGAGTTGAAAATTGTACTATTTTGGTAGAAAATTCAACTCCTCTGTTGAAAATTCGTCTTTATGGTTTAAAAGTTAATATTTCTTAGTTAAAAATAAAAATTCAAGTATTTGGTTGAAAATTAATTATTTTGTGGAAAATCCATATTTTCGTTTTTCGGTAATTAGTCTGTTTTGGTTAAGGATTTATCTATTTTGTTGAAAATTCATATTTTCGGGTTAAAAATTACACTAGTTTTTAGAAAATTCGTCTTTTGGGTTAAAATTTCAAAAGTTTCGTAGGAACTTCAACTATTTCGTTGAAAATTAAACAGTTTGAAAAATTAATTATTTCTTGGAAAATTGAGATCTTTGATTTTCTTAAATGAATCGCTTTTGGTTAAGAATTCAACTATTTTGAGAAAAATGAACTTTTTTGTGAAAAATTCATATTTTTGGGTTAAAAATACAACTGTTGTGTAGAAAATTCGTCTTTTGGCTTAAAAATTAAAAAGTCTGGTAGGAAATTCAACTATTTGGTTAAACATTCAATTGTTTAGTTGAGTATTAATTTTCTTGTTGAAAATTGAGATTGTCGTTTTTCGGAAATTAGTCTCTTTTGATCGAGAATTCAACTATTTTCATGAAAATTCAACTACTTGGTTAAAAAGTAACTTTTTTTATAAAAAATTCATATTTTTGGGTTGAAAAATATATCTTTATGATTTAAAAGTTCATATTTTTTAGTTAAAAATAAAAATTCAATTATTTGGTGGAAAATTAAATTTTTTGTTTAAAAATTTAAATTTTCCGGTTAGAAATCCAACTGTTTTGTGCAAAATTCGGCTTTTAGCTTGAAATTTCAACATTTGGGCAAAAAATTCAAGTATTGAATTTTTTTTCGGAAATTAATCTGTTTTGGTTGAGGATTTATCTATTTTGTTGAAAATTCATATTTTCCTATTAAAAATGAAACTAGTTTTAAAAAAATTCGTCTTTTGAGTTGAAATTTCATTGTTGAGAATTAAACTATTTGAAAAATTAATTATTTTTTTGTGAAAAATTCATATTTTTGGCTTAAAAATACAACTGTTGTGTGGAAAATTCGTCTTTTGGCTTGAAAGTTCAGAAATCTGATAGGAAATTCAACTATTTGGTTAAAAATTCAATTGTTTTGTAGAAAGTTGGTCTTTTGGCTTAAAATTTGAAAATTTTGGTAGGAAATTCAACTATTTGGCTAAAAATTGGATTGTTTAGTTGAATATTAATTTTCTTGTTGAAAATTGAGATTGTCGTTTTTCGGGAGTTAATCTGTTTTGGTCGAGAATTCAATTATGTTGATGAAAATTCAACTATTTGGTTAAAAAGTAACTTTTTAAATTAAAAATTCATATTTTTTAATTACAAATTCATCCTTTTGTGTTAAAAAATCAACTGTTTTTAGGAAAATTCGTCTTTTGGCTTGAAATTTCAAAAGTTTAGCAGGAAATTCAACTATTTGGTTACAAATTTAACTGTTTGCTTGTATGTTAATTATTTGTTTGAAAAATCATATTTTTGTTTTTCGTAAATTGATTTTCTTTGATTGAGGATTCATCTATTTTGTTGAAAGTTCACATTTTCGGGTTGAAAATTCAACTGTTTTTGATAAAATTCATATTTGTGGTTTGAAATTAAAACAGTTTGATAGAAAATTCAACTGTATGGGTGAAAATTCATTTTTTCATTTTTTATTAAATTAATTTGTTTTGGTTGAGGATTTAACTATTTTCTTCAAAATTCAACTATTTGGTTAAAAATTCATATTTTTTAGTTAAAAATTCAACTTTTTGCAGAAAATTCCTTTGTTTCGTTTGGAAATTCATCTCAACTATTAAACTATAATAATAAAAACTAAATATCTACTATTACATTTTTCGTTGAGAATTTATATTTTTTGATTGCAAATTAAATTTAAAATTGAATTTAGTATAGTATCCGCATTAATTTTTTTTTACAGAATTTTTTCCCCTAGTTTCGTGAAAAATCTCCTTATTTCTGATTTTTTGAAAAAATTTAGTTATTTATAATTTAAACATTAAAAGATGGATAATTATAGGTTGTTATTTGAGTATTATGAAGGGTTGTTAGGTCAGAATTGTTTTAAAAAAATGCGATACTTAAAATTTAAGTGGCTCCGTATTAAGAAAAATTATACCTGGAAAAATTCTGGAATTATAAAGAATTTTTTTTCACAATTTGCGTGGACACCCTGTAACGATCATGATTTATAATGATATAAACTAAGAAAAATTGAACTTACTTGGGCATCTAAACAAACAACACATTCTGTGAGATGAATTCGTTGTACAGAATTTTCTTGAGTAGATGTGCTAGTGCAAGGTTTTTCTTCTGGAGGAGCAGTAGGGCAGTCGTCCAGAGGAGCTGTAGGAAAATCTTTCATAGGTGCCGAAGGCATAATTATGGGCTCGTCAGAATTTAATTTCTTCTCTGAAAGATAATTCTCTACTGCCTGTTTTATTGCATTTCGGTCACTCTCGCTGTGAATTCCAATCTGTGGGACAAGAGAGTATTTCAGTCGATTTTTATTTCATTTTAATTCTGATTTTGATCTTTAATAAGAGGCCATCCATAAATTAAATAACAGCTTTTTTTTTGTTGGAGGTGTGGGGGAGGGTGGTAAGATCTATTTAATTTATGGGGGGAGGGTTACATACTGTTACACACTATTTTTAATAAATAAACCCTGTAGGAAATCCATGAATCCAAAATTGTAATATATACTGTCAAAGTTTAGTAATTTCACGATAAAATATTTTAATAATGTTATAAAGACTTTATATCGGTATAATTAGATTAGTATTTTTATTTTCTTCTCATCATTCTGTAAGAAAATATCCATAAAAATTAAGATTTTCACAATATTTAAAATTACTATTACCCACGAAATCATTCAACATTTTTTAAGTTTATCGGGTTAAGCTAAAATCTTTGAAAAGATTCGAACGAATCAGAATGTCAAAGTTTAAAAAGAATTGTAAAGATTTTAGGATATTTTAAAAGATTCCAAGAAATTTCAATAGATTCAAAATATTTGAAGAGATTTCAAAGGTTTATAAAGATTTTAGGACACGTGTTACATTTTTCGTTGAAAATTCTTCTTTTTTTTTGTTAAAAAGCATTTTTTAAACTGAAAATTTAACAATTTTGTTGAAAATTAAACTATTTTGTTGAAAATTTAACAGATTTGTTGTAAATTAACTTGTTTGTAGAAAATTATTATTCTCAGTTTGAAACATCAATTCTGTTATAGAAAAATCGTGTTTTTGGCTTGGAAAATCAACAGGTTGTTATAAAATTCAACTATTTTGTAACAAAATTGAACTGTTATATAGTAATTAAATATGCACTAATCACCACCTTGTCACTTTGAGCTACTCAGGCTCGGTCAACTTCTGTAAAGGGAAATGGCAGATTTTTAGGACATGGGCGCGGGGGCAGAGAGACATTGAGGGATACGATATTATTTCTTTGGCCTATCGCAGATGGCGCTAACTTTTAGCGCCATGAGGTCCACGAAATGGCTGCTGTTGGCGCTCATAATTATACTTTTTTTTTAAATACGTAGAGGATAACGATTTTAATTCGGTGAAGGTTATGGTCAGTCCTTACGTTATTGTCAATGGAACAAGATACCAAAAATTCCATTTCAGTTTTTAGAGTGGTCCAGTGGTCAAATCCCACTTTTGAAACTCGAAAATGTTCGTTCCCCATCAGAGTGAGTTACTGGCTCTATTTCTTGCCAGATTTTAAAGTTTCTTTTAGAAACTCTCATCCTTGTATTTTTTTAAACTTGTTTTGCTCAAATTTCCTAATTTTGTCATGCGTGCTATAACATCTAAACAAATGATTAGTTAACATTTTCAGAAATATGATATTTTGTTCTGAAAAGATACCTAAATAAACTCACTATACTTTAGTCTAATTGCATCTGCACCTAAAGGAAATAATTATATTTTCTATTCCTCGAATGTAGGGGTTAACTGTTGAAAAATCTATATTATTTTCAATTAAAAATTTCTGTCACAAACAATTTTTTCAATAACTATCCAAGTTAAAATCTTATTCCTAGGACACAATTTTGCTTTGGGTAAAGCTCAAAAAGTGATTTTAAAATTATGGATGTATTATGTTATTATATTCAGAAATGAAATGAAGGATGAGCGCCAAAGACAAGACTAGAGTAGTAATAATTCTCATCCTTTCCAATTAGAGGAAAAGCTGATGTATTCATTACTGAAGTTTTGGATGAAAAAATTCAACTAATTCATATTCCAGTTCTTCATCAGATTATAAAATATTTCTTATATTCGTTATCTGAGAGTTTAGAGGCCTCAAGGGTTTTATTGCTCAGATATTTACATTTCATTAGTCATTTTCAAGAAAAAAAATTATTAAATTCTCGACCTGATTATTGGTTTTAAATTCCTGGTTATTTTCGGGTTTTCCTTCCGTAAATTGTTAACTTTTTCCGCAGAATTTAAAAGAGTTTAGAAAATTCAAATCATTTCGAACGATTTTGAGAGCTTTCCGAAAATTTAAAAAGTTTTTAAATGTTTCTGATTTAGAACAGAAAAATTTGGGAAGAGATATTTTTTTAAATTCAGTTTTCCTAAACTAGAATTAAAAATATTTTCAGATATTTCCGTTCCATGTTCGAAACTCTCTTCTCCAAATCAAATTCCATGTCGCAACTAAAATTATAATTTTTTCGAAAATTTCCTGTATGAAATGGAAATAATTGTAATCTTCTACGTAAAATACCGTTGATGTTTATGTATTCTCTGTCATTAATCAGGATCAACAATCTTTTTTAGAATTGACTGCATCAAGACAGAATTGTAATTATTGATAATATAAATTTAGTTGTACAGGATTTTTAATATTTTGAAGAATAAAAAGAGATTATTAGTTGGGAATAATAGGATTTGTACGTCAGATTGCCTAAGATTACGTTGAACTTATTACTGTTGCTAAAGAAGATTTCGAAACTGTAGAACAAAATTACGCAAGTTTCCTGGTTCAAAATCTTACAATATCCTCATTACAACTTTTTGAATTTTCTTCCAAAAACGAAAATTAAAATTTTGATCGTACATAATTTTTGTTTTATTCGTAAAAAACAATATTATAAATAAAAAGAATAAATTTTTGGACATACGACACAAGGTACAAAAAAAAGAATCATGCAAAAGATATTCGGCAAAAAAAGAGCTACAAACTTGTTACGGATTCTTTCTCTGATAGGATGAGTAGTTTTTGTTTTATTTGTGAAAAATAAAATTAGGAATGAAAAAATCAAATTTTTTGAAAAAAAAACGGGAGGTGCAGTAAACTGTCAGTTTACAAAATTGTTTTTTTTATAGGATGTGCACTTATTCAAATTATAGAAACATGGCAATACAAATATATTTGTTCCAATATAAATGCATGTTATGATTTGTACTTATATAAATTTATTGAAATGATGCATTTTATAGAGTGGTTGACTATAAAAATCATTACAAAATATAGTACAAATATTAAAGCAATCATGAAAAATATAATTTGTATTTTATTTTGCAATATCTGAATAAGCAGTCCCAAACAGAGGCACAGAAATCGATAAATAATTAATCGAGATATTAATATAAATATAAAATAATATAAATGATGAGTAAAAATATAAATCAATTGAAAAAATGAGAATAATAATAAATGGAAATATGATTCGATAATTAATTGAAATCGTGTTGTAGATAGTAAAGCGTTGAGATAAAGAAATTTTTAATCTGGTATCATTTTATTTTGCTTTCGAAAGATTTTATGTTAAAATGTTACAAGGTTAGAATGCAGGACTTTAATTATTTATTGATGCTTAGGGTGGAGAGTATAATTGGAAATGGAGAAATTAGGAAAATGTCAGAGATTTTTGAAAAATTACTTTTCGAACTGAAGTTCAGCCACTTGTGTCAAACAAAATTTGATGGTGGTAGGGCGTTTATTTGCTTGGTTGAAAATGTACCTCATTTTTGTTTGAAAGTCGTTTTTTTTTTATTCGCTCAAAATCAATTTCTTGAACTCAAAATTTAACTTTTTTATTTCCTATAGCAAACTGATCTTTTTTAGATGAAAAATATGTTTCATGACACATGCATGATTTCAGCTGTTTTCGACCCCTATGAAGCTCACCGTAAAAATTATCAGAAAATTTCGGTTGCAGATAATAGAATTTGGCGGTCATTTATGGAAAGTAACCATATAAAACTTATCAAATTACCGTAAATTACCGAAAATTGCCGGAAATCCATGGAATTTTTTTAATTGAATTTTGGGTAAGTTATGGGAAGTTACGATATTTACCTGTAAAATTACTATAAATTATCGACAATTTTCATGAATTTTCGAAAATTTTGAAATTAAAATCTTGGTCATTTTTATCAATCTGGCATGAATTACCCAAAATTCTTGCATTCAATTTTGAATAATTCATACTAAGTTAGCGTAAATTACCGACTGGGCTGATACCACGAATTTCTCAATGTCCAAAAAAAAAGTACGCACTCTATGTACCTTTTCGTCTATGATTGTCGCCATGAGTGCCATTGTACGAAACCGCGTACCAGAAGTTTGTGTCGTGGAAAAAGGAAAGACAAGCTATAATCTCGGAAAATTGCTTGGTACTTAACTTCGAAGAGATCGGAAAAGTATATGCGTCAACATACGTATGGTCACAGTTTTCTATGCTGGAAAGCATGATAAATTAAAAAAAAAATCCACATTGGAAAATACAATGCATTATTGGCGCTCTTCAAAAGTAACTCTCGAGGATTTCAATGTAAAAAAGCCAATGTTTTCACTGCAGAAAATGTCTAAAAGTTTTTGAGGCTCCTGACGAGATTTATATAGCAAGGAAGGTCAGTCCTTACTATTCGCAATATCTATGTTATATTTACATTATGCAGATGGAAAGTGGTTTTACAAAATTACCTAACCTCGAAAATTTCAAATAAAAAAATATAATTTTCCTAACGTTCCTATATATACTGAAAAACTTGATGTCTCATACTGTTCAAACTATATTCAATGTTTTCCTGTTCCTCAAACTTGTGAATATATTATTTACAGGTTTTTCTCATTTTTAGCGTTGCGAACACCAAGATTGATAAGCCACGATCATTCACGATTAATTTCGAATATAAAAAAATTGTAAAGCAATATCGAGCTCTTTGTCCGAAAGATTTTACTTGCAATCGATTCTTTTTCAATTTTCAGGAAGGAAAATGCAGAAAACGAGTAGTTGGAAAACACAAAATATCTGGTATGCATAAACAAATCGCAAGCTTTTTATATCTAGGAAATCCTGATTCATACACGGGAAACGCATTCCGACGAACTTCTGCAACTTTGTTTGCAGATGCTGGTGCAAATGTATTAGATCTCCAACGTCACAGAGACTGGAAATCAAGCAAAGTTGCAGAATCGTACGTCAAACAATCGCTTGGCAATGACAAAAAGCTGGAAAACATGATATTACCCGAAAAAAGGAATTCCATAAAAATATCTGCCGGAACTTCTTCAAACGATGAGTGGTATAATCTGTCAAAATCTCCATCGCCTAGACGTCCAAAATACGACAAATTAGAAAAATCAACAGACAAAAAAAAAATAGGTTTCAACCCCCACAAGAACTGCTGAACATTTCTGCGATCATGCTTCATTCATTCAGAGTCTAATATGGGCTGAAATCATGAATGTATTTTTAAAAAATAGCTGAAATCATACATTTGTTATAAAAAATATCGTATGCGCCAATGGGAAGAGGTACTTTTTTGACCTGTGTGCGTTTTCAGTACTCGTCAAAAAAGTCCCTCTCCTCGACCTAGGTGAATAATATACTATATTCTTAGTTGTAAAAAAATTTCAGTCTACCTTGGCCGAAATCAAGACACTAGTCTACAAATTGCCAGTCTAGTGCTCTTGCCAACTAAGCTGCGGATGGAAACGGGATTTGATAATTCAAGCGTTTTGTTGAAAAGTCATCTTTTTCCGTTAAAAGAAATCAATATATTTTAATCTGGTATTGTTTTATTGCAATTATAGAATATTTTATGTTGAAATATTACAAAAAGAAAATGCTGGTCTTTGAAAATTATTGGCCAGGAAAAAGAAAAATTTGGCTATGGAAAAATTAGGGAAACATCATAAAATTTTGAGAATTAAGTTTAGCGGACTAGCTAATATTTCAGGTTCATATCACCAAAAAAAATTAATGTTATGACTGAAAGTCGTCTACTAATATTATTTGAAAATTATTTGAAATTGGGTCATCTCTGTCCGAAGGAAACTCCCCGATTTCTTCTTTGGTCATCTCTTGAACCACGCCGTTGTACATGTTCATTTTCACCCGTTCTTGAGGGCCAATCCTCATTTTATATATTCCAGAAAGAAACGTTTTATTTTCCTCGACTATTGCAAAGATGTAACCACTGGACGTTGACAATACAGATTGTTCTCCAGTTGGGATGGACGCAGGGACATTATATCTTCCTCTTACTTGAATTAATGCATCTCGAGGAAAGGTGTATCTTCGAATTTCGAATCGCCGGCTTGGCTTCTTATGGCAAATAAGCCAAACATACCTGAATTCTTCAATTTTTAATTTATGTAGGCGGATAGAAGAAGTACTGGTAGACGGCGATCTGGACCTAGCACGACGAGAACATTCAGCAGGAGGAGAATACCTGACCAAAGAACGCGAAAAACGAGGCCTGGCAGGAAAAGACTTTTTAGGGGAGTCAGAAGGTCTGCCACAAGTAACACCAGGAATATGAGCCCCATTGGGTAAACAATCAAACTGTACACTCAAGTCTGCAGCAAGAAACGGAGGATTCAATTTACAAACAAAATTCTAAGACATGAACTCAACGAAAATATTCTTGTGCAAGAGAATTACACAAAAATACTTGAAACAAGTGAAATATGTTTAAAAAAATTAGTCTAATTGGTCATTAGAGAAAATAGATCGACGAAGAGACAAAAAAGGAGAAGAAATTTTTCTTTTGTACTTCCTTCCAATAATTTTACAATCTTCCTTATTCCACCCGTTTTTTAGTGAAAAAGTCTACCACTATATATTTGATTGAGAATTACGCGTTTTGGCTTCAAACTATTTTCTAATTTTGTCAGCACTGTTTTTTTAGAACAGATTTTGATAAAAATGTACGAATTGTTTCCCAATTTTTTCCTTTCTTGTTTAAGAACATTTATCTGTTGACAATTCAACTATATTAATAAATATTCATCTCTTGATTTGATTTTCGTTTTGTTTGTTAAACATGCAACTGAAAATTTATCGATTGATCGACTAATACAATTAAATATCATCTATTTTGGTTGATACAGTTCGAAAAGTTTCTTAAGGACAACCGCAGGATTTTGCCGGGACCGGGTGCTAATCTGAAAAACTATACCCGCTCCCAGGAAAATCGCGGTAAAAATTCAACTATAATCACATCTCACAATTGTGAGATAGATGGTTATAGTCTGCAATGAATTCAATCCGATGTTCCGGAAAAAGTCTCGTGCACACTGAGGACAGGACGCGACCCAAGGACGAGTGCGCAACAGAAACAATTGTGGAGAATATGAAGTTCCAGTATATCCGGCACATTTCATTTTCGACAATTGACTCTTGTTTTTCAAGGAGCGTTTAGTGGAGAGGAATTTGAGCTAATGCCGTAAGAGTGGCACAGATGGTGATAAAGCACTCTTAGTGCCGCATTGTGCCTTTGGATGTAGGTCGTTCCCACATGAGTTGGACAACTAGACAGTATGTGTACTATATGCTCGTGGTGTGCATGACACGCTCTGCAGGTATTATCGGGAATATCTGGGGTCAAAATGTGGCGACGATATGCTAAAGTGGAAATGACTCCGTCTTGACATGACAAAATGAAACCCTCCGTCCCCGCCTTCAATCTAGGTGATTTAAGGAAAGCAAGCGTGAGCTCATACGGCATCGACTAATCGTCCATATTTCTGTGGAAGATGCTGTGCATCATCTTGTCGAGGAGCTGTTTGCGGAAGTTTTTCCTCTGTGCTTTCGTAATCCGGGCTTCAAGGAGTGAGTACTCGAAATAGATAAGATTTTATGCATTGTGCTCAGCCCTGATATTGCAGTCAAGGGCGAGTATTTTAGCCGCCTCCTCCGCTGTTTTGTACAGAAACGACCCTTTGCCTACCGCATAAACTTTCAGGAACCAATATCGAGGAATGTGAGCTCCTTTTTCGTCCATGAAACCACTTCAAATGAATAGAGCACTACTTTGCAGGAGCACTGTTGCGCTCTCCCACCAACCAGTCGGGAATAGGCTCTTCCCATTTCAGATATGAGGTGAAAATCAGGCCAGATGCTGGTGGTTTGAAGAAAACTTCTTCCACCAAAAGGTCTCGATACTATCTGGTCCCAGAGCAGAATATTTCAACATGCTTCGTCATACTTTTTCCACCTTCTCGGTTATGATAGGTGGGCATTTCGCCTCAGGTTTTATAAGGGCACTGCACACCTCCTTGAAGCTATTTATATTCTTTGAGTTTTCTTCCAGTGGATGCTGGACTTCGCAGACATCTCCCCGAAATGCGTAGACCTCCTCTGGTGTGGGCGGTTGGACGACAGTAACTGGAGAATCTTTGAAGAGTACTCGTATTCAGTCTACAACATGCTGCATGATGGTCAGTAGCTTTGACTTGTTGAGTGTGTGAAGACGGATCCGCGCTTCGCGTGCAAACTGCAGAAGGCTTGCAGTTACAATTAAGGCTACAAATTAAAAATAATAATTGAACGCTACAACTGATGGTCCAGATGTCGGATTCTTGGGAAAAATCTCCACAAAGCTCGTCATCCAGTTCAATCAGATCCTTGGGCTCAAGAGAAACCTAAATGTTGATGTTCCTGCGGATCATGAAGCATCGCTTTGCCTGTATGGGACGCCTGCTCGTGGTTGGTCTCAGTGTCGCCCCACTTTCTCTGTTACGGTTTGTTCTGGTTGAGCTTTATTAAACGCTTTGCCTATACAACCCCTTTTCCGGAGTCCCTTGGCACGGTTTCGCAAACTTTTATACGAAGAATGCGAGATCTCTGAGTCCTTATGGCACCACAATGTATGCAGTCACGTCATGTCACCTTTTCTTAAAAAACCAAGTAATTCGTTGAAAGTTAAACCAGTTGTCAAAAATAATTTTTCTTTGGTAGAAGGTTCATAATTTTAGTTGAACATTAATTTCTCTGTTTGAAACTTTGTCTATTTTGTGAAAAATCCGATTTTCCTCTTGTGATGGAGCATTCATCACTTCGGTCGGAAATTAATCTTTTCAGTGAAAAATAATTTTTAGTATTTTCCTCAAGAGAAACTTCGGTTTTTGGTCTAGCATACTCAATAGCTGCCACATTTTCTTGTAGGTTTTCATACTTTTGGATCTTGTAATTCCCTTGGTAAATCTTTTTCAAAGCAAAATTTTCCTGTCCGTGCCTCACAAGAAACAGTGAGATTTTATTTAACACGTCCTACCCTAAATCGTCTACGTATATCATGGATGACCCCGTAGGAGTGTACCATATGTGCAAGCCCACATATGATACAAATTCCGTATCAATAGAGACTTGTTTTCCTTTTCTTTTTTCTTAAGACGTAAATTATCGATGTCCCCAAAGTAAATTTATGTATAGCTTGAAGAATTTTTCTTCGTCCCCTAGCCGAAAGTACGTTTTACCGGCTGCATTTCTGTCCGGGAACAGTGGCTTTTGCAGCCTGCTAGATTTAACGCGATCTCTGATTGGTTGCGAGATTTTTGTGGCTTGCTGGCGTAGCAACGCTCACTCAGTATTGTGTTATTGTGTACTTAGCCTCCGAAAAAAATTGATCTTGACAGGTGAATGGAAAAAAGAGAGCGTCGGTGTGTTCAACCTCAAAACTGATGATTTAAGGTTAGTACGATTTTTGTGCTTAAAAAGTCGGCACAAAACCGAGGACGAAGAAGGAGTATTAGGTAAAAATAAAAAATGTGTTTTTGATGCCCGCCCCGAAACACGGCCAGAAATATTGGATGCCCTGGCTTGCGTAATATAAGGCATCGGCTTCGCCTCGGCCTTCATATCACACACGCCCGGAAATCGAACTTTCTGGCCTTGGTTCGTAATATACTATTCATTAAATTGGAGATATATTATTTTATTGTATTCACCAATAAGATTGAAGATAACCACAAATGACAAGACGCGTGTAGAAACAATCATGATCATTTTCAATTGGAGGGTAAGCTAATTCATTTATTGATGAAGACTTGAATAAAAAATTCATCCAATGAATATTCTGGTTCTTCTTTAGATTCTGCAGTCTATTTTATAGTCGTTATCTCAAAGGTGAAAAGTCCCAAGGTTGTCCTGCTCAGATATTTACATTTCATCAAAGTTATTTTCAAGAATAAAAACTTAATTACTAAATTCGCTACAACTGATATCACAATTTACGTAATTTTTCACTTTGGAGTAAATTCCATCGTTGAAATGGAAAATTTGTACAGTGTCTACCCAACGAAAGATATTAAATTACCGGTCATTTTTCGGGTTTATTTTAGTGAATTGTTAATTTTTCCGCAGAATTTAAAAGAGTTCAAAACATTTGAACGATTTCTAACGACCTTTGAATATTTCTAAATATTTTTAAAATTTTCAAACCTTTCTGATTCGGAAGATCGAAATATGAAATCAAAATTATAATTCTTAATTTGAGCAGAGATTTGTCAATTTTTTTCTAAATCAGAATTGAAACTATTTAGCAAATTTCCGTTCCATGCCAAAAATACCCTTTTCCAAGTTAAATTATAATTTTTCACGGAAATTTTCTGTTTAAAAATCAAAATTATAATTCTTCACCAAATTTCATGTCGCAACTGAAATTATAATTTTCTCATAAACTGGTCTTTGAAAATGAATGGTCAGGGAAAAGGAAAAATTGGCCATGGGAAAATTATAGAAAAGTCAGGGAATTTCAAGAATTAAGTTTAGCGGCCAGGATAATATTTCAGTTTCATATTAAAAAAGAAATGAATTATTTTGTGCCTGAAAGTCGTCTACTATCATTTTTAAATTCTCTGAAATTGGATTATATCTGCCTGAAGGAAACTCCCCGATTTCTTTTTCGGTCATCTCTTGAACCACGCCTTTCTACATGTCTATTTTTGCCCGTAGTTGAGGGCCATACCTCGCTGTATATATTCCACGAAAAAATGTATTATTTCTCTGCACTGTTGCGAAGATATCACCACTGGACGTTGACAATACAGATTGTTTTCAAGTTGACATGGACGCAGAGACATTATATCTGCCTCTCACGTGAATTGGTGCATCACGAGGAAAAGTGGTTGCCCAAACTTCGAATCGCCAGTTCGGATTCTTATGGGAATAAGCCAAACAGATGTAAGTTCTTCAATTTTAAAATTACGTAGGCGGATGGAAGAAGTACTGGTAGGAGGAGATCTGGGCCTGGCACGAAGAAAAGTCTCAGCAGGAGGAGACTTGTCAGGTGAACGCGGAGAATTATGTCTGGAAGAAGAAGACTTTTCAGGAGAATCGGAAGGTCTGCAACGAGTAACGCCGGAAATAGGTTCACCATCGGGTGAACATTCAAAATTCGAAATAAAGTGTGGAACGAGAAACAGAGAATTCAATTGATTCGAATTGTCGCGAAATTTCGTAGAGTGTTTTTGGAGGCGATGGTTAAAGGAGTATCTACCCACGCTGTTGCCAAGGCGAAAATGGCATGATGTGCAGCCTTCGCTAAGAGTGGGAGATATCGCAATGATTGCAGACCATCACGCAACAAGAAATGTTTGGAGGAGAGGTAGAGTCAAACAATTATTCTCGGGTCCAGACGGAGTCATTCGAATTCGCCGGGACTAGCGAGTTCACCAGACCTGTCCATAAATTGATCAAGCGAGGCAGGCGTTTAATGAGCCTTCCTTCTTCTAGTAGGTGTTGTCAGGTTTATTTCAAAATGGTTCAAATCATAAAAGCAGGTGAATCTGGGCCTGCGTTGCCCTCAAATAGGTGTGGCTGCGTCAGCTCGTGTTTCATCGGACCTAATTTCAAGGAAAAACAAAGTCAAGTACAACGAATCGATTGCTATTCCTGTTTGCGTTGTAGTCCTTATGTCTCACATCTTATATGCTACCTTTTTAATTTGTTTTCTTTTCTATTTATCTATCTCACTTAATATGGGTAGGTCTAGGGGATGTCCTCGCGAGTTACATCAAGCGCATTTTTGAAATGGGGTGAGCGTGTCCCCTCGCCCCTCCACTTTGCGCCTCCGCGACATGGGCGCCTGATAGGGACGTGTTCCTGGCCATCTCTTGGTGAAGTATCACTAATTTCAAGGATATAATATATCTTCGAAAAGAAGATCAGGACTTTTCCAAGGAGTTAGACCCACTTTCGTCATGAGCTCTAAAATTTAGGTAAGAGTGGGTGGCACCCTCTGGGCCAGGCACAGCAAGGTGTGAGGTTAGGTGCAAGAATGGACTCTGAAAGAAGGAGAGGCCTGGCTAAACGAAGGAGAGGCCTGGTGTGTGCGTGAATGAGAGGCGCTCTCTCGTTCTCCAGCGTTTGAACAGGCAACTACCCCCGGCAAATTTGCAATCTTGTGTCCGAGCATTTGTTGTCTCACTTGTGAATTTAATTTGTGTAGTTTACCGGTTGAGACTTAATTGCAGCGTCATTAAAAGTTTCGAGTCAAATAAACCCAGTGCTATTGACCTCATGTGCTTCTTCCTAGTGCCTAGTTCCCTGCTTACACACCTCAAACCGAACTGGAGGTGTTTGATAAAATTTCACTGCTTCGACTGCGGATATGACTAGAAAATATTGCTTGAAAAAGTTGAAAAAATAAAAATGTTGAAAGATATTCAGCAGAAATTCAATTTGTTTGACCGAAATGTGAGTTTTCTCTTGAGGAAAATGCGTAATTTATTATATTACAAGTTTTTTAATGATGTTAAAAAAATTTTTTTAATGAAGTTGTTCTTATGAAAGAGTTGTAACCTTCTTATTTGATCTATGCCTCATTGTTTATAAACAGTTATATGTTTACAAAAGATGGGGTTATTGATTTTTCAGTAACAAAATTAATTTTCAACTCAAAGTAAAAAACGAATCATCAACAAAATAGTTAAATTTTTAACCAAAAGAGATTGAATTCAATTACATTTATCCACTTATTTTCAGATGTATGTTTAAGCAAAGAAGATACAATTTTCTACTGAGAGACGAATATTCATTAAAATAGTTGAATTGTGAACACGTAAAGGTTTTTAAATGAGAAAAATTATTGCGAGCAAATTTTTAAATTTTTACAAAAGATAACAAGAACAATTAACTTCAACCCCAAATAATCAGAGTTTCTTATTGGGTTCTATCAATACAGTTTGCATTTAGGCGAAAAACAATTAAAAGGTGTAAAAGACGAATTCTTTAAAAGAGGTTAAAGGAGGGGTATAGGGGAAAGTCTCTGATAACCCGACTACACTTATTTATTAGGAACATATATCTCTCGTTTAAAGTCTTTTTGTGCAATTTAGGTTTATGCTTCTCAAGATTTTTCTGAATTGGACCATCTGGGTCTTCTTGTAGAGTTCAGTTCGAATTTCCAATGTTTACCTAGCAGGGCCCCTATTTATTGTGTGCATCGTGACAGACCTTCTCATTCTCCTGAAAAGTCTTCTCCTGCCAGACCTCATTCTCCGCGTTCTCCGGTCAAGTATATTCGTTTTGCCGAATCTTCTCGTCGTGCCAGGCCCAGACATCCTACTGTCACTTCTTCTATCCGCGTACATGCTTCAAAAATTGACGAATTTAGGTCTGCTCGACTTATTCCTAACAAGAATCCGAGGCTGCGGTTCGAAATTCGAAGATACTGGCAATGCACCGGTTCCAGTAAAAGGAAGAGTTTGTGTCCTTTTGCCAATGCCAACCGGAATGCAAACGATATTGTCAACGTCCAATGGTGATGT
This sequence comes from Andricus grossulariae, assembly GCA_011634705.1. Taxonomy (NCBI): domain Eukaryota; kingdom Metazoa; phylum Arthropoda; class Insecta; order Hymenoptera; family Cynipidae; genus Andricus; species Andricus grossulariae. The sequence continues at coordinate 19,537,270 of JAABKJ010007545.1, forward strand.
CTTTGCAATATGAGAGCGAAACAAGACAGTTGTTTGTGGAATATATACAATGCAAAATAACTTCCAAAAGAGGGTAAAATAAACTTGTACAGAAGCGAGGTTCGAGAGAAAATGACGGAGTTTCTCTTGAGCAAAGAGCAACCTAGGGGGTCATTTAATTTTCAGTAGGGGTTGTTTTTGCAAATCGGTTGTTAGCGCATTCAAGAGCCCAAAAAAAGCCCAAAGTTCTGTCGTGTTTGATATTTAATTTTTAAAAATTTTTATATAGTGTAGGTGCTGACTTGACTCAAAAAAAATAGTGAAGTCAAAAAATCGGCAATACAGCCCGAAAGAAGCCTAAAATTCTGATATAATGAAATTTGGGAATTTCGATTGTGGAGGTGCTGGCTTGATGGACCTTGTCCATTAATGTTCTACCACACACCATGCGCGGAATTACATGCTACTCGGGTTGATTTTACTCTTACTCTTTTCTCGGTGGGTCCAGGTCACGCTACCGTAGAGCTGAGTCTGTATAAATATAGATATATATTTTTTTCTCTTTTAGCATTTAGTGATATACTTTTTCTTCTGAGAATAGATCCTGCCCTCCCGGTAACCTTCTTAGTCTTGCTTATACACCTATCTAACTCTATATCTATCTTTCTGTCGATACTGAATAGGCTATCAAGACATACGTAATTATCAACTGTTTCTATTCTTTTATCGTTTAGGACAACGATGCTTGTATTCAGTTTGCTCAAAATTCTTTAAGAGCCGTCAATCGACTCTGCCGTAAGAACCTCATCACCTGCGAACGCTAACCACGCACCCTCACTGTCATAGCCATAAAGTCTCAACACATCCTTGCCTAACACCTTGCAACATATCCATAAACATCCAACATATATCCAACATAGCCATAAAGACTTAACACATCCTTGCCTAACACCTTGCAACATATCGAAACAATTACCCCGAGTCCGAACAAAAAGGAGATACGATAGATTCTGTCTGTCGTCGTTTTCCTTGCCTTATGTATACCTGATGACTTCTGAAAGACTAATCGGATTAGCTTGTAAATTGGCACACAGTTTAATGGATCAAAAAGAAAAGTCGAGTTCGTTGATGAGCATTTTTTGACGTAAGGTTCTTGTTTTTACCACCATAAAATATAATGAATAATCAAAAATTCCATTTTGCTGTCAGACTATGCAAGATATGGATAGAGATGAATGAACAAAAATTGTTCTACCAAAAAAGATCTGAAAATTTTTCATTGAACACTGTTTGACAGGATGCATAGTTTTCATTTTACTCTTCGAAAATAACATAATTAATAAGAATTTTTTTTCAAAACTACACAATCTACGACAAGAAATTAATTAAATAAAATCGTTAATCAAAAAAAGATGTAAAAATTTTTTGTTAATCATTCTTTGGAAGGACTAGTTTCATATATGATGCGTACTTTTCATATCACAAAACCAAGACAAAGAGAATACGCCTGATTCAATATTAATACATTATTTTCAACATATTTTCAGTTTGTCTCCCGAACCGCAAAATGCGCCCCCCCCTTACACACACCAAATGTATTTATATACAAATTCAAGGTAATTTAATATATTTGACTATTTTAATTCTGAGTTGGAACAGGAAATCGGTGAATGAACCAAAATTCTCACTTTCAATACGGAATTTTTTAAAGAATGGCAATTCTGCCAAGCAGCAGGAAATTTTCAAAAGAATTACGATTTCAGTTGCAAAATGAAATTTGGTGAAGAATTATAATTTTCATTTTGAAACAGGCAATTTCCGTAGAAAATTAAATTTTGACTTGTAAAAGGGAATTCTGGACATGGAAAGGAAATTCGGTAAATAATTTTAATTCTCATTTCGAAGGAAATTAAAAAAAATCTCTGCTCAAATTGAGAATTATAATTTCGATTCTAAATTTCAATCTTCCAGATTAGAAGGGTTTGAAAACTTTCTAAATATTTAGAAATCTTTAAAAGTCGCTACGAATCGTTCCAGTGTTTTGATCTCTTTCGAATTCTGTGGCAAAATTAACAATTTACCGAAAGAAAACTGAAGAATAACCGGAAATTTATTATCTTTTGTCAGGTAGACACTATATAAATTTTCCATTCCAACAATGGATTTAGCTCGAACGTGAAAGATTACATAAATTGTGATATTAGTTGTAGCGAATTTAGTACTGAAGTTTTTTTCCCCTGAAAATAACTTTGATAAAATTTAAATATCTGAGCAGGACAACTTTGTCGCTTATCACCTTTGAGATAACGCCTACAAAATATTCTATATAATCCAAAGAAGAACCAGAATATTCATGAGATAAATTTTTTATCCAGGTCTTCGTCAATAAATTAATTAACTTTTCATCTAATTGAAAATGTTAAGGATTCTTTCTACAATCAGCTTGTCGTTTGTGGTTATCTTCAATCTTATTGATCGATACAATAAAATAATATATCTTTAATTTTATGGAAATTAATTAAGATATACATAAACTTATCCTGGGGACATCGATAATTTACGTCTCAAAAAAAGGAGATGGAAAAGATTTCCTATACATACGCAATTTATACCATATGTGCACGTGCACATATGGTACGCTCCTACGGGGTCATACATGAAATACGTAGATGGTTTAGGGTACGACGTATTTAAGAAAATCTTACTGTTTCTTGTGAGGAACGGACAGGAAAAACTTGCTCCAACAAATATTTACCAAGCAAATTACAAGATCCAAAGATATTACAACCTAGAGGAAAATTTAGCAGCTATTGAGTATGCTAGACTGAAAAGCGAATTTTCTCCTGAGGAAAATGCTAAAGATTATTTTTTAACCAAGAAGATCAATTTTCTTCCGAAATGATGAATGCTCCATCACAAGAGCAAAATCAGATTCTCCACAAAATAGACCAAGTTTCAAGCAGAGAATGAAGGAGCGATGAAGGGGTGGCTTTTGTCTGTACGTGCATGACAGCCTGAGGAAGGTCTTATTGGAAGACAGCTCAGCCGGTTATTATCCTACTGCCGAGTTTCTTCTTATTCAGGTCAGCAGAGCGAGGGACTCTGTTTTGATAGAGGTCATTTATAAACCTCCAAATGCTCATTTTTGAACAGAACTTGAATAAAAAATTTTTACACATGTACCTAACTTCAATAATATTATTGTGGCAGGTGATTTTAATACTAATTTAAATTAAATGTGCAATCATACTAAATATTTAACAACTATGGTTCATGCTGCTGAGTTATCTATTTTTCCACATAATTCCACTCATCACACTAATCGTTCCAGTTCCCGAATAGATTTAATGATACTAGATGATCTCTATAAGCTGAATTCTTATAGCCAGAATCCTGTTCCATTTCTATCTAATCACGATCTCATCTATATTAAACACTGATATATCTGTACCCAATCCACAAACCGTACAGAAACCCACATAAGAAATCTTGCATATGTAGATGAATGTGAGTTTCGGGAGCACTTAATGACCTATGATTGGGGAAAAATACTAAGAATTGAAGAAATTAATAATAAATTAAATCTTCTTTGCTCTCGCTTAATTTCTCTGCTTGATCAGTTTGCGCATTTGCATGTTCCACATAAACCTAAAAGTTCAGCTTCTTTGATTATTATTGTTGATATCAAAAACCTTATGAAGGAACGTAATAATAAGCGTCGCCTAGCAAAGAGAACTGAAAATCCACTGATACAAGCACTAAGAATTAAACCTCACCTCATACTTTCCCATATAATGATTTATTGAAAGAATTTACAAATATACCATCCTTTAACTCCTTATACCCTGGTATACGCCTTACAGCAGTTCAGGCAAGCATGACTTTTCAAGATACTGATTTCTTTTTTTTTTAGACATAACCTCAGAAGTTCTCTTCGAAAAACTCTTTGAAATAAAAACTAACGCTTTAGGAATCGATGGTATATCTATAGAGATGATTCGACTGGCGCTTCTTGTAATTTTCCCCATAGTACTTCAGATTTATAATTCTTCCCCTCAGCTAGGATTTTTCCCTGATATATGAAAAAAAGCGCAGATTCGCCCTATTCCTATTGTTTCTATTATCTCTTTTCCTGACGATTTCCGGCCCATTTCGATACATCGTGCTATGTCTAAGCCGCTAGAACGTATTGTGAAGTGCCTAATGATGAGGGTGAACGGTCTGATTGGGTGGGGGTCGAGAGTGAAGTCCGCCAGTGCTCCACTCTTGCCCCCTTTCGTTTCGGTCTATATACCTATGACCTTGGTGGTGATCATGAGCATTGTAAGAACCATAAATATGCGGACGATTTTAAACGATATGTCTCTGGTCCTATCTCTTCCATTATTAGTTTGATTGCGAGAGTTCAGAAGGATATTTATGTATTGAATCAATATGCACGACGCAATAGGTTAACACTGAACTGCTTAAGATCTAAAGCAATCATTATTGGACAGTCCTCTTCCCCATTCACTGCTTCCATCGCTCAGCTTAAGGTCAATGACCTTGTCATTAAATTGATTGATTCGGGGAGGGATTTAGGGTACATCCTCAACGATACCCTCTACTGGAAAGAGCAAATTCTTGAAATCTCGAGGAATACGTTTAAAGTTCTCCAACAGGTTAAATGGAATAAGGAATCATTGCCAACTTCAACTCAGATCCTACTTGTTAGGAGTCTTATCCTCTCGTGTTTTTTGATTATGGGTGTATGATGTACGATGGTATCACATATGGGTTGAATTCTAAACTCGAGCGAGTACTTAATGCCTGCATACGATTTATCTATGATGTAGCGAAATATAAACACGTTACACTATATCGGCAATGGATGGGCTTTCTTAATCTCGCTAAAAGAAGACACTTATTCATGGGCAATCTAATTTACAATCTCTTTTATAACAACACTTTTCAATATCTTCTTGATCTCTTTGAGAATAAAAATGTATCTAGGCTTCGTGTGAAAAAAACGGTCCTAACAGTTCCACCTCACAAATTTTGTAAGTTGCAAAGATCCTTTATGGTGAGGGGAGCGCGTCTTTGGAATAAGGGACCTGAATCAATTGAGAATGCACCTTCGTCTTATGACTTTGAAAAGCTGTTCTTTAACTTTTTACTTAGCATTGATAATCCTATTCTTGAAATTTCGCAGTGGTGAATTGTGTGTTGTTAATTCATCAAACTTGCAGTGACGTTTCACACAGTAGCATTATATCGCCTTACTATTATAACAATTAAATGTTTGTAATTCGATCCATAGTTTATATCAATTATCTAACAATCAAGTCTCAACTTCTCCCATGATATCCGTTTTTGCAACCAGTAGCTTATATGAGCATATAAGACTTATATTCATCATTTGATATATTGCTTTTATCTTTATCCATCTGCAATTGTTTTGGTTTTACCAACGTCATAACGTTCGTTTGACCAGAGTTTTCGCAATTTTTTTGTAAAACGTATGTGAAATATGTTTCTCAGAGGGCTGTTTACCACTAGGGACTTAACAAATAAATTCTAATTCTAATTCTAATTCTGTATAGGGGATAACTTTTGGAAGGTTCATAAGATTTGGCTTTGATTTGGCTCACACTTTTAGGAATCAGAAGAAAAAATCGAGTTCGTTGAATAGTATTTTTTGACTAACGGTTCTGGCATTAACCAAGAAAAAATATCTAAATGAAACAAAAAATTCCATTTTGCTTCCAAACTATACAAGATACAAAAAAAGGTGAATGAACGAAATTATGCAAGCAAAAACGACAATTGTTCATCCAAAGAAGACATACAAATATTTGCCTAATTATTATTTAATAGGACGTATAGTTCTTATTTCATCGTAATAAATAACATTGAAGATACAAGAATTAAATTTTTGGAAAAATCATACATGATAGAATAAAATTTTATTGTAGAAAATTTTTTGCCTCAATCATATCTACAAATTTACTCAGAACTCAGAGAAATGTACTTGAAAAATTACAATGAGTCCGACTTGGAACAGCGAGTTTCCGAAAAAAATTATGATTTCAGTTGCGACACGGAATTTAGTAGAGAACATTAATTCCAATTTTGAGAACGTGCAATTTTTACATAAAATATAAATTTGTGATATAATTAATACAATATAACTCTCTCATGTAACACGGGATTCACGCGAAGAATCATAATCTTATAATTCAGTTTGCATTGGAGCAGAAAACGAGTGAAAGAAAAAAATTATTTTATAATATGGCAAAAGAGGGGAGTAGGTAAAACGTCTTAAGTCTCTGGAGAAGAAAACACAAGGAAAACTTTTGCCCGTTTCTTCCTCTGTCAAACAACTGTTGTTAATGACCAGATACACTAATTTTTGGAAACATATTTCGCACGCTTAAAGTCTTTATGTGCGATTTTCTTGCACAAAATGAGTTTCTTCGAGTTTATGGTTTTGAACCTTTTTTATGAATTGAATCCTCTGTTTCCTGTTGAAGTTTTAAGTTATGAATTTTCAGTGTCTGCCTAATAGGGCTTCTATTCACGTTTTTCCTCGTGGCAGACCTTCTTATTCTCCTGAAAAGCCTTCTCCTGCCAGAACTCATTCTCCGCATTCTCCGGGCTGGTCTCCTTTTCCTGCTGATCCTCCTTTTTGTGACAGGTTTGTATCTAATCCTGCTAATCGTTAGCATAAGAATTCGAGGACTTTGCATAGTTCAATTTTCAACTAAGAAAGATATCTGGTGCATTTTCAACACCAAAATATTAATGTTTTACAAATTCTGATCCAAGCAAGATAACTTTTTAGCAACATTTTTACATTTTCAACCAAATAATAAAACTTTTCATCAAATATATAATCTTTGGGAGGTAGTAACTGAAAAAAATATAAATATACAAGATTGCATAGGATTCCGAAAGTTAATCGGATCATCAGATAAATATAAATATTTGAGAACGTTTTGAATCCTAAGGAAACTTAAAATGTAGTTTGAAATTATTTAAATCTTTAAAAACTTTTTAAATACTCTGGAATGAATTAACTATTCATCAAAATAAAACCGTCAACTTAAAATCATTCATCGGGTAACACTATGTAAATTTTCCATTTAAACGATTGAGTATGTCTACAAGTAAAATATAATAATATTTGTGATAACAGCTTCAACAAATTAAATAATTATTTTTCTCGTGAAGAACTCCAAAGAAATGTAAATATGACAGCAGGATAACCTTGAAGCCTGTAATCACTAAAATAACGATTATAACATATACTGTATGACCTGATGAAAAGCTAAATAATAATTGCAACCGGAGGTAATACGTCATCCGACTCGTCACTTCCCGCGACACCAGAAGACGATCGAGTCGGGAAATCACTGCATAAGAAATAAAAAACTTAACGAACCACATACTTTTAATTAAAGGAGTCAAATAATGAACTGTCTCGAAAGCAAGCATAATTGATTTTAATCGGTGCGACCACCGAAAAGTGGCCACATACGCTTACACCCTGATTGAAAACTGAGCAGAGCAGAAAACGGGTCGGAGCCTGCTCAACAAAAGAAGCCTCACGCTACTACCTGAGTTCCCACACAACGAAAGGGTAGTGCCGGAAACTCAAAAACGGAGGGAAAACTTTAAGGTAAATAAGCATTGGGCGGAGTCCATGTTATGATCAATGAAAGCTAAAGGTCAATAAAAAGAGGAACAATAACATCAAACAAATTATCAACATCGTATGAAAAAAAAATCTAAAAAGGTTTTGTACATATTTTCGCAAAAATCTGGTAAATAATGACATATAAAAGAAACTATCTAAAGAAATTTTTCTTAAACTTTTTCAGAGAAAAAATTTTGCTCGTTTGACTTTTTTCGAATGTTATGTCTTTTTTGGCAAAAAAAGTGAATTTGCATTTGTTAGAAAAAAATTCTCTCTTTTCTCCAAGGCGCGGGAACATGGCAGAAAACAGACGGAAAGAAGATAGAAAATTCTATCAGACATAAAAAGATATATTAGAAAAAGAAGCATTTTCCGTCATAAGTATATTTTTGCTAAAACCAATAGTTTTCGAGAGAGAAAATGGGAAGCCCGAATTTCGTATTGAGAAACTCTTGAAATTTACGTAATTAATTTATTATCTTGAAGCAACGTTTTGTAAAATTGAAAGCATCCAAGGTTAAACGGAGAACACATATTCAGTTCACTGACACCCGTTCTTTCAATCTACGGCCAAATATTTGTCATTATTACTGAGCAACCACGTAATATGTATTCGTGTTCTGAGTCGAGATTTAAAAAGAAGGATTTGTTCTTGATTTATTGAGTTTTGCAGACTTTATTATGGCATAGCGATTTTCAATATAAAAATTACTGGTTAAAATTTTTTAAATTCCTTAAGGACTCCCTGCAATTTCAAGGGACTCCTTCAATAACTTATGACTTATAACTTTATAACTTCAGTTTTATATTGAAGTATTTGCACTAATAATCGAGTCGTCAATAACACTCTTGTCTGCACTAATAGATTCCCGATATATCTTTTGTTCAAAAGGTCAATAAAGGCCCCTGATTACGAATATCTTGGTCATTTTTTCGAAATCCCGGTCAGTTTTTGTTTGAATAATTTTTAAAGCAATTTCAATGTTTATTAACAAACAAATTTTATAAATCATTTTTAGGAATAAGTATCAACTTGAGTGCTTAAAGAAGTATATTAAGTGTTAGGCTTTTTGCTCTCGGAATCCAAACTGGTAAAGTTTTATTAATTAGTAGAGAATTGCGAATTCGAGCAGTTGAGGTATTTCCTAATTCAATAGTAGAAAACTCATTGCTTGGCAAAAAAAATAATTTATGACTGTATATAATAATTTTAAAAAGTTATAAACATGGAAAACGTGAAAAATAGAAAATTTTAATAAAACGACGCGATGGCGTGACATTTTTATCTCTATTAGAACAATAAGAAAGAATTGTTACCGTGACTTAATCTGTATCAATTTTCAATAAAATTAATGCCTTCTGATTGTTTGGGCAAAGTTAAAAAAAGAAGAATGTTTTATAATCTTAAGATAATAATGGATCAATATGGGTTATACTTTTCGAAATAGTTCTGTTTTTGATTTTCAAAATTTGTTCGGTTGTATATTTTAATTATTTTCCATAAAAAACTAAACTATTTAGCAAAATTTGGTAAAATTTAACTAATTGCTAGTGAAATTTTACAAACTCGATTAACAGAAAGTGACCCACTAAAGATTAATAGAAAATTACTAATTCGATTAGTCAATATATATTCTAATTCAAAAGTGAAAAGCAACTAATTTCTTGATACCAACCCACCAGTGGAGGTACGTACACTGGTGGATTACTGCAAGGTAAGGGGTCATCCTCTTCTGCTGGGGTGCGACGCTAATTCCCACCATACTTTGTGGGGCAGCACGGACATCTACTCAAGAGGAAATGATCTATTGGGATACCTAATCACTACTAATTTAGATATTCTTAACACGGGGGTAACCTACTACGAACCTACTCTCTCAGACAATGCACAGATGGAGCTCAAAATGGAGTCCTTTATGCCCACGGGCCCTAAGTGGGTCAGAAATTCAAGAAGAACGGGCTGGGACCAGTTTTTCAAGGAACTAGGGAATGCACTCTTGGAGATGCCCAGGTTACTTAAGAGACGTGGACACCCTGGAAATGACAGCCAAGATTTCCACGGAGGCCATCAAATCTACATATAAAATTAATTGTGAACCCACAAGATTCCGAAAGGCTGGGGAGAGACACTGGTGGAACGGCAAACTGGAAGAGCTTCGCAGGGAAACCATAGAGAGGTTTAGACGTGCCAGTACTGGCAAAACGGATGAACTATGGACATTACTTACGACGATGAGGAATGAATACAGGGGTGCAATACGTAAGGCGAAGCAAGAAAGCTGGACCAACTTTTGCACAGATGTCGAGAAAGGAGCAGAGGCAGCTCGACTGCACAAGCTGCTCTCTCAAAACCCGGATGCTATTATTGGCACCCTAAAATTGCCCGACAAGGGACACTCAGCGTCAACGGAGGAGATCTTGGCTCACCTGATCAAGGCACATTTTCCATGCTTCAAAAGGAAAGAGCCTTCAACTACACGTCCAAAGAGGTGATCAGGGCGACCATGATTGCACATGGTGCGTCTATTGCAGCCGTGGAATAGACCTGCCACATGTTGGCCAACAGGAACCTAACAATGTCGAAGGGTGATACCACTTTTTGTGGAACCGCTGACTCAAGATGTCCACAGGGAGGCGTTTTATTGCCCTGCTGTAGTACTTCGTAGTGAATGAACTGCTTCATCTGCTCACGAGTCAGGGTTACCACGTTATAGGCTACGCGGACGATATACTGGTTATAGTGCGCTTCCAGCATCTGGATGCGCTCTTCAGAGTAATGCAGCAAGCACTGGATATAGCGTATTCTTTGTGCAAGAATACTGGATTATCGGTAAATCCGAGTAAGACAGATACGGTTATATTCACCAGACGGTATAAGTGGTGAACCACGAGTGCACTGAAATTGGTAGGACAACAACTGAAAATCAAAGAAGGAGAAAAATATCTAGGAGTCATCCTACATAAGAAGCTGTCATGGAACGGTCTGGTGAAGCAGGGTTGAACTCTCCAGTGTGAAGTCGCGACTGGAAAGAATCAGGGGACTGATTCTAAAAGGCGTTACTAGTGTCTCAGAATCGACACCCGCGATGGCATTGGGTGCACTAACAGGGTGGGAGCCTCTCCATCTCATCATGGAGATTATTAAATATGGTAAAAGACGGAAGGAGCTCGACGGCAGTGCGGATCCCGACCGACATCGTGAGTTGGCCGACCCTGAGCATGCTCCAAGACAAAACACCCACTCGCTATCTCTTCGACAAAAAGTATCTTGTTAGCCTATCCACGAAGGAGGATTGGGTTAGCGGCGAAGCGCACCTGCCCACTATGGGGACGACTGGTTTACAGATGGCTCCAGAAACAAGGAGAAGGCAGGAGCTGATGTATATCGTAGAAAGATTGGAATGGGCTTCAGAATTTCGATGGGGTCCTACGTCACAGTCCCACAATCTGAGATTATGGACATGCTCCAGTTTTGTACTTTCGTAAATTTATGGCATATTTTCTCTTTAGCTATATAAGTGAATTAATATTTAACTAAAATTAAACTATCTTTGACTTCCCGACTGAGAGTTAGTGAGTAGACCCTTTATAAATAGTAGTTTACCAAACTTGTGATTCCCGTATTTTCTGTGTGTACCCCTGAAAGGTGAGCAACCAGATTCCACAACCCATCGCCATGGTCGACATATGCCTTAAACTACTAAATGTCAAGTAAGCGACCGATCCCGGCTCATAGAAGTCACCGAAACGGACGATTTGTTAAGTTTTTTATATCTGCCCCGGTTAGGTAGGCAACCCGCTATACCGCCGCTCTCCTGGGGTTGCAACCTTGTTTCCACTTCTTAAAAGTAAGCTGGGGGGGGGGGGGTATATACTACAAATTTGCCAAATCAGCATGCTCTAGAATAAAATGCAAGGTAGGTTTGACTAACAGCAGTATTATTACAGAAAAGGCATGAAGGAATCACGAACGCTCGATAAAATTTAAGGTTGTATGTAAAAATTCGATTTCTGATAGAATTTGAGAAAAAGGGAGCTATATTTAAATAAAATGATTATTTATATGCTAGATTAATTTCAAATTTTTCATGCGTACCGAGGCGGAGATAATTAATGACAAACTTCACTTCTTTACCACGTAATTCATAGACAATGTATAGGCACTCTCCACATTTTAATTTGTAGTACAGTACAACTCGTCGGGTCGGGACGGATCGGTTCTCCACTTTCGATCACGCAGGTCGCAGAAACAAATCTTAGCTACACCTCCTGTCAGCAACGTATATCAAAATGTTCAGGGCTCTAATCTTTGACCGGCCGATAGAGGCCGTTAAATTTTTGTACCTACAGCACTGACTTCCATCGTGTGGTGTCTGCAGCAACTCTGTGCGCATGCGCCTACTTATCATGGCTAGTGGAGAGGTTTAAGAGTGGGCACTACAGCCCTCCGAGGATTTCGATGCGACTAGTTCCAATTCCACAGGTCGTACTGTAATTAAACGCTCTCGTAGAGAAATTTAAGAAATGTCGGTATTTGGGCTGCTTGAAAATACAAATTTTCGGGAAAAACATCAAATTTTTCCACCGTGTAGTTTCATAGATAATTTGATGAAAAACCTTGAAATTTTAGTCACTTTCAAACGGATAAACGTAACAGTATCACGACCCGACAACACTGTTCCCTCTCTCCAGCTTGTCTTCTGTAAGCACTCGACACACACACTCACACACACAACCAGCTTCGGAGCGTACGTGGAATTGCGACGTTTCACGATCTACGACTCTGCCACTGGCATAGCAGTGTTGACTATACGTATACATATACATACATGCTACGAATTCTAAGAGGGTAGCGTACTGAAATTTGCACCATGCGGGCCCGCGAAATTTTTCAATATAGCATAGCTCGACGGCGCCCCACGGGACTCTGCTATTTGTACGGGGGCGGGACTTGGATACAACCGAAACCGAAAGCTTGGTGAACCGTAAATTTCTCTGAATAAAAAGAAAGCTCTTATACACAATCAACAGCATACACTTACATACGCATTAATCAGTCACAACCAATCAGAAAACAATTTGAACGTAAATACACTCACGCCATCTACAACTACTTATACACATATAATACACACATAAATAAACCTAATATAATACTGCACATATAAGACGCTTTCGAGGAAAATACGCAGACGCTCGCTTCACGCTGAGAGATGAAATTTGTAACTCTCTTATATACTAATTAGAGGAATTGATTCAGAACTTGTGAGAAGGAGAGGTCTTGTTACGCACCTTCTGTTAAGCTACTAATTTAATATGAAAAATTGTCAAATAATATTTACACCATTTTTTAAATATTTGAAATTTGCAGATGTTACTTATTTGGAAAAGATAAAAATTAAAGGTAGAGTTAGATATTTCAGAATGATGGATTTTCAAAATCACTTTAAAGTCTGTCCCACAGGTTTTTTGTGTAAAATTCATATCCATCACAAATACGTTCCTTGATCTGTTAGTTTTATATTTTCATACCCTCTCGGGTTATCCTTGAACTTTTTAAAATATTTTAGGCGGTTTGAAAATTTTGTTGTTTTTGAAAATCTCATTGTTTGAAATGGTCAACTCTCTTCTCTTTTATCTCTTTGACCACTTTTGAAATTCATGCTCCTTAATTCATAATTTCTGTTATTTGACTTTTGATTAATTGAAGCTGTTTTATATCTTTTTGAAAATGAGATCTACAAATGAAGGGTGTGGCGGCAAAAGCATGCAAATTCATCGGGATAAATTTCTCAGGAGAGAGAAAACCTTCTCAAAAATAGAATGATAAAAAAATGAAAAAGTCCATTCGAGATTTGATTGAGCTCTAGAGATATCAATAAACAAATTTTTGAAGAAGTTAATATTTGTCGAGATAAAGCGCTTCAAAAATCGACTGCTGTACAAACTGTGATGATGTGTTTGTGTTTTTCGTCGGGAATTATTGATATTTTTAATAAACAATTATTAAGTTTCAAAGAAGATTTACTATTTTGGAACAATTTAAGGTTATGTTAATCGTTTTTACCGGAAATCGGTTATTTTAAACAAAAGTCATTTAATTTTTAAAAAATGGCTTACAATTTGGAACAATTTTTTTGTAAAAAAATTGGTATTTTTCATAAGTAAAATCATAAGATTTTTAATAATCTTCAGATTTATACCAGAAAACGATTATTTCAAATAAAAATCATTTGATTCAGAAACTAGACTTGGAACTTTAAACAACTTTAGGTTATATTCGAATTTTTCGTCAGGCATTAGCATCTTTTTAACCAAAATTCAAAGGTTTAAATGTCTATATATTCCACAAAAATATTATATATTAATTGTGAATTCCTTTGAGAATTTTCATGTACACTTTTGGCTTTAGGGTCAGATAAATGGAAAATAATTGCATTGTTGCGAACGTTTCAGCACACAATGTTGGTCCTCTAATTTTATTTTGTAAATGTACAACTAATATTCATTATTAAATACTAAATGCCAAAGAGGACAATAAGATAGTTGAAACTTCAACACATTATACCAAATAACAAAAATGAGCCGGGCGACTGCGACTCGACTGTTGGTTTACCAAACTGTCAATAAAGTCTAACGTAGCAAAACTGAAAATCTCTTTTTCATCGGATAAAATTTCATACAATATGGAGGAAATAATAATATATCTAAAATCCATTCTTCTCTAGAATTCATTTTCATCTTTATCAAACTTTCGAGTAAATAATACATTTTTTATGCAGAAAGATTCACCGAAACTTTTGATTCTATAACCGATTTCAAGGGAATCATTAACATTGCATAATTTAAAGTTTGCTGGACTTAACATTTGCAAACTTTACTTAACTAATATGAAATTTGATGCAATTTTTCCTCAATGTATGACAGAATAGTTTTTAATTATTACACCACGTGCATTAATGTTTACTTCTGAAAACATTTACTGTACATTTGGAAACTTTAATCTGCGTTATTAGAGTTTGACAAACTGCCATTTATTCTTTAACATTTCGCAAGTCACAAATCATTACAATAATGTTAAGCATTCTCATTTTGTTCCATATATCCCCATTTTACTCGAAAGTTTGGTAAAGTTTCCTAACCAAATTTTCTCTGTGTAGCGTTTACAGACATCAAATATAACTTTACTGACCAAACATAATGTTGACATAATAACCATTTACGACGCTGAGTGGCACTAGTAATAGAAGTTTTGATAACCATGGAGAGCATTTTGCTCACTGGTGAAAGCCTTTTGCTCACCGATGTTGGGGATTTTGCTCATCGCCTTCGCGCGTGAAGCAGAATCGATCATTTTCGATGCCTGTAATCGATGGCCAAAAGAGAATTTGCATGCATATGTAAAGAAAAGGCAGGGTTTACGATTGCGCTTTGGCACACTTGTTTAGGGCTTAAAAAAAGTCGAGACATATCGTTACACCACTTTTCTTTAAATAGGATCTTCTGAAGCCCCTGCGACACATGTACAAAATGTAACTGATAACGCATAATATCACCATTGATATTTTTAGATTATCTAAATTCTACATATACAGATACATATACAAATTCCTTTAAGACAAGTGAGATAACGACTGGTATATATACTGACATACTTTGGAGTATATTCATTCATAGTTACACTTCGATAACTAGGAAAAATGAGGGTCGTAGGTACTTTCGTCTTCGCATTAGCGGTTCTCGTTAATTATACTGGTACGTAATTGCCTAACATATATATCTATAATGAATATAACTTTACGCATTTGTTTTTTCTAGTTCAAAGTCATTAAAGAAATCCTTGAACTTATATTTTATCAGCCCATATCAAAAATGAAGTAATGTTGATAATTAGATGCTTGTGTTTTTAGAGGCGATAAAGGCGTGAAGTAGACCATTATCTAGTAGGAACCATTTTTTCAGTAAAGAGATGGTTCTTTATTTATCCTAGACCTTTAAAATATGTATTTTCCTGATTACTTAAATTATTTATGTTTTAATTTTCATTAATATGCTAATAAATGATAACATTTTTTAATGAAAATATGTGAGCGTCCTCATAAAAATCGCCCTTACGGCCGGCATAGAGTTACAAATACAGTGATATAGACAGATGAATTCCCGGCATTTTAAGCCTAACACGAACCCTTTAGGTTGAAAAACGATCTGTCGCGGGTTTTTGAATTTGAAACTTGAAAAAAACTGCTTTTCGAGAAAAACGCATCTAAAGCTGGCGATTGCCATTAGCATACATGTTATACTTTTTTTTCAAACATGAAATGGGTCATTTTCCGTCAAAGTGTACAATTTTGCCCCTTAGCATACGCGTAAGCACCCTGGTTTCTAAAAATCGAGTAATCTCAATACTTGACCAATAGGAATGCTTCCTGTATTGATATTTGTCCTGATATTGAGCCTATGGATCAATTATTAATATTACTCGACATTTTGAAAACCAGGGGGCTTACAGGTATGCTAGGAGGCAAAATGTTAGACCTTGTCGGAGAATAACCTAAATAAACCCATTTCTGGATGACATCAGGATATAAGTATGATGCCAATAGATTCAGTTTAGGTCCTGGAGTCAGCCAGCATTGAAATCCGAAAAAAATGATTTTGCCCTGACTTTAGAAAGTAGAAAGTTTCAAGATTATTTTGGCAGAATTTGAAATAAGAATGTCATAAAATATTTGAAGAATCATTTATCAAAGTGTAACCGATGTCATTAGCTGCGCTGTGAATCTTGACTCGGGCGAGTCGTGGACTTCTGAGTTTTTTTTTTTCTTTAATTTTGAGCGAGGTTAGTACCCACATGGGTGACCATTTGTGATTTACGCCTAGGCATATCTAGTTTGAACTAACTTTCACTGAAAAAGTGCTTGTCCATCCCGATTTTGTGCTAATTCTTTTTTATGAACACCTCATGAATATTTTAGGCCGAAAATAAGAAAAATTATTAGGTGACCATTTTTAATAACTTATGTTTGGACTTTTAAGAACAGTCTTTTTTTAAATCATGGCTTGAAAAGAGCTCAGTCTTAAAGTTTTATTTGCTTAAAGCCTAGTGTTGCGTTTGAAACAAGCTTCTAAGTGTTCAAGGACAAGCGATATGTAGAACACAAATATCAATTTTCGTAAATTATTCAAGTTAAAGCGTTTTAGGTACAAGTTTCGGTCTATTTCAGGAAGAGGCAACCTAGGATCAATTGTGATTAAAATATTTTCCTTTCTAGTTTTTTAGGGAATTTAGACTACTCAAACTTCAAAAGGCAACAATATTATGTAGGATGCACTACAAATGAGATATTTAAAAAAATATGAAATTTTACAAAAAATTTCCACTCAAAAGTCGCTTCTGCAAGCCATATAATTTAAATGATTAGAGCTAGATCATTACCTTTTTTTTTCTACGAGGAATTTTATATACTTTATTTTGATTCTATAATGTTTTTTTTTTACAAAATGCACCAGAAATTATCAATGTCGACAAAAATTGTTTCTTTATCGTTTTAAGCAAATTTAAAAGGTTTCAAGATATTGCTTTCCTTAAACACTCAGGCTCCTATTTTTTGACGCAAAACTGAGCGCTCGTTATTTATACTTCCCCTACATTTCTGCACCGACCTTTTAAAATTAAAGGTCAAACCATCGACAAATGTAGTTTGGTGATTGTGAATTATCTTTCATTAAAGCTTCTTCTGCTCTCACGAACACATTCCCATCACGTGTCTCGCGCTTCGCACTCGATTAAGTCGATATAAAAAAATGATAAATAAAAAATTTTTAGATCTTTTTTTGGGTGAAAAATTATTATGTATTCAGTTTGTTCATATCCTTAATAGTTCGGCCGCAAAATGGAATTTTTGATTTTTTAGTATCTCTTTGGTGGTTAAAACCAGAACCGTTGCTCACAAAATGCTGCTTAACGAACTTGACCTTCCTGGTTGGTTTGTAAAAACGTGTCCCAAAGCAAAGTCTAATCCGACTGGTCTTTCAAATGTTATCTTGTATACCGATGACGACAACCACGACAACAACAACAGCGGCGACAGACAGAAACCGTCGTAAAACCCGTCTTTTTCGGATTCAGGGGTCAATATTAGGTGTATTGAGTAGATCTTTGAAACCTCTCTTCACAATTAGCCATATAATATAAATAGAAAATTACTTTTTGAATGTCAGCCCCATAGATTTGTTTCATAGGTTTCCAAAAAAAAAAAACCAGGAGTGAAAAATTAGGTTTTGCGAGTTTTTGGCGCTAATTATTATTTTTTGGTGGTTTCCTTAAGCACATATTGTTTCTAATATATAAAATATTCCTTTTTACTAATAATTAGGTATTTTAAGAAATTTCTTAAACAATTTCCTATTGTTTATAACTATCTTCTCCTGTAGTAGAGCTAGATAGTTACGCTTTTGTCTGAAATTCTAAACTTTTTCTCCACTATTGACGCATTAAGGCAATAATTAATGCAAGTTAACAAACATAATTGTTTAAATTATTTATTACTATTTTTAATAATATTCTCTTTGAATAATCTAGAAATCTTCCATTTTTGGAAATTTTCAACTTTTTGTCAACTGTTCACTCAAAGTGAGCTAAGTATTACTACAATTTAACAAAAATAATTGTTCAAATAATTTATTATTATTTTTAATAATACTCTTTTCGAAAAATGGTATAAATTTGTAGTTGTTTTCTAAAAATTTCAACTTCTTGTCCACTTTTCTCTTAAAGTGAGCTAATAATTAATCTAATTTGACAAATATAGTTGATCAAACAATGTATTATTGTGTATGACTATCTTCTCTTATAATAATGTCAGAAAGTTGCGGTTTTTTCTGAGATTTTCAACTTTGCTTTGGATTTTTAGTTAGGAAAAAATAATAAATAGATATAAGAGAGAATCATTTTTCAAATAATCTCTTTCTTTTTCGTGGATATATTTGTTTGATAATAAAACCATATATTTAAAATATTCTTCAAATTTTCTAAATGGGTCGTATTGAATGTGACCTTCCCTTGGAGTAGTTTCTGAGAGCCTTTCCGTTTACATTACTATTTTTAAAACATTAGCGAAAGAGTGAAAATACTTTATTCCAAAAAATAGAACACTATTTAAAGGATGATTCTAAATTGTTTAAACAAATATTTGTGGTCAAATATTGGAAATTTTAAGAAAAAAAACGCAACTTTCTAGCATAATTCTGAAAATATATTGTTATGAATAATAATAATACATTTTTTTGAATAATTATTTTGAGTAACTTCAACTAATTATTACCTCATTCTAATTTCTAATTGAAAAGTTAATATACAGAATTCCTAAAAATGAAACTAGAATCCAACGATAGAATTTGGACAACCACCACAAAATGCTTCTATTGTAATTCCTAAAAACAAAAACACATTTTGTTTCTTCGGGCACGAATAAAAAAGAGGAAAGAAAAATGAGAAAAGTTAAATGCAAGTCGAAATATTCAGAAAAAACGATTCTTTCTAATTCTATACCAAGAGAAAATTGATATAAATAATAGTTACGTGTTGAAACAATGTATTTAAACATCTAATCATCAGTAGAAAGTAATATTTCATGTACTAAAAATAAGCTTTACTAAATGAAACAGTAAAAAATAGTAATTAGCTTCACAAACTCGCGAAACCCAATTTTTCACTTTTGGGGTTATTTTAGGACCTATAAAACAGACCTATGGTGGTGGACTTGAAGAAGTAATTTTTGATTCGTATTTTCTATAGATAAATTTTAAAGATAAATGTTCAACTCGGCACATCTAATGAGGCCGATTCTGAATAAAATTTACAAAAGCGTATATGTTACTTACAGGAAACACGTGTTAAACTTCATATGGCTTGCTGGATCTCTCAATATCATTTTTTTTAAAAGGGTTTATTTTTCTAAAGATTCGAAAAAATTGGGGGGCTAAAGGAATTCAATTATACTTTAGCAGTGAGGACTGTCGTGGGCAGAAGGTCTCTGTTTTAGTAGGGGTTTTCAAATAAAGGGATAGTGCAATAGTTCAAATTGCAATGCTACAGGACTTAAATGAACCAGCCTATCTATAATAATAATATAATAATAATATAATAATAATGATAATCAAACTATGAGTTATGAATTTCGTTGCGACATTTACCGCTCTCTTAAAAATAACCAGTGAAATTGTCACTAGATGAATCAGTACACATTTCGAATCATTACTAGTGAACGAGTGATTTCCCGATCGTGACTGGGTTAAACAGTAAGTGACTCAGATTGAACAGAGTTACTGAATATATCAGTGACGCCAAATCTTATATTCAACCAGTAATATAGAGTCCAACGTGTTCAAGAAATGAGCCTACAGTCGCCTGGTACGCGCGCGTCGCCGTTCGGGTCTTTGCATTTCTCGAGAGAAAAACAACCATATTGTGTACTAGTGATTGTCTTAACAATATTTAGGCCCAGCTGTAATAAGCAGGGATATAATATCTTTCACTTGAAAGTGGGGAGGCCCCTGGCCACTTGGGTTTGACTTTGAGCGACGCCTTGATGGAATATCGGGCCTTTCCAGAGTTAGGCGCAATATATTATACACTCGAACTCCAAAGATACGAGAATCTCGGGAATCGGGTACTACAAAGATACGAGCGTGAGAGGGTCTCCCACTCCTGCGACGTTTAGATTTGGGGGGTAATGCGTGAGAACGCACACAGGCCTACTACGCGTATGCGCGCGTATGCAATTTGCAGTGAACAAACGTCGAGAATTCAACGTTTATTCGCGCGCGCCTCACTTTCGAATAGGGTGGGGGTACAAGGGAAAAAATTCCGCTCGCTCCTTTGGACTCAGGTCGCTCGTATCTGTGGAGTGCTCGTATCTTTGGAGTTCGAGTGTATCTTATTATGTTGCACCCCGGCCCTCATGCATTGTTGTGAGAGTAAAGTGTAGTTCTTAACATAAACTTCTGCAAAGGTTAGAACAAAAGTAATGAATGATAAGTTTCATAGCTAACCAGCTGTCGGACGACAACGCGTACGACCAGATGGCTATTGGTACTGAGTAAACTGATTAAACCAGTGACGGAATTCCTCTGAGTGAACCAATGAAATCTCACTGATTGCCCGTGACACAATTCTTGCTGTTTCGACCAGTGAGATTTCACTGGGAATCAGTGATATTTCACTGGTTCGTTTTAAGAGAGCGGTACTGACCCTATATGAAATCACTGCAAGATTTATTTACATTAAAAACTTTCTCTTGGTGTTTCAGTTTGCTACATTTGGAGACAAGTGTCGCCTAGAGAAAGGGTACTTAGATATAGTGCAACTGAAGGTGATAACGTGTGGTACAAGTACACTGGATCACCACATGAAGCACCTATCTTACGTCCAGTCACGGGTCCACACAATTTCTTAGAAAGGGATGGTTTCCTGATTGGATTTGGCCAGGATAACGCCCCGATTCATGCAATGCGTGATAATATGGGCAAACCGTTTATAGTTAATCAAAGCGGTACAATACATGTGATGAGCGAACATCAACTACCGGGATTGGGTGTAGGAGAACGTATGCCACCACATAGATTATGAACTCTCGATAGGTTTAAGACCGCCTAATATTACCGCGAATATTACCACGCTCAGTAATTTTAAGATCTTTATTGCTTTCAAGTAGTTGTTTTTGTATTATAAATAAAGCATATTAACTATTTTAATTCTTCCAATTATTGCAATATATATATATATATTCTCAATGAAATTAATAAAGGTCATGGTCTTATGTTAAATCAAATGAAGCGCTTATTTTTTTCTTCAGCCACAAATTTACATTTTATTCATAAGTGTATGAGAACATATTCTAAAACTGAATGAGAATAGAGAGAAATCAGTGTTGAATTTACAATTGACTTCACTTGCAATAAAATTTCAGTGTAAAATGTTAATATTGACCTTGAAAAAATAATTTTTGTTATAGGTTATGATCATATAGAGCCATAGTTTACAAGATAATTTTAATTTAAAAGTCAAGAGAAATAGAATAAAATTTAATTATGTATTCACAAATAAAAGAAAAGTCTGTTGACGATAAAACATTATTTAATATTGTAAAGAATTTCTATGCATCTTTTTTACTTTTATTCAAGTTTGTTGCAATGAGAAATAATTTTGCAATAAGCGAACAAAACGTGATAAATCTATTTTTTCAAAAATTGAGATAATGATGATTTCTGTACATTTGTAACATCATCAGTTAGATAAAGAAATTTAAGTTGGCGAAAAAATTTTGTTTTATTCTAGGTTTCAACGGCTGTCCATAAAATAAAATGAGCTAAATAAGAATAAATTTATTTCGGATCACAGATTCATTACTTAAATTCAATGGGTAAAAATGTTTGAACATTTGCGCTAAGAATTTCAGTATAGGAACACATTTTCAATAATGCAAGTACCCCTTTTTGGTAAAACGCATGTGATCTTTCTGATTTTGCAATAAAAAATTGATTATTTAAACAATTTCTATCAGAAAATATACTTGCGGATTTTTCTGGAATCAAATCCCAGCTAAGAAATACGCAAAGTCGCTTTTGGAGTGTTCTGCTGTAAAGTTGTCGAGCGTCGGCCCTCGATAACACAAGAGAAATCCGCAAACACCATACGTGGCATGGTTAGGACTAGAACCTGGAAACTTTTTCCAATCTTCATTCTCTTTGCAATATTTTGATCCCTCAATTTTTCCTCAATCTCCCTCAATTTCTTGTGCAAACCTAGTCTCTACTCCTCTTAATAAGCGGCTTTCTATCACCTCTTCCTTCCCTCCTTCACATAATCACCTCACTGTTTGTCCATCTCCCACCTCCCTGCTTGCCTCCTGGAAAGTTTTACCCCAACTCATCGTATTGCCGTTAATGATCCCCCTCAGCTCCTCTCTCAAACAAATCTTGGGCCCTCTATCCTCACTCATCCCACAAATTCGCATGAGGTATCTGATGGCTCTTTTCCTAGAATCAACCTCTATACTATGTCTGCCCGCTTCCATTCTCCAAACATAATTTGGTGTTGTGTGATCTAACCCCACAGCCATTTTAACAAACCTTCATTGTACTTTCTAAACATCTTCTCTTCTTTCTCAACCACCCTTCTCATTATACCCCATGCCGCATTCAAGGCATTTTACTTAACCCCTCTGCCCAGTCTACCACTAAAGCTACGTCGTCCGCAAATTTCAGACCAAATATTTTCGTCCCCCCTATTACAGTTCCCCCTATATTCTGTTTTTCCCACACTTCATCCATGTCCCGGATGAATATATTGAATAACGTCGCGCTGAGAGGACAACCTTGTCTTACTCCCCTTGAAGTAACGAAACATTCCGTAATCCCCTCCCCCGTGATAACTACATTTAACGACCTTCCGTAAATTTTTCCTATCCCATACGTGATCTCGTGTTGCTCTCTTCCTCCTAAATTCCCCACGACTTTCTTCATATAATCTTTTCCCCTCAAGCCAAACTATCAATCTTTCATCGAGTATGGCTGCTAGTATTTTATAACCTACACTCAGTAACGCCACCCCCTGTAGTTTCCCGTTACACTCCCCCCCTTGTGAATTGGGGAAATTCGCGCTTTTTCCCACCCCCGAACTAATTTCGCTTCCTTCCACATTCCATTTAATATTCTCTGTACCTCTCATGGCCACACTTCGGGTAACCATTTAGTAAAATCTATAGATACCCCGTCCTCTCCCGCAACCTTCATTTTTTCAGTTTATCGACTACTTTAGCTGCTTCTTTAAAGGAGATTTTTCTATTTGAATCCTCTAGCTTATCCTCGTTACCCTGTTGCGTATCGTCTCGTCCCTTGAATGCGAGGCTTCTATATTCGTTACCCCACTCTCGTCAGGCTGCACCATTCTCTCTTCCCCCTCCCCCCTCCCCCGGATCAAATTCTGATCCGACTGTTTGGAGTTCTTCTTCGTCGAGCAACTTCGTAAAATATCTTTTGCAGTCCTCCTTTTTGATCCCCCTACCTCTAGTTTTTCTTCTCGCCTTAAATCCTCCTACAGCTTGCCAAAATTTCCTGATATTCCTGCTTTTATTTACCTTCTCGCAATTCTGCTCTTGCTTGCTTAGCCTGCTTTCCTTTCCAATCCCTTAACTTTCTTCTAATTTCTCTAAATTCCTCCTTTTCTCTATTCCATTTCGATTTGAAATACCTTTTCAAACAGTTTAAATGCCGATTTCTTCAACTTTTCTTCCTCATCAGTACTTTCTCTAATTCTATTTTCCCCATCTATTCTTACGGCCCGCGTCATGCTTATATTCTCTGCCACTTTTTTTATCGCTCCTATCACCTTGTCCCAGCTTTTTTTCCGCACTTCCTCCTGCCTAACTATCCTATCTTCCTAAATAATTTCAAATGCCTCCCTATAATCCTGACTTTTCTCCTCTTCCTACACTAACCTAACTTCCTTCACCTTTCTTTTTCTCTCTTTCCTTTTGTCCCTCCCTCTCTTTGCTCTCCCCTTCCCCCCTTGTCGCGTCCTGACTGTTATTTTGAATGACACTGGCAAATGTTCCGATTCCAATCTCGTTAAGACCTCAATATCCTTTACTACCGAATCACCGATACCATCCGATTCTATTACGTAGTCGATAACCGGACCTCCATACTTTCCTACACGCGTCCATTTCACTACCCTGTCCTTACGTATCCTACCGTTAAGCACTCTTAGCCCCAATTCTTCACAAAAAATCAATAATTTAATTCCTTCCGCGTTAACAGTTTTATCTTCTGATTTTCGCTTCCTGTCAAAGTTTCTAGTCCGTGCTTCAGAATCTATCTCGGTTCCCCCTTGTTCCTCCCCTATTCTAGCTTTCCAGTCACCCACAGTTATAACTCTCTCTCTCTCTTTCATTCTATCCAATATCTTTTTAATACTACCTAACGCTTTATTAACCCGAACATTAATAAAATTTGAGACAATATGTACATTATTCCCACCTTCTCTCAATCCTTCCGCACTAATCAACTTCCGTACTCCATTCTTACATTTCCGCACACATTCTTGCGTACTTCAATAAGCTGCCCCGCCCTCGCTCTCCCTTATTGCTATTTATTACCGCCGCTTCAGAACTCCATACAAAATCCTTATCCAGCGACTCCATAAATGCGCTCTTTTTTTCTTTTTCAGTCCATGTTTCCTGCACTATCACAATATCGTAGCACTTTAAAAAATCCAACACTTCCTTAAGCGTGTACCCTTCCGCAATATTTATTACCACCCTCTTAGTGGCCCCCCTCTCTCCTTCCTATAGGTCTTCTTCGACGAGAAAGTTGCTCCAGTTGGCCTTTATCCTCGCTCTAATAAAACTGTCGATCCTCGATCCTCCATTTCATGCAGCTTGCCCACGCCTGTGCCCCTCTTCTTCTTGTTGCCTTTACTTCCTCACGTATCGTTATCTGAACTTCCCTCTATCTGCACATCAAGTCATCTTCTATTATGATCTTAGTAGCCCCTAGCTTGTGCTTGTTTTCCATAAGTCGTCGTTTCGTTCTCCACGAGTCTAGTTTAATTAGAGAGCCACCTGCAATGTGTCTTATGTCCTTAATTATTATATTCACAGCCGTGTGCTCTAGTAACTGCACGCGGATCTCTTCTCCAAGATTCCTCCCCCTGGACCGGAACCCTCTAGCAATTATGCAGTTTTTTCTAACTAACCTCTCTCTTGTGTCCCACTCTACGTCATTTTTGCTGAGGCCCGACAGACATCTGATTCCCCAGCTCCTCTCTCCGGAATTGCCATCTCCAGCATGAACTTCCGGACGCACAGGACTCTGTCCATGCAGACTGTCATCCCTCTCAGGTTCCATTCGTCGTTCATTGTCACCTCGTTTTCGAACGATCCCCTCAACCTCACTTGTGGGGTCTAAAGGCAAGTGATAGATGAAATCTCCTTCGTCGTCGACTCGATTATTCGAACTCCCCTGGTCCTTACTTCCCTCTGTGTACCGGTTTCCCTTTCTAGCTTTTGCTTCTGTAAATTCCTTCAAGTATCGTTGCTCCCGTTTCCTTGGTTTGCTCTGAACTGTGACTGCGGTTGTCTCACGTTCTCTTATTTCCTCCAGACCATTCCTTACTTCTTCCAGCTGTTTCTTCATCATTTCTATTTCCCTCCCAGGTTTCATATCCCACCACTCGTTCAAATATTTTGTAAAAGATTCCCATATTCCTTTCCAAACTTTGTTGACACCACTAAAGAGTCCCCCACACTGGCCTTTTTACCCCCAAAATCCTGTTGCACCAAGTCCATGTCCTTAATACCCCCACCTTCTGTGTCCTTTTAAGTTTGCTCAATGTACTTTTCTGCGTCCTCAGCTCTTCTCTTTCTTTCCACATTCTCCTTACTCACTGCTCTGTTCGCTTTTCTATCCACTGATCTCGCTATTTTGTCAGCGGTACGAAACGCTAATTTATCATCTTCCTCCTGCGCCGCCCCCTTGGCGACCCAAAATCTGTTCAATGGCGTCCGAGCCTCCCTCCTTGTGTTTCCCAATAGTTTCGCCGTTTTCCGCCTGAGTGTTGCCACTGTTCAATTCGCGCTCTGGAGCCTGCGCCTTCTGGTCATCGCCCCCCGGATTTTCGCTGGAAGCTTCGCCATTTTACCAACGAGCTCCCTAACCTCTTTATCCCCCCTCGCTTCTCATTCGCGCCAAATTCCCAAGAATCACTGCAATTCGCGCTTAGATAACACTGCCACAATAAGTGCCGCAATCATCCTCTCGAGCACTCTTACACTCGCGCTCACGAACTCACATAAACTTCTATAAACCGTCAAACTCTCTCCCGTTATCGGCACGCGTGCTAACTGATCACTTTCCCAACCGGAATTCGTGATGCTATATTAAATACGTGGAAACAAAACAATCTTAAATAAACTAGTTATACATTATTAAATTTTAAAAGAAAACTGATAGTAAAGAAATAGAGAAGGAAACTGCTTAGTTATTTTTAATCAAGTGGAAATCACATCGATAAGGTAGTCCACGAAATTTGTAAATTAATAAAAACTTCCTAAATGTGACTAAAAATGCCTAATTTTTACCGCAATATTTTCAAAAACACGAAGGTAATAAACAAGCCCTAAATATTGCTCGTTAAGTTTTAAGATACCTGTTTAATTTATTATAATTTGGAGGTCCCAAGTTTTCTCGATAAATTTCATAAATGTTACATTAAGTTTTTTTCAATTTCGTCAGGTAATCCACGATTATTATCATACAATGATCAACAAGTGTATCAACAAACTTGTCAAGTCATCGCCCGGTGACCATCGCAGGTTTGGTCAATTTGCTCAATATTCGAAAATTTACACATTTATATTTTATTATAAATAATTAACAATTTTAATTTTAGTCATAATAGTCAGACGGAGCTTACTCTCACGATTCCAATAATAGAGAAATCTTATTTTTCAAGAAAAAATGTCGCTTAATAGAGGAGTCACGTTAGACGTTAAAAATGAAAAATCTTTCAACCCGGGGGCTTTCCACCGATTTTAATGAAACCTTTTGCATTGCACAGCTGAATGTGTGTAATGAAAAGTTAAACAAAAGACAGACAGACAGACACCTTCGTAAAAACCGTTTTTTCTGACTCAGGGGGTCTCGAAACGTCGACATTTGATTGAATTCGCGAAAGTAAAAAAGTAAAAATGTTGTTTATCAATCTAGTTCGACTTTAACTCGAGTATGTGAATTTTCAACCAAATAGATGATTTTTTCTCCAAAAAAGGCTGATCCCCAACGAAATAGTTACCTTTTAAATCAAATAGATGAATTCTCAACTGAAACAATGAATCTTCAACCAAAAAAATTAATTTTTAAGAATGTAGTTCAACTTTCAGCCAACTAGTTAAATATTCAATACAATAATATGAATCCTCAACGAAAAATGCAATAGTTTCGATATTCCAATAAAAAAATATTTTAATTTTCTATAAAAACAAGTTAAACTCTTTTAAAAAAATACGAATTTTCAACAAAATAGTTAAATCTTCAACAAAAACAGAATTCTTTAACCAAGAATATACATTTTCTACTAAAAAAGAGGAATTTTCGACAAAATAGTTACATTTTCACCCAAATAGACGAATTTTCAACTAAAACGATGAACCTTTAACCAAAAATGATTTTCGAACTAAAATGATGATCCTTTAACAATAAAAATTGATTTTGAACAACTTAGTTCAAATTTTCAACAAGTAGTTGAATTTCGAATCAAAAATATGAATTCTCAAAAAGGATATAATAGTTGATATTTCAACTAAAAAATATTTTCATTTTAAATAAAAAATAGTAGAATTTGACAAAAAAAAAAATTTCTAACAAAGTAGTTCATATTTTAATGAAGTAGTTGAATGTCTAAATGAAAAATATGAATTCTAAAAAAAAATGGTCATAGTTGATATTTCGTCTAAAAAATATTTTAAATCAAAAACAGTAGATTTGAAAAAAAAAAAAATAATTTCCAAAAAAATGTTTGAATTCTCAAATAAAACAGAATAATTTTCAATTAAATAGTGGTATTTTCAACCAAAAAAACATTAAATTTTTACCAAAAGAGATTTTCACACCATGAAGACGAATTTTCATCAAATAGTTATACTATCTAAGAAAAAAATTATTCCATAAAGAGAGAAAAAAATTCAAACAAATGATGATTTGAGGGGAAAATATTTTTCAGTTAAAAATACAAATTTCGAATAACTATTTATTGTTTATATTTTCGTAAAGAATCGTGAGCGAATCCGGAAAATTTGTAAGAAAGTTTTTGTCATACAGGATTTTACAAAATTTGATAAAAAATTTGAGTCAGTTTAAATGATATTTAAGACTTCCAGAAGTTTAAAAGAAATTTAAAAATATTTTTAAAACTTTCTGAAATCTTTGAATTTTAAAATATTTTTAATCTGTATTCTTTTTTGTCAACAAAAAAGGATGAGTACTCAATGAAAAATATAATATTTGACAATTAAACTGAAAAATATTTTTAATTTATATTCAAAGACGAATTTTCAACAGAATAGTTGGATCCTCAGCCAAAAAAGATTTTTCAGTCGGAAATAAAAAAAGAAACTGTAGGCAAATTATAATTTGAAGGAAAAAATAATTCTTAATACAAAATGAAAAATACCAATAAATATTTATTTTTTGAATATCTTTTTTTATTTGATGTAAGGTTATGTCAATATAATTTTCCTAGGTTTCTCGAGGAAATTCAAAAAGATTTTTTAAAGATTTCAGATATGTCGAAAAAGTAACTAGAAAATTTCTAAGAAACTTTTTTTTTATTCTACAGGATTTTACAAAATTGCAGGAAAAATGTAAGTAGTTTAAAACATATTTAAGAGTTTTTGAGGCTGGGAAAATTTTTAGAGTATTTTATAAATTTTCGGAAATCTTTCAATGTTTTAAAATATTTTTAATTTCTTCGAAATTCAAAAAATTCTTGAATATCTTTCAAACCAACTCGAATTCTTCCTAAAATTATTTTAAAATCTTTTGGATTCATTTTTGACAATTTCGGAAATATTTTGTAGTATTTTAAAAATCGTTTAAAATATTCTGTTAACATTAATTTAAAAAAATAAAGAATTACTTTTGTTTAAAATTTTTAAACATTTTTTTAACGATTCGAATTTTCCATTAAATTTTGAAAAAAATTTGCAAAATTAAAAAAGTTGTCTTCAAATTATCCAGATTCTTTTTTGATGAATTTTGAAATCTTTTAGAATGTTTAGAAATCTTTGTTTATAGTATATTAAAATAAATGTTGTAAAATAAAAAAAAAACCATTAAAAATTTTCTGTGAAATCTTGATTTTTTTTTATTTTCTTGAAACTTCAGAAATCTACATTTTGTTAAAAATTTCTCCAAATCTTTTCAAATTTTGAATTATTTTTTAATCTTTTCAAAAGTTTTTGGAAATCCTGTAAAAATTAAAAAGAATGGTCTTAAAATCATCCAGATTCTTGTTAAATTAAGATATTTTAAGTTGTTGGCTCTTTCATACGGACGCCTACATATATCATTTTATAAAAATATCTCATCCAAAAATTTTGATTTAAAGAATTTCATAAAATTTAAATGAAGAATCTAAAAACAGCCACTAAAAGTAAATTCTTAAAAATTAGCAGATTATTTTTCTTATCAACAAAATACGCCTCGCCGCGTGTGTAATTATCCGACACCGTACTTTCAATATTTTTGTAACACTTAAAAAACATAAAAAATACATGTTTAAGGCATCAACAGATGCAATATTCATCAAAGTTGAATTAAATTCGACTAATTGAATTTGATTCGAATTTTCTGTAATATTCCATTTACCACGTTTTCTCGACATATTTGTTACATAGGTGTATTAAATTATATAATTTTTATCTCAAACTTTTATTTTAAAAGTTCAAAAGTAAGAAAAATGTAACATCTTATTTAATCAAGACAGGCGCATATAACAGCATTTCAATTTATAAGTAATTTTATTGTTAATTAACAGTAAAAATGGTATGGTTACAATAAATGAAAAGTAACCTTCTTTTCTATATTTTTATTGCATTATTCATATTCAAATAATATTTTTGAAAATCAAAATTGACCACAAACGGTTATTTTTGTTAGTTGTATTAGAAATTTAAGCTTCTCTTTTTACCTTGATCCTACTTGGTTGAAATTTGTTGTATTTTGTTGAAATTTTGTCTCTTGTGGTAGAATATTAATCTTTTTGGTGACTATTCACCTTTATGTTTGAAAATTGATTTCTTTGGTAGAAAATTTAACTATTAGGTTGAAAATTCATCTGTTTGGTCGAAAATTTAACTATTTTGTTGAGAATTCATCTATTTTGTTGAATTATTTGTCTTTTTCTGTGAGAAATTTCATCTTTTTGGTTAAAAATGCATTTTTTTGGTTGAAGATACGTTATTTTGTTTAAAAATTAATGTCCGCATACAAATTTAACTATTTTTTTGAAAATTTCCTTTTTTTGGTGGAAAATTAATTATTATTTTCAAAATTTGTCTTTTTGAGTAATTTTTGGTTTAAAACAATAATTATTTCAATTTAAATAATACAATAAAAATATTGAAAAATGATGGTTTATCACCTATTGCAAAAATAGAACTTTTGATTGATATTTGACAATAGTTTTCAAACTAGCTAATAGGCATTGCGGGAAAGCGATAACAATGCTTTCGACATTTTCATGACAAACCAATTTTTTAGAGAAGGAAGATAAATTCTAATAGCACGGAAAAGTTTCCTTTCGCTAAGAAAACACCGAAAAATTTTTCTGTCGACAGCGTCTAATATCTGGCGCTTCCTCTTTTTCGATTTTGTTTTAAAATTGTTTGTATCGGTGCAGAAACTATAATATCTTTTAGTTTGCTTTTTAACTTGTTTCATTTGGAATTTACTGCAGGTGCATCACTCCGTTTCAATTGCATATGTTGAGAGATAGAGGTGCGAAAGAATAAAAAAGCGAGTATTTGATTGTAGTGAGAAGTACACGCTCTGAATAATTTGAAGTGGCCGAGTCAGGGTGAAAAATGTAGGAATATATTTTGTTTTCATTCTTCCAGCCGTTCTTTCTCCAAAAAAACAATGTGAATCCCAGCTCAAAGCGCTGAAAAGCGATAGGTTGAGAAATACAAGGGATTCGAAAAGCAAACAACACAGGATACTTTTTCAACGTTTACGATTTCACTTTTTTAGGACCACAATGTAACACTCATTACTTTCAGTCAATAGTATGAAAAGGTGAAAAAGTTTAAATATTTTGTATACCTGATACAAAAGTTTTATTTTTGTATTTTTTAATTTTCAACGAATTTCATTGAGATCTACTTTCTCGATCTGAAAATTTATCTCATAAAACATACTTTGTGTAAATATTATACAATTTTGTCTATTAATAAGAACTATATCTGTACTTTTAATTGAAAGTTGAAGTATCATCATTATATTTAAAATTCAACATAAAAAATTGTATAATATAGTTCATTCAGCAAGATGGTTTAATTTATTTTATTTATTCGGGTTTTCAAGTTGAAGGTCTAAATGTCCTAAGCTTTTTTCCTTTGAAATCATATTGATGATAATAATCAAAGTTCGAGTATAAGCTTCTTATGCTACAAAAATCGACTAAAATTAAAAACTACTTTTTCAATATTTGAATTAACCTAAAAGTTTATACACTGTACACCAAAATCCAAAAAGGTCATTACTTGGGGCGGCGAATTTTCAAGGACAGCACGGTGGCTTCAACTTTTTTTATCATTACAGAAAACGACTGTTGGAGAGCTGGACGGTGGATTTAACACATAGGGGTGCTTTTTGGGGCTGGGGAGGGCTGGACGGTAAATTCGACACATAGGGGTGCTTTTTGAGGCTGGGGAGAGCTGGACGGTGGATTTGACACATAGGGGTGCTTTTTGAGACTGGGGAGGGCTGGACGGTGTATTTGACACCTAGGGGTGATTTTTGAGGCTGGGGGGAACTGGACAAGGGGATTTTATACTGAGAGATATTTTTTGGAACTGAGGAGAGCTGGGCGGTGGATTTGACACACAGAGGTGCTCTTTGGGACTGGGGACAGCTGGCCGGTATATTTAAAACTTAGGGATGCTTTTTGGCGCTGGGGAGAGCTGGACGAGGGGATTTGACACTTAGGGGTGATTTTTGGGGCTGGGTGGAATTGGAAAAGGGGATTTTATACTGAGGGGTGTTTTTTGGGACTGAAGAGACTTGAACAAAGGGTTTTTTGTTAGGACTGGGGGGTGCTTGATGGAAGATTTGATATTCAGGGGCGATTTTTGAGGCTGGGGAGAGCTGTGCAAGGGGACTTTATACTTAGGGTGATGTTTGAGGCTGGGAAAATAAATCGAACATTTACACAATAAAAAATATTGAATCTTATATTTATTGTCTTATTTCTTATATTTCTTATCTTATATTTATTTGCATATTTGTCTTTTCTCTTTCTCTGTAGGCAAAAGAGATCATTTTCATCCAATTGCTTCCTCATAGAGGGAGATTTGTAATGAAACAAATGATTATATTTACTTTTTTGACATATTTCGATATAATTCGACCCCAGGAGCGCGAAAATACAATTTCAAAAAACTTTTCGAATGTGTGTGTAACCTTTTTCTGTTCAGAATGAAAACTAAAAAAGGTATGATCATGAAGTTTTGACAAAATTGTAGCTCCTACTGATATCCAGGTTTGATAGAATTTTTAGCTAGATCGGCCATGTAGAAATAGTATTTTTTTTCAATTTGGAAATTTCCGACAAAAATTTTACCTTGTTTATGTGAGAAAACCTTTTTTGATATTCAAAGTACAAGATGATATATAGTGTATTTGTTCGCGTCTTTGAGATGCATTGTTTAACCTACATAATGTTAAAACTTGTATGCTTCACCAGTACCGATATATGAAGTTTAAAAAAAAATGGTTTGTTCTGTTTATATAAGAAAAACCTTTTTGGCATTCAAAATACAACAATACTATATCTAGTGTAATTATTCACATCTTTGAGACACATCGATTGACCTATTGTTGAATTTTTTATGACTCACCAATACCAATTTTTGAAGTTTCAAAGAAATGCATGTATAGCTACAGTACTGTATCAGACATGTTTGTTTGGCTCTTAGAGACTCGTCGAAGGACCTATTGTCGAAACTTCTATGACCTCTCATCATCTGGCAATACCGATACATAAATTTGAAAAATGTATTGTTTATCTTGTTGATACAAGTATGAGCAAAACTTTTTTAATGTTGAGAATGCAACAGTAATATGTATGATATATTTGTTCGCGTCTTCGAGACGCATCGATTGCCCAATTGAAGAACCTTACATTACCTATCATAACCTGCCAAAATTGGGAATATGAGAGTATTGTATATGATGCAATTGTTGCGTCTTAGAGACGCGTGGATTGACCTATTACTGAGCTTTCGATGACCATTCTTGATCAATCAATAGCAACTTAGAGATATAAAAAAAAGATTACATTATTTGTATGTAGAAAACTTTGTTTTAATTTGGAATATAACATTACCGTAGTTTAAAAAGTTGTCCATTGGAACAGAATATATCGATTGACATGTTGGTGGGCTCTCTGATTTTCTGAAAATAATATTTTCGGTGAGACAGAAACATAAGCTTGAAAAATATTGAAAGTATCCATTTTTTTCTTTTGTTAGCGAAAAACTTCCGTCTATTAGGAAGCAGATTTATTTGATACCTATGATAAAGCAATGAGAACAAATAAATACACCCATAGTGAATACATCCACAGTACTTCGCATCGGTATTTTTATTTAAAAAAGCTCATTCTATTCCTTGAAAGGTTCTTTGCAACAAGATTTTTCACGTTTTTATTAAATATTATTTGGGAAATTGTTTGATTCCAAAAATGAATAACTAAAATAATGTTGTGGATAATTTATCAAATAAATTAATTTCCATAAAAATGAATTAATGAGAATAAATAGAATGAGCCTGTGTAAATTAAAAATTAATGGATTTTTATGACTTTTATTTAAAGCGGAAGAAAAAACACATATATGCATATAACTATATTTAAATACACAATTATATAAATATTTTGGCATAATTTATATACGAAGTGCCTCGTCGTCCAGAAATTAGGGATGACTAGTTCAATATTTTTCATAAGCTTGGGAGTCATCCAGAAATTTCGGGACGACTGGTCCATCCCCTTTTCCAATTCCCCCAATTTTTCGGGACTAGATACAGCCATCTAAATAATATTCCCAAGCACTTTAAATTGGTATGAATTTTTATTTTGTATCTGTGAGAAAATCATATTTTTTAAATTATTTTTAGGAGCTCTATAAATTATATTAAACGTTTTTTTAGTGATTTGGAAACTTTTTTATGTTAAAAATGTAAAATGCTTCTGCAAAGAGCTTCAAATATTTCATAAATGAAAATCAAGCAGGACCATTAATTTTGTGATTGCTGCAGTTTTCAATAAATGAATTATTAAATAAATTTATGAATTGATTGAATAAATAAATTCAATCTAAAAAATATAAAAATGTGTAAAATTTTGGTTGTAAAATTTTATAGGGCACCAGAAATGAAATGTTTCATTATTAGACTATTTTTTATTTCGAAAATCTTTTATTGTCAATTTACAATTGACTTTTCATTACCTGAAGTTGTTTTGTAATTAAAATTTGAAATTTTGAAAATTAAATCTACAAATAAGGTAAATGTCCCAGTAATCGTGACGTTCACAGTAAATCGTGAAATTTGGTTATAATTCGAAAGTTTTCTTAAAAAATATGTTGAAAGTAACATTTAATGATAAAACCCACTTGTTTTAAGCATTTTATAGTGTCAAATCGAATTTCAATTCATTAAAATGTGGTAAAAAGCAAGAAAATTAGCGTTTAGATTACTGGGATTAAAACTTTCAAATTATCTAATAAATTATAAAAAATAATATAAATGTCTTATGTTAGTGCTTTCAATTTTTAAAAATTAATTTTACCTGTTTTAGTTTTAAGCGTTTTTTTACCGTTTAGCGTAAAAAAAAATCTTCGTATTTTAAAGATTCATATTTTTTAAACAATTTTATGTTAAGTTCGCGTTTGACACCAGAAATTGGTGTTTTAAAACATAAATCATTATAGTTAGAACAAGAATTTCCATTTTTGAGTAGTTTAAGGTATTCACGTTTATTCCAGAAAATCAGTTATTTAAAAAAAAACTGAAAAAATAAAAAAATTAGATTGTAGGTTATATTAACAGTTTTAACCGGAACTTAGTTTTTTACATACAATCTAAAACAATTTTTTGTTATGTTATGTTAAAGTATTCCGTCTAAAATTACTATTGTTGATAGAACATCATTAGATTTCAAAGAATATTTACAATATTTCAACAATAATAAGATATGTCGTCAGCGTTTTTCACCGGAAATCGGTTATTTCATAAACAACAATAATTTTATTTCAAAAATGAAACTTACCATTTTTATAAACTTTAGACTAAATTAGTGCTTTTTGTCGTCAATTAGTATTTTTTGTTTAATGCAACGGCTTGATTGTCTATAATTATATTGTACGAAAATATTACGCATTATCTCTGAAAGTAAGATATCAATTTTCGTTAATTATTCAAAATATTATCGTTGCTTTTCATTTCTATTCTACAAGACAATATATACTATGAAATTCAACCATTGTGTGTTAATATTATTTTATATTTTAATTAAAAAATAGCGTGAGACAAAAGAAATCGCGCACGTGTTGGTTTTCTATTTGAACTCAAGAAAATTATAAATATTTAGAACAGTCTTAATTGGAAATATAACAAAAGCTAGAATACCAATGAATAAATTTCTCGTTCCATTGTCTCTTTTGTATGATAATATTGTATTAAAATTAAATTAGGCAACAAAGTGGAATAATCAAGACAAAGAATTTATTCACCGAGAAATATCCAGTCTGTTAAAAGAATCAAGCTTTTTGACTGAAACCAATTTATGAATTTTACTTGTTTTCCAGAAATAAATTCCGGGCTATTTTATATTATGACGGTCGAAAAGTTAAGTGCTCAGTATAACTCAGAATCTTCTCTTTATTTGCTGTTTACTGATTCTTGAGAACTAGACAGCTTTCCAAACGATGTCTAATAAACAAAAGGGAAGACTGACAATAATCAAATTGGAATTTCTCAAGTACCTGAAACGAGTACAAGTGCGTGTATTGTTTTCTGAAATTTAATTAGATTCCAGAACTTTTGATGAAAATATTCATTTTAAAATGCAGAAGTAGAATCAAGTTTCCTTGAAATGACAGTTTGTGTGTACTTTTTCAGTGAAGATTGCAATATGTATTTAAATTCATTTCGAGATTAAAAAATAACAATTTTTGTTTGTAAGTTCGGTAGTCATTAAAGTTTTCTTGGGCGGAGTCTCGATTGATTTTCTTGAAAAGACAGTCTAATTGGAGGGGTTTTATTAATAAAGCAAATTCTTCGTTCAGGAACAATTCATTTTTAAAATTTCATTTTAAGAGTAGCAAAAAGTTACAAGTTAAAGTTTTCTATATCATTTTTCTAAACTGCGCTTTGTTTATTCATTCGTTAGTTGAAGATTGCTCGAAATACTTTAGAGTTTAGAAGAAACTAGTTCGTGATATTATTTTTTGTAGTAGAAGGGACAGCAGTGACATTTAAACCCATTAAAAAATTAGTAACAAAAGGTTGAAAATGTTTTTCGCATGAAATTTAAGAACTAGTTCGTTAGCCAGCTATTTTAGATAAAAATTTGAAAAGTTAGGGCATTTTCAAAATGTTTGAGCAAATTTTTTTCAAAAATGAAAATTCTATGTACGTCTATTTGTAGTACTTTAAAATGCAAAAAATTTATTCTCACGATTTTTTTCAATAGAAAGAAAATTGTCAGAGTCAAAGTATTTTCAAAATTGAAAAAAACGAAAATTAAAATTTTTAGCAAAACAACACACGATGTGAAAAAAAATCATGAGATTTGTGACCAGGCAAGATACGTAAAAAGATGATTTAACGAAAATTATCCATCCAAAAAAGATCTACAAATTTGTTTTTCATCATTTTTCTTAGGACGCGAAATTTTTGTTTTAATTTGTGAAAAATGAGATTAACAATAAAAAATTTATTTGGAAAAACAAAAGAGGGTGCGACAAAAATTGATCAACAAAAGTTTTTGACTGAAGAAATTCCTATTTTGTTATGAATCAGATTTCGAAAGAATCCTTTTTTCTTAAGTCGTAAAAAATAACATGAAAATAAACAAATTAAGTTTGTGGAAAAACGGCTCAATCAATGAATATTATGAGTTGTAATAATATAGATTTATTGAAATGATACGTTTTCCAGGGTAGTTGAGAATTCAAATTAGTGCAAAATAAGGAACAAACATTGAGGTAATTATGATAAATAAAATTTGTACATTATTTTGCAATATCTAAATAAGCAGTCCCTGACCGATGTATAGAAATAAATATAATATTCATTTCATACAATAGAGTTGAACTTAATATAGAAAAGTTCATATTTTGGACAAAATCGAGTGTGAAGCACGAGATGCGTGATGAGAATGTGTTCGTTAAAGCTAAAGGAGCTTTAACAAAAGTGAATTTACAATAAAAAAATTATAGTTGTCGATGCTTGACCTTTAATATTGAAAGGTCTGTGCACAATTGTGGAGGAAATACAAAGACCGAACGCGTAGAGCGAGGTAAATACATCATCGAGCGCGAAGCGCGAGACTCAACAGACTCCAGCCCTAGGCGCGCTTAAACCTAAATACGTAAATGTTATAAACATTCTTGAAATAATTTATATTTATTTAAACAATTTTTTTACATCGATCATGAAAAGCTTAAAAGAAAACTTTCAGATTTCAGAGAACCAAAATTCATCAGTCTGCCGGGGTGACATTAAACAAATAGCTTTAAAACGACTAAATTGAACGTAATTAAAAAAAAATGAAATCTTACTAAAAAGATAATGTTTTCATGACTAAGGTGAAAAATTGTTTCTACAAATATTAATCTGATAAATAAATATTAATTATTTAAATACATTGTGTAACATTCAAACATTTAACCATAAGTGACACACTTGACCAAATTAAAAAAAAAATTACATTTTTTATCGCATTTCAATTGAAATGTACAATTAATCTTTTTGAAGTTGGTTAAATAGTTTGATAATGATTTTGACATCAAATTTTGCTCTTAAGAATTACAAATTACAAATGTTATGGGATTTTCCGGGTCTCTGCAGCAAGTCTTATATTAACAGATTTGGCTTCTAATTGGAGGTTAATGTTTTCCAGAAACCTCAAAAAATAGGGGAAGGGGGGCTTGTGATACCCTCTATAAAAAAAAAATTCAAGAGGTATGATTTTGGACCATCCTTGATGCACATATAATGCCTACTATGTCTGATGAAAAGTACATTGAGTTTGTTTGGTAACGCAGTGTAATTATTGATGTGTTGTTGATATATTGAGTAAAAAATCAAAAATCTCACATGAAAAGAGGGAGAGGTTTTTGAAAATTTTACGAATCCGTTCAAAGTTTCATATTGATTTATTATTTGTTCAGAACATTTTTGGCTTTAAAAGGAACTGTTTTGAGGTATCGAAGAAGGAGGTAAAATAGAAGAGTTTTTCTAAATATTGTCCATATTTTCCCAGAGTTTAAACTTAGCAAAGAGAGAATTCGTCAAAATTAAAAAATTGCAATTTAGAAAACATATATTTGAAAATTAGTTGATTGATTTTCAAGTATATTCTAGAAAGTTGACTCAAAAATTTTTTATGTAAAAATGATTATTTAATAATTTTTCAAACTGATTGCATTTTTTCAATGTTCAAGATCTTGTTTTGACGAGTTTAAAAACTTAAAAAACGAGGAAAAAATGCTTAGAACTTTATACATACATCTATTAACCCAATTCTACAAAAATGTAGCTTTAAGATAAGTCCTGAAAACTTTTGAAAGACCTTCGTCATTTTAAAATGTATTGGTAATTTAAAAGATACTTCCTAATGGAAAATTGAAATCACTATTTTTGAAATATTTTCGTATAGAATTAAGTTAAATGTGTCCGTTTGGAAAGGTGAAATTGTTTGAGGCTTCTCGTTCGATCACCAAAGTTGAGCAGCGCTTTTCTCGATTATACTCGGATGGGGGCCATCATCGTACTAAATACTAATTATTTTGTATGTATTATCACAGCCGCCTCCAAGAGGAGAAAAAAGTAAACATGATAATAAAATAATTATTATTTTTGCGTAATATGAAAGAATTTGTTCATACTCACTGTTATTTTATGTGATTGAAAGTTCTTTTATTCTAGTTATTTGTTCATGTGAATTGGTCTTTGAGCAGCAGGACAAAAAGAATAGATAGCCAGCGATGCACACATGAAGCTTCCAACGAAGTCGAAGCTCTTTATCTTAACGTCTGTGAACCGTGACGACTGACGACGGCTTCGCACAAAAGGGACAAAATTACGATGAAATTTTTTTGCGTGGGTTCATTCTGGACTCATCCCTTCCGCGTGTCGGTTCACTAGATCCCTGCTGCTTTCCCATCTCCCAACCCTCTTTTACCTCTTTTCCTCTCGTTTTCCCCGTCGCGTCGAATCAGCGGATGGGGATAAATGCCACATAATCCGGCAGCCTCTGATTGCTTCGCAGCAGCCGGTGTGGTAGCGAACCAGATCCACAATCCCACATCCACACTCGCATCCGTAGTCCATTCACTCTCCACTCCGGGAAACGGGAATGAGTCCCGTACTAGCTACGGAGCAGAAATCAATCACGTATAATAAAGTTGCCACTTCTCTCGATCCACCTTCACCCCTTCTGAGAAGTAAAGGTAGATTTCTGTTTCTTCCTCTTTTCTTTTTCTATTTTTCTTTCTACATTCTCATCTCAATGATAATGTATTGGTTTTATGTGAAAATTGACTTTCGCGGATTTCGTCAAATCTCATCGTTTTCAGACTCACTGATTGAGAAAAAATGTATTCTGCTTCGGTGTCTGTTTGTCGCCGTTGTTGTCGTTAGCCAGCCATTTTTTTCCAACGATTCTGGTTTTATCCATAGAAGATGCTTTTGAAAAAATAAAAAAGTCCAAATATGACAAATCAAACTAATATTGAAATATATATATATATAACTCTGTACTTGCAGCGACTGTGCTGAACGGTAGCGAGACCTGGACATACCAAGAAAAGGATGAGAGTAAAAATAACGCGGTTGACATGCAATACCTGCGCACGGTGTGCCGTAAAACGCTAATGGATAAAGTTAGTAACGTAAGAATCCTCAAAGAATGTGGCATAGACGTGATAATATTTTAAAGGAATGAAAGAAATTTGTTGAGATGGTTTGGGCATGTTGAGAGAATGAAAGATGAACGACTGACGAAACAAGTATATCAAGGTGAAGTAAATGGCAGCGCACCCAGAGGCAGACGAAGGGAATAATGGTGGGAGTTTTTGAATGAGTCCATAAGACGAAAAGATATAAAAAGCCACAGGAACACAAGAGCTTGCATGGAAAGATGTATGGATGTAAAAGAAGCTAAAGAGGCATGTCAGGCAGGAAAGTGTGGAGAGAAATAGTTTATAATAAATGTGTGATGAAGAGTATCAGCGGAGCGAGAGACACCTGAAACAAACGATCTTGGATACTGATGGACCCTCGTGGAGAGCTTTACTAAGTGGATATGATTGGAGTAAAGATTATATATCTTACTATGGGTGTATCAGACAGTTTGCGTATTTTTATGTGATTTACGACATATGATAAC
Organism: Andricus grossulariae; assembly: GCA_011634705.1. Lineage (NCBI taxonomy): Eukaryota > Metazoa > Arthropoda > Insecta > Hymenoptera > Cynipidae > Andricus > Andricus grossulariae. Next base: position 19,578,384 of record JAABKJ010007545.1, read on the forward strand.
TTTGTGAAGCTAGAACCGAGTGGTTTACGCTCACCCCGAAATTGATTGGGCTTAATGGTATAATGATAACAATAAAAAAGATCAATTTTCCGGCAAAACAATACGAGATACGAAAAAATGTGTAGAAATGAAAAATTGTTTATCTTAAAAAGGTCTACAAATAATAAATTTTTAATAAGATGCATAATTTTCGTTTTAGTCGTGAAAAGTATTCTTAAAAAAAAATCAATTTTTTGGTCGAACTACGCAAGCTACGAAAAATTGTTAGAAAGGAAAATTATTTATCTTAAAAACTTTGATAAATTTTGTTGACTATATTTTCCGACGAGAATAATTTTTTTAATCGTTTAGTCGCAAGCCTTTAAATTTTTATCGAAAAGAAGCATATATCCATCTCAGAAATGCAGAATCAAGGGTGCGCCGCTTAGCCCCAGTTTTCGGTAGTGAATGATGATACGAAATTGAAGAATTGAAAATAAAATTTGTGTTTGAGTTAGAACTTTCTTCAAATGTGCAAGAAAACAAGCTTTTTTGGATTGTATTAACTGCACATTTTCTTGACCAAATTTTAACAGGTTTTTGACATTTTTTCTGCTATGATCGAAGAAACATGTAACTAATTGGTTATCAGGGAACCCATATTTTTCTGGTTTCAAAATTGTGAATTTGGCCTTTTTGAGCAATTTTAAGATCTTGCACAACACCAAACAAATTGTTTTGAGTGATTGCTGAAAGCTGTTATCATTCAACCTAAAAAAATTTCAAGAACGGAATGTTTAAATTTCTTCAAAAAAATGTGCAGTCAGCACAACCCAAAGAACTTTGTTTTGCACATCTTAAGGAAATGTTAACTTAAGCACAATTTAAAAAAAAATTCTAATCCTATATTATATTTTAATACCAGAAACAGTATCTACAAAAAATTGAACATAATTTTTTTATTGAATTTTTGAAAAATTTTAAATAAAAAAGAGAATTGAATATATTAAACCATTAACTTTTTTCGTCTCATTTTCGTATGCCAACCCAAAAATTGCTTCCATCAGCTCAAATGATTTGATTATTTCTAGCATTTTCACTTCACCCTGAAAACATAAATTCAAGGATATTCTTAAATGTTCTGGAATAATATAGAAAATTGAATAATATCTGAGAATTTTCCAGAATATTCTAGAAAAATCTGGAACATTTTTAAAAATGCTCAATAGAATTCTAATCCATTTTACATAATTTAATAATATTCCAGAGCGTAAAACAATATTTCAGATTCTTTAAAAAAGTCGTATGAATATTCCAGAATATTCTAGTAAAATACATTTAAGGTAATCATTCGAAGTAATCATCTAGATTTTAATATATTCTATTAAAGTAAAAACAAATGCAAAATTTCCATAGGATTTTAGAAATGAACATTTTTTAATGACACTCCAAAGTATTTTAGAAAATTTCGTAATGTACTACATGATTCCAGATTTTTTAAGAACATTGGACAATATGCTAGAAAATTCTGAACCATGCTGTGATTGCTATAAGTCAGAAATTCAGTCTAAGTGTTAACGAAATGAAATATTTTAGCTTAATTCATTTATACAGATTGAATGTTTTGAAATTTAAAAATATTTGAATATATATAAATACTAAATTTAGGGGAGAAAAATTAAAACCTTAATATTTTCACTGAAATAAGTGTAAACAAGCAAGAAAGTATGATTTTGGAAGAAAACATAATTTGTCAAAAAATGAATTTAGCTTCAAGACCCTGCTTCAATTGGAGATATTATTATCAAAATTAAAAAATGTTGTACTATTACCACAAATGTTCTTTTTTATGTTGAATAGTATTATTTTGTTATGAAATAAACATAAATATGTATTTCATATGCTTTTTATCTACGCAAAACAAAATAATTTTCTCAATGGTTCTAAATTGTTCCTCTAAAAAGGTTTTCTACATATTAGCTAAATATTTCGACATTTTTTTTATTTAACATTTTGTGTTTCTCGAGAAAGAAGCTTATTGAACAATTAGTTTCAAACGTTCGATTCAATAAATGGATTTAACCTTCAAAAGCATCGCCCTCTGCGAAATCTTTAAGCTTCGTCACAAAAATAAAAGAATCAAAACAAAATTGAAACCATACTGATACGTTCTTTCTAATAGACATCAGTCTTGAATCTTACGTTGCCTTGGAATTTTTCAAATCACAATTTCTCCAAGCAAAGGTAGCAAGTTTCGCGTAGAGAAATACAAATCTTTATTTGACTCAGCTAAACATTTTTCTCAGCAGGGAGCAACGGAAATAAAATAAAATAGCGCAGTAACTTTAGCAAAAGAAAGTAAAGGAAGGAAAAGATAAAATGATCGCTGCATCCTGGGTGGAGATGCAAGTGGAGAGAATTGTTTCCTTCTAAAGAGTATAGTTTCTGGTATCGCTAAGTAAGAGAAGTAGAAAGGAGCGAAATCAAGAAAATAAAATAAAATGAAATAAAAAAAATAAATAAGAAAAAAGAAAATTAAAATGTACCTTCTCCTCTTAGAAGGGTTGAAGGTGGATCGAGATAAATGAGAACTTTATTTTTTTATTCATTTCTAATCAGTTCTCTGTTGTTATTATTATACCATTGCGCCATTTCCCTTTTGGGATCAACGTGACCTAATCGGTGAGGAAGGGAGTAATGTGGGGGAGGGGGTATAGATTTTTAGATTGATCTAGAATTCTCGTGTTATTTATTTAAATGACACGTTCGTTCCGCAACACTGATCCGACAAAGGTTGCTGATCAATCTCTCTAGCGATCACCCCAAGTGAAGAGCCTCACAGAGTCATCATGTGAAGCTCCCCACTCTGGCCCATTAGTATCCAAGGTCTTTTGTTTCAGGCCTCATTCACTCCTCTGATATTCTTTTTAGAAAATATTTGTCGCCACTCTTTTCTGTTCTGACATACCTCTCTAGCTTGCTTCACACGTCCATGCATTTTTTCATGCCCAACATAGCTCAAAGAATTTCTTTCACATATGTCAACTAGTGCCTCCTCTATACCACTGTCATATATTGTGAATCTTGACAAAATAATAGTTTTTTTATATTGTCAATGAAGAGTTCATATGGAAAAATTAAAGATATTAAGAACTCAAAAATTGAGCATTTTCAAATTAAAACTCAAGAGGGCGAAGAACACACAATCTTTAGCACTTTGAAAAATTAGATTTATGGGAAGGGACATATTTAAAAAAAGACAACACAAATATGATACATTTTTCAAAATGCTATCATCCCCAATCAATACCAGTCAACACAAAGTCAAAATTTGGAATAACTATATTTTTTAGAAGTTTTTCAATATTTTAATTCAAGTTAAAATTAGTTTTTGAGATCTGAGAATGAGTAAATAAAAATTATCAGCTTTTTTAAAAGTTATATAAATATAATTTTCCTAAGATTCTAGAGAAAACTCAAGAAAGCTTTTAATTATTTCAGATATTCAAGTCAGCTTAAAGATATTTATGATTTTTAGAAGCTTGGAAGAAATTTGAAAATATTTTATGAATTTTCCGAAATGTTTAAAGGCTTAAAATATTTTTAATATTTTCAAAACTTTTAAATTTCCTAAATATTTTTTAAACCGTCTCGAATTTCTCTTACTATTTTAGAAAATCTTTCTAGCTCATTTGAACTCATTCCAGAAATCTTGAGATAATTTTGCTATTCTCTTAAAACCTTAAAAAATTTTTAAAAAGATTTTTTGTCGAAATCTTCAAAAATCTATATTAAAAAAAATTTCAAATCATGACAAGTTTTCAATTATTTTGGAATCTTTTACAAACTTTTAGGTCTTCTAAATATCTTCTAAAATGATTCGATTTTTCCTGAAATTAAAAAAAAATCTGTATCAGCTTCTAAACCTTCTATTTTTTTGAAATTACTTGAATTTTTCCTAAATTAAAAAAATCTGCATGATTAAAAAATTGGCTTAAAATGTTCCGGATTCTTTTTTTACAATTTTGAAAATCTTTTGACATGTTTTTAAAAATTTTCGTAAAATTAATTTTTGAAAATAAAAAATCATGAAAAAATATCCCAGAAATATTAGGAAAACTTTATTGTTCCCTTGAAACGTTTCAAAATTCTTGAAAAGCTTCTAATCTTATATGAAAACTCTTAAAGTTTAAATCTTTTCAAGTTTTAAATTATCTTAAAATCTTTTTAGAATCTCTAAAAATCTAACATTTATTTTTTGAATAATAAATCATTTCAGGTTTTGCCAAAAATCTTAAGAGCATCTTTGCATTCTTTTGAAACTTTTCAAAATTCTTTAAAAAGCTTTTTTTTTCTCGAAAACTTCTGAATGTCTTTTAAAATAATTAGGTTTTTCTAAAAAAGTTTAAAATCCTGATAAATTAAAAAATCATCTTAAAATCTTTTAAAATGAAGCCTAAACTATTGTAAATTTTCCCACAAATCTTATTTTCGGTACCAGTACCTTTTTTGTTGCTGATACCGACCATCTTTTTACCTTTACCGCTAAGATATTCTAAGTTTTTGTCCATTATTAAAAAAATATTGAGAACAGAATGATTTCCTAATATTAAAAATAATTTAGAAATAAAATTGGATCTTTTTTTTTAATAATGTTTAGAAACATTTAGAAACAAATTTTATCGTGAAATAAAATTACTTATTTGAAAATATTGTCTTACAAAATTAATGGAGTTGTAATTTCGTATTCTTTATTGATAGATAAACAAAATAAAAGAAGCCACGAAAAGTTATATTCACGCAGTGTTGCAATCAATCTGGGTTTCGTAAAAAATTTATGCAAGATCTCGTTACTGCAAATTTTTAAGAAAATTTTGTTTATCATTTTATCTTCATTTAAATAACTTAATCAATTCTCTCTTGAATGAAGAAAATTTTTTTCGTCTACAGTTTTCGGCATACATTCTTCCTTCTAAATGCCATTCAGTCACTGCCCAGGTGAACAAATTTACGTTGAAATTCACCTGAAATTCTACGTAAGGTTATACGTGGATTTCCAGGTAAAATTCGGTATTTTCCACGTGGATTTCTATGTGGAACTCTACGTAGAATTTCAAGTGAAACCTCCTCTTGAATCATGGAAAATTATTGAAAGAGATATATTAACATAGTATATGGGGTATTTAAAATTAAACAATGTTATGTTGTTATCGACAGTACAATTTTTAGCGGATTTTGATGTTTTTTTTAGACATGACGGTATATGTTCTAGGTATAACAAGTGTCTGCAAACATTTCACTCTACTAAAAATAAAATTGGTCAGTTCACAACAAAGTTTAAACTTGTTTGTCTCAATTGTCAGTGGTACCATTTCTTTTAAGATTTTCAAATTTATCGCAAAATTGATTTATTTATTAAATTTATTAAAATTTCTATGTTGTTGTGAACAAAATATTGAACAAAAGTCATTTTTTCGTGACTGGCAATGATTAGCTATTCTGAATCCATAGATTTTGTATAAAATATGACAGATAATAATGTGTGCTCACAATTAGTTACAAATATAGTTGATGTTTACCAATTATTTCAACTATTTTTATATACAAAAGTAAATTTTTACCATTCTTTAATGAATAGGTTTAATTTTTTTGCGGAATCAACTTGAAATGTTTTGCCAAAGACTACTTGTTATCATATTTTTCATAATTACAAAAACTGTTAATTATATAAACAATTTTTATAAACGAATGCACATTTTCACAGTTTTTTCATGAATAGGCTTCATTTTTTTGCAAAATAAATTCGAAACGTTTTAACGAAGACTCCTTGCTGCTAAATTTTTCATACTGACAATAATTTTTAACTCTATAATCCATTTTTAGAAATAAATGTACATTTTTACAATTGTTTCAAGAATAGGCTTTTTTGCGAAATCTACTTGAAATGTCTTGTCAAAGGCTCCTTGCTATTATTTTTCTTCGTGACTAAAGCTGTTAATTGCATAAAAAATTTTTATGAACAAATGCACATTTTTACCATTTTTTCATGAATAGGCTTAATTTTCGTTTTAAGAATTAATAGCTGCTACCAATTTAATATATATGACAGCAAGGAGTTATATTGTGGACACATTTTTAGTTTATAAAAAAAATATATATAAATACACACACACATATATATATATATACATATATATATATATAATTGAAAACTAAAGGTTAACAACCTTCGAAAAAACTTCATGGGGTAAAGAAATGGAAGCGCAATCGGTAGAAAAGTTCAAGAGAGTTTTCAAGAACGTTTATTTTAAAATGCAACAGGAGAATCAGGTTCCAAATTACAGTGAATTTATTATCCATACGCTTTCTCTAATATAAAAAATGTTAACTTAAAATCATTTCTTTTTTAGTTTTTCCCAATTTGAAAAACATTTTTCCTATATGGTAATCTAAATTTAATTCTTGAATAATTAGGATGCAGTTGGAACAAGTCCCAGTCAAACTTCGGTACATCAAATAGACTGAGAGGAAAGCGACTTAATCGATGTATATTCATTGTTTGAAGATAACCCTGATAGTGCATGTAGCTATGGAGATTGGCAACGAGAATTGAATCTTTACTGTTGAGAGGGTCGAGCAGACAGAAGTGCGAATGTTTTAGAAAGGTAGAAAAGTCATCAAACGACATATCTAAATCTTGTTAGAATGACCCGAGACTATTCATCCATTCCAGCGACATCCGTTCCATCAGGGCATTTATTCTCTAGAGGTTCCTTAGCCATTAGGAAACACAGAAATCAATTGAGTGATGATTCGATTAGATTCTTAATGACACTAAACTCCTGGTCGAATTGTACATTGGCATCTATAACTGAATGTCAAATGCGAGAGGAAATGTGATTTGTACTTTAAAACTTTTTAATTATGTATAGAAATTATAATAATTAATAAATTATTATATATCTGTCGAAAAGAAATTTTATCTTTTTAATCCAGTGTCTGTCATTTCGGAGGTTTTGTACCTTCAATTTCAATTTAAAAGCACAAAGAATCCTCAATAATGGTCACATAGGTTTCTATGGTGCTACTAGAGGGATCAAATTTTGTTTGATTTGACTTTTCAAAACTTTTTAGTAATAGGGTGCGTAAGAGCTCAAAAAAGTGTTATTGCCAATCATGGGAGATTTTATTTGTATTTTCATTTTTATTTATCAAAAGTTACTAAGGCTAAATTTGATATCAATAATGTAATACATTTTTTAGTGAAATTCTCACGTAAACTAGAGCGATTTCAGTTTAAAACATCATTGATACTGGGATATTAATAATTTTGTAAATCCTGCGGAATTAACATTTCGAAAGATGTGATTTTCACGTTGCTCAGAAGCTTATAGATTCTTTATTGAGACTTTTTGTCAATCTGAAACATTACGTAATGGTGGTTAGATGTTCATAATGAAACTTTGGAAATTGTTCCAAGAAGATATACTTTAATTTTTGCGTATAAATCTTCATTCATCCTGCTGTTTTTGCATTATGTTTAACAATATTGTTCTCTCACAAACTACATATTAAAATAATTGTATATGATTTATTTCTATCTCGATCGTTCTCGTTTGACCGAGACGAGGCGAGACAAGAATTAGAATGTTAATACGAGAATCATTCTCGTTCTCGTCCATTTCTTACTCGTCTCGCTCGGTATGCAACTCTACGATTGACCTATAATATTAATCCATTGTATTGAACAGTATGGAACTTATGGTCATTTATATCATCAGAAGAATAAATTTTTATAGTCACTCACATAATTTGAAGTTGATGCAAGAATAGAGCAGATTTGTTGATTCGACATAAATCGATTGGCCTATAATATTAATCCATTGTATTGAAGAGTATGGAAGTTATAGTCATTTATATCATTTGAAAAATCTGTTTTAAACAGAACATTTTTTTTCATTGATATAGTTTAAAGATCATGTAAGAATGGAAAAGGCTTCTTGATTAAAAACATTTTGAATGTCCTATTTAGGTTTTTTTTTTATTTTGACATCCTCTATCAGAAAGCAAATATATTTACAAATCAATCATAATGAGAAAGCAAAGTGCTCATCGAGTGAGCACCATCAAATTATGAATAATAACAAAGCGGAAACACCCGAAATCGAATTCACAGTTAGTTTTTTTCTGTGCGAGCGTAGGAGAGGTTTTTTAATAAGAAGATAGAAGGAAAAAGAGAGAATCAATATTTGTTTGCTATTTGCATGAGCATAGAATTTTAAACAATAACAATTCAGGAATTTGCTTGCACATATCGATTCTAAATTTAATTAATAAATACACTCATCCAAAACTAAAGTTTCACTAAGTGACATCAAAATCAGGAAATGAATTGATGCTGCTTTGTTTTAAATCATATAAAAATTGAAATAATTTTTAACTATAAATAATCGCTAAAACTAAGAAAAAAGCAGCGTAAAATTTTATTACATTTTCAATAAACTTTAAGTCAAAAAATATAATAAAGACATAATATAATAGAGAAAACGCCTAATATTGAAATAAATATATCATAGGTCAGAAATAATATTTCAAATTCGGGGGGTCAAAGGCTAAGGACGATTGGTCAAATATAAAAAGCAGTGGGTCAGATATCAAGTGTCAATGATCAAGGTTGAACGAGGTGAAACGTCAGGTTTTGTAATTTACCTTATTTCATTATGAAAAAAACCATCTGGCAGAAACAATGATCATATATACTCATTTATTTAATTTCATAATTCCCGCCCAGCTTATGCATTTTGACAGATTCACGTCATTGAGATTATAGGCAGCAGAATTATGCGTCCTTCGTATATAAATTTCTTCAAGCCTTCTCTTATCTTAGAAGTCTTATTATCAGGTTCATTATATTCAGATGGTACAAACTATATTAATAAAGGCCAAAGATTTTGGGCAAATGAATCTTGCAATAGCGAGAAATTATCCTGATTGATAATAATAATAATCGTTGGAAAAGACAAGAAAATAGTGATAAAAAATATTCAAAATCATTTACCACGACAGATTTATAAGTGAAAATCAACCCCAATTACATAAAGTGATCAATATAGTGGTATACAAGTACATATATATGAGAGTTTTATTTTTCAGCGTGAACATTTTAGAGCAATTTATGTAATTCATCTTAGATCTCTTCGTCAAGACAAACCAAATAACGCCAAGGTCTCAAATTTATGAAGTTCAAATATATTACAAAGATTCTAATGCTTTGGTAGAATATTCATTAAAGTTACACTGCTTGCGAATTGCCTATATATAGACGAAAAAATGATCATCCTTATTGCCGCTTTGCTTATCAATTTGGCAGTTTTTGCTCATTCGAGTGGTAAGTATATAATAAAATAAGTGTGATTGCCATAAAAGAGAAAGCGTCTTGAGAAAAAAAATTGGATTATCCCTGAACCTCAATACTTACAGCACTTGCAGCTTGATAAAAAATTATTTCCAATTTGAAACTGATCAGATTAAAATACCCTTTCTTCAAATAGATGCAAATTTGAAGTAGTATCAGATTCGCTATTTAGTCGTCCTGATTCATATTTTTAATTACTGAAGCTCATCAAATTCTATCTCTGAAAAAAAACATTAGATTCGCCGGAAAGATTGACTACTCATATCCACGCCGCGAAAGGTTTACCCAGTACGTCTGGAAGGAAGTTGGAAGAATCATCCTCAACGGTTTGTCATTACGACGAAAAAGGTATTTTCTACGAGCAAAATGGTAACTATTATCCAGTCCAGCCAGGTATTCCTCTCATAAAAAAACGTGGTCTCATCATTGGAAGACCCGTCAATAGTTTTATTGCTCCAATATTTAATAGTGATCGCAAAGCTGTCGTGGTGGATGAAAATAACTATAAGCTGCAATATATAGTTGACGAAGAAGACGCTCAGGAGGTTCGGGAGTTTGATGAAACCGAAGGTATCCCACATGAGCATGAAGTAAATGTTCTACCACATGATCGTGAATTAAAGGTTCCATCTTCTAATCCAGCTAAAAGTATCACAAAAGCCGGAAAACAAAGCGGCAATAAGAAAAAACCGTGATTTCAAGTGAAAACAACTAGTAAAGAAGTGGCGAACGCCTTTAAAAACAGCTTCGTACGCGAAGAAAAATCAGCAATGAGTCAAGAAAATGTAGGTACGAATAAGGAGGATACAATATATTTTCTTGATTCAAAAAAATTGTTCTTGCCTTAAGGTAATGTACTCGAATGATAGAAGTTGTGTTACTTCAAGCCTTTATATTATCTTGAGATGGAAAACATTTTTATGGATCAATTTTATTGTATCATCCTTACTTGTAACGCTATTTTCTTGATTCAACGTTAATTTTTTCTTGTTCAAACTACACACGTATATTATCTAAAATATAAAAATTTCATATTTCTATTCAAAATTATTACTTTGAAAATCAAGAATAAAGTTAATATTTATGCTGCCTACAAGATTTCACTGCGGAAATATTTTGTCCCTATAAATTTGAACGATGACAACATTTATTAAGTTCAGGCGTAAAATTTACAGTCACAGAAATCGCTGTAGCATTGATAGAGGAAGGTCAAACTTCTTGGAACCCCCTACCATCAAACACGCATAACTTCAAAAATCTAAATTATTATAATTCAGGGCTAGCGAACAAGACATACGGCAATACCAGAAATTCTTCAATATTATTGTACTCCCTAATCACATACGATATTACGTTTGTATAGGCATATCAGTCAATAATGCCGATTTGTAATATTCTACTCATTCAAACCGAACACCCAAACTAATTGATGTAATTTGCAATAAAAATATGGATATTTTCACATGTGGTAACTCCAAATTTGTTTACCCACCCAAAAAATCGATTTTTTAACAAAATACGTGAATTTTTAACGGAATAGTTGAATCTTTGATTAGAAAAGACAAATTTGTATCCAAATTGTTAAATCCTAAAGATAAAAAGATCAATTTTCAACTAAAAATGGAACAGTTAAATTTTCAGTTAAAGAAATTAATTTTCAACCAAAGTGATGAATTTTCAACTGGAATAGTTGAGTTTTATGCCAAAAAGATCAATTTTCAACCATCAAGAATAATTTTCTACAAAAAAGACGAATTTTCCACAAACTACATACATTTTTAAACAATAAGTTCAATTTTCAAATTCAAAATATCAATTTTGAACCAAATATTTAAATTTTCACCCGAAAAAAATATAAATTGATTTTCAACAAAGTAGTTATATTTTCAACCAAGCGGTTCAATTTTTATTAAAAAAAAGATGAAAAGCAATCAACAAGGTAAAAAAATTTCCATTATAATTCAGAGATATTTCTTCTTTTAAATACTGCTTCTACTCTAAAAACTGCTGGAAGTACGTACTTTCTTCATCTAAAACTTGGAGGAGGGAACTTTCAAATCGTGACGAGTTCTGACTTAGAGAAGGGATTTTTTCAATTCCTTCCTTCTAAATCCGAATTATAACTCTTTAAAAAAATTCCCGTTCCATGTAAAAAATTCCCTGTTCCGAATGAAACTATATTTCTTTATCGGAACTAACTGTCCTAAAATAAAAACGATAACTATTTTCTAAAATTCCCTGTTCCAAGTCAGGATAAATTAGGAGTAAGCGAACAAAACGTGATAAATCCATTTTTGGAAAAAATTGAAATATCATCAATCCGACTTTCAAATTTACGCAAGCGAACAAAATATCCCTGAGCAAAAAATTGCAAAAGGTTTATCTCATAATGGAAAATAATAAAAAGTCAATAATAAATTATGATTTAATCAGGGTGAAGTGAGATAATCTGAAAAATCTAAGATCCATAATCCACAAATTAGTAAATAAATCCCTGCAGCTGTAGATAAAGCAGAAATTACTTTTCTAAATTGACCCAAATTGTTAAAATAATGAAAATTTGAATTTTCCTGTGATCAGAAGTAAACTTCCGGGTTTTAAAATAAATTCTTGGTCATTTCCCAGTTTTTCCCGGTCAAGACGCCACCCTGTTTATGTTAAAGGACACATTTGCACAGAGCTAGAGCGACTTTATCGCGACGTCTAAACTGAAAAATGCAAAGGGAAGATTTTAGCTACTCTCGTACCTGATGAATTTGCTTACTTCTTAATAAAAGGACGAGTTTAAATGGCAATAGCAGCTAGAGAAGTAGTTCATATTGTTCAGTGCGTACAAGCCGAGGTTATTTTTCGAGAAACCAGGGAATGCTACATGCAGCTTCCAATTTTCAATGGAAATAAAACATTTCTTCTAACCCCACGAACCCACATTATCTCTAGCACGGGCACCCAAACAAGTTGTAACACTCTCGTTCCCTCGATGTATTTCTTTAGCGAGAAATGGTTCAAAATGTTACCAATCACTGTTAAAGGACCACATCTAACATAATGATGCCTCAAACAACACCTATATGGAAATAAACAAACCCTTCGTCATTGGCCACGAGTGACATACATTTACAGACTGATCTAGATAAAATACGAGACCAAATAATGTTCAACGTTGAAAACCCAATGGTCTTAAATACCTTAAGAAAAATTCTTGACTGTATTTACTGGAGACCAAATAATGTTCAACGTTGAAAACCCAATGGTCTTAAATACCTTAAGAAAAATTCTTGACAGTATTTACAAATTTTAGAACGATCAGTGCAAATTTAATCAGGATCCTGATAGTAATTAGGGGCATTACACTCATAACACATACAATAATTCATGGTTATGCCATACAGTCGAATTTTTGATGGCGTATCCACCTATTTGGTGCATTTTGAGATTTAGTAACTAATCTTTTCTAAAGTATTGATGAGAAGCTGATTAGAACCGATCTTAACGTCGCTAATTCATCAACAGGTACCCCCACAAACCACACTCACATCTATATCCATCTTCTCAACTAACAGAATTACCCGAAATTCAAAGTTTTCAATTTGTTAAAAGGTGTAGTATTACTCTTTTCTTTCACAAATATTTTTAGTTCTAATTCACCTTCACATTCCTCGTCATCGATTTCTTCAGATTCTTCAAGATCAGCATCGTTTTTGAGATTTAGTTGAACTAGTAAATCTTGTGCACCTAGATTTAAGATGTAAGAAACACATCTGAAGAGCTTTTTATTCTTTCTAAAGAAAAATTTTTGTCTGCAGATTCTATCAGTAATTCTGATTCTACCATAAATGTCGTATTTGATGCTGTATTATTTGAGGTTATTTTCGGTCCTTTCTTTTTTAATCCGTACTCTATTAAAAGCTCTTAAAATAATTAAGCAACAATCTTTCTGGAATCACATCCTTTGGATAGAATTAGATTTAGTGTTATTGACTCGAGAACCCAATATTCAGTAATGAAGTGTCCTATTTTTAAATAATTTCTGTACAGTTTCGATAGGTTTTGTAGTGGTGACTTAAAAAAAAAATGAAAATTTTTCGCTATCAGAACTCCGGATGAGAAACTTTTTGTTCAATACACTCTTTGTTTAAAAAAAATTATGCCCCATATATGCAATTTCCGTTAGTTTAGTTGCCTTTTTACTTATTTTATATTTAATGGTGTTTTAATACTTAATCTAATTATTAATTATAATAATACCTTAAAGAAGTTTGAATTTAAGTTCTAGCTTCAGAATTTAATGTTTGCATTATTAAAAACATAATGTGTCATACATATTATTATAATTTTATATTATTTTTGCAGCAAGTCCATGTTTTGCAAAACAAAAAGTGAATTTTAGGGATAAAAAGCTTGAGTTCAAGAGCCCTTAACGTTGACGTTAAAAAATCTAAATTTATTAAGGGCAGAAATAGTACCGATAATAATTTATTAACAATTAACAACCTATATATAAAAGCTAAACAATTTTGGATGTTAAAGGGTTAAAAGCTTAATATAAAAATGTTGAGAATGAAAATGCAAGTCACTTTGAAAAATGATTGCTGATCTGATGAGGTCCGTTTTGGCATATTTGCTTTCTTATTAAATTATTGAAAAAAATCTTGAGTTTTATAATTGAGTTTTGAAATTAAAATCGAATTGGAACTTAACATTTAACTTCACAATTAGCCATAGAGTACGAATTAAAAATTATTTTAAAATATCGCGCCCGTAAGTCTGTTTTATAGGGTCCCCCAAAAAAACCCCATAAGTGAAAAATTGGGTTTTTTCGAGTTTTTGGCGCTAATTATGATTTTTTGTGAATTTTTAATACAAATTGTTTATACTCCATGAAATACTACTTTACACTGATAATCAGATGTTCATATAAATTGTTGAAACAATTCATTATTGTTTTTAGCAACTTTCTTTAGGAATAGAGTTAGTAATTCACGGTTCTGTTCCGATTTTTTCAACTTATTATCAACTTTCCATTTAGAGCGAGGTATTAATTAATTAAAGTTAACAAACATAATTTTTTAAACAATGAAGTATGATTTATCACAATATTCTCTTAAAATGATGCTAGAAAGTTGCAGTTTTTTCTATAACTTGCCGCTTTTTATCCACTTTTCCATTAGTGTGCGGTAATAATTAATACAATTCAAAATTAATTTTAATTTGAAATCATTTACGTATAATTCATGCTATTTGAATTTCAAAACGAATACTTTGGTACTTTCTAATTTCAAAGTTGTATATTGAAATTATTTAAAAAGTCAGTTTTATCGTGAAAGTTCCGGTATTATCGTTCAAAATTGATCAGAAGTTTGACGTGGAAGGAAAACGAACGAGACTGATCGAAATATTCAAAATTCTCGTATCAGAATGCAGCACTATGCTAAAAATATACTAAAGGCAAGAAAAACTAATAATAGTGCAATTTTAAAACGAAATAAAAAAGATACATAGAGATATGAGATACATTACATATATTGAAAATATATGTCAGATATATATATTCTATAATAATGCCTCAAGCAAATAAGCTTCGCACTCCAATTCATCTTAAAAATATTCGAAATAATTCAGAAAGACAAAGCGGTAAGAACCCACTAAGTAAGACATTTAAAACGTCTGATAAGATATTGCATGAAAATATATGACCTCATTGGTATATATTCGCTTTATTCTAAAATTATCCTTAAAAAAAAAGAAAATCAATCCTAATGACATAAAGTGACCAATCCAGTATTTTCAAAATCTTCTAACTTAATAATTATTCTATAAGCATTAAATAAAAATATTGAAAAGTACGTTATTAAATGGAATTTATTGACTGTTGACTTAATTATCTGTGTCATGATAAAGAAAATAGCGCCAAGGTATCAAATTTAGGGAATACATATATATTATAACGAAGCTTTAGATAAGGAATAACTAAAAGTATGCATACAAAGTCTTGTGCATTGGTTAAATATTCATTAAAGTTATGATGGTTACGAAGTGCTTGTATTCAGACAAAAAACTGATCATTCTTATTATGACTATGTTCATCGATTTAGCAGTTTTCGCTAATTCTACTGGTGAATATATAATAATATAAATGTGCTTGCGACAAGCCAAAGTTTAAAAATTTGAGAGGATTTCGTTTAGAAATTGTAAATTAAAAAGTATAATAAATGTCCTATCGTGCAACGAGGCCGAACTACAACCTTAGAATGTTTTTCTATAAACTTCCCAACATTTCCAGAAATATTGTTTTCATGGTCTCTCAAGTCTAAAATTCCCTCCATTTCTTATAAAAAAATATTGTGTGCAACAGTTGCACAAAGTAGGCTATGACATTTCTCGTGAACTTTAAAGTAGTTCATGTCGCCTCTAGCTCGTACAGAAAACTTCACATACGTGTGGAACTGCGAACTGTCCGCTTTTGAATCACAATATACTATTATTTCCAATTCAAGAATGTTAAAATTCAAAGCCCATTTCTCCCAATAAATGATATTCTGAAATAACATCAGATTCACTATCTTTTTGCTTCAATTCATATCTTTTGAGTATTAAGACTCATCAGTTCCTCTCTTTTCTTACAAAATCAGGTTCATTGGAAAGATATACGAAAGATCCGCAGAAAATAGAGCCAAAAATTTGTCATTATGATGAAAAAGGTATTTTCTACGAGGAAAATGGTCACTACTATCCAGTCCAGCGAGGTCTTCCTCTTCTAGAATACCGTGGTTATATCCTCGGAAGATCCAGAGATGGTTTTCTTGCACCCATTTTAATAGTGATTGCAAATATATAATGGCGGACAAAAATGACTTCAGCCTGCAATATGTATTTGACGAAGAAGAAACTCGGGAAGTTCGGATGTATCACATGTCCGAAAGTATCCTTTCCGAATTTCATGTAGTAAATCTTCTAGTACCAGATAAACATAAAGTAAATGTACTAACTGATGAACGTGAAGTAAAAGTTCTACCACAAGATCATGAAGTTGAGGTTCAATCTTCTGCTTCAACCAAAAACTCCAGAAAACGAAGCAACAAAAAAAAACCGTGGTTTCAAGTGGAACAATTACTTAAAGTAGTCGATTAACCCCTTAAAAAGGGCTTCATATACAAAACAAATTAATATTGAATCAAGGAAATATCGCACGAATAAGGAGAATCTTTAAGCAAGTATATTATCTTGAGACAGAAAAAACTTGTATGGATCAAGAAAGTATTGTATAGTTAGTATTCGTAACGATGTTTTTTCGATTCAACGCTTTTTTTTCTTTCAGACTATTCAAATATATTCAGGGTGTCTAGCGATTAGACTATTTTAAATTCCCGAGGTTTTCCTGGTTTTTTCCTGGTTTTTTTTCCGAGTAAATTTTTCCCCCCGATCAAGTTAAGGATGTCTTTTTGTGATTTTTAAAAGTGAATGTACACATAGAAATGGGAATTTTAACATAATATAAATTTACAAAATTTATATCATAGAATAAATAATTATCTATTTAAATGTGCCAAACTTCATGTTATTTTATATAACAAACTTTATCGATTTCTCGACAATTAAAATATTTTACACAGGGAAAATTTCGGGATTATAAAATTCCAGGATTAAAAACAATTGAAATTGTTTAAAGTAATAATATATTAGGTAACAATTTAGAAAAATGCCATAATTAATTCAGGAATTTTATAATTCGGAAATTTTCATGTGTAGGCAATTTTGTAGTGTCGGATATTTTATGCCAGCAATTGTAATATGAAAATTGTCTAGTATTGGGAATTTTCAAATTCGGCAATATTATAAACCGTCGGGAATATTATAATTTTGGGAATTTTCTATTCCAAGTATTTTCTTTTGCAAGAACTTTATTTTTCGGGATATGTCAGTCTTCGCATTTTTTAAACCTATTACGAAAACTTTAATTGGAAACTAATTTTCAACTTCACTGATGCGAAATAAAAAAAAAAACTTCTTTCATATGCTGAAATTGATTCAATTTTATTGTGAAATAGGGCTTCAGATCTACAAAAGTAGGTAAAAATTCACAATTATTGTAGATTAAAGGACACTATAATAATTCAGCAATAATGTTCAAAATTGTGAAAGCATTTCATTGCTATGGATGATAATTTACTTTCTTGCACATTTTTATAAAAATTAAAAACATGTACGAATATTTTTTAGAACTAAAACTACTTAGCAGAGGCCTTAAATATTCTGTTTAAACAAAATAAAAAGCAGGCAATTCTTTTTCCAAAACAAAGAAAATGTTGAATTCTAACGGGCACTCTATTGAAGTGCACTTCAGTTCTACTTCCTAATTATAACTTTGAAATTACAGAATATTTTATTCATGTTCTTGGCTTTATTTGAGGGGCTGTCCTTAACACTTGGTTTTTAATATGTACTTTCAACGAAACTTTGCATATTAGTACTTTCTTACCAGTAGCTTTGTAGCAAATCAGTATCAGGATGACGAAATCTCACCTGAAACAAAAATTAAAAAATTTACCATTAATCATGATTTAGTTCTTGTAATTGTATTCCTGTATTATCGTCTACTCGCTAAAATGAAGGCAAGGAAATTACTAAATAATTTTTAATATACACGGGAAAAAATGTGTAGTTCAAACAGAAAAATACTGAAAAATCAAATCAATAAAGCAGAAATATATTTGGATAAAGTAATTTTTTTTTTTGAAACAGCCAAATGTAAAATGAAATAAGTTTTAATCCAAGCTTTAAAAACCTAGAACAGTTTCAAAACTGTTGGTAATTTTGAAAAGTTTCGGTAATTAAGATTGTATAAATATAAAGTTGACAGTTATTTGACATGTTTATAAAAATTATTATTGATAGTTTTGCTAAAAATAAATTCTTAGAAAGTTCAAATTAATTACGGATATAGGTATCCTTCGAAGGTGATTGTTTTCTGATAAAATGCACACCCATAGTGATTTATCACTGAAAAGATGCCACGAAAAAGAAATCTTTCAAATTTATTTGAAGAGATAATTGGACCATTTCTCCCAAAAGTCCTGACATAGAAAAATCAGAACAATAATTGTGGATAAATTGAATTTGAATTTATTGAATATTGTTAATAATCAAACGGAAATTGAAGAAGTTAAGACCTGGAACAGCAAGGCTCCTAATCAGCATCTATACCCTCCCCCTACATTACTCCCCTCCCTCACCGAATGAGTCATGCTTAACCCAAACGGGATATGGCTTAATGGTATAATTACAATAAAATAAATTAATAAACAAAAAATAATAACATGCTACACCTGTAACAACAAGGTTCCTAATCAGCTATTGATGGAGAGCCGTCACCCTGCAAATAACGAATTAAAGACGAGTAGCCATTGTATACGTACGCTATACTCGATATGGAAAATAGTAAGGATCGCCAATCAACGTTAATTATGCTTAATCAATCAATATTGGATGGTCGATATCGGGCTTGACCCTGTAGAGCGATTAAGACGTTTTGTGGATTGCGACTTTGTCAGGTCATCTCCATGTGGTTATCGGTCTCGACCAAAGAATAAAAAATTGTGAACCTAGCAAGGCAAGAAGCGAATCAGAAGTTAAGTTTTGATCCGAATACAGGCAACGAGTTTACGAACAAAATGCAACTCAGAAAAGAAAAGAGACAAGACAGATTGAGAAGATAGTAATTAATCCGAAACAATAACAGTGGTGGCCAGAGATCAAGGCTTCTTGATGATAATATAAGACCTTCCCAGATCAGACGTATGAAACCTGGCTTAATAATGTATGTATCACTGCCAAAAAATCTTTTGCGGTGAGTCTTACTGGGTGTAAAAAATCAAGGTATACAGATGATACTAAAGAAACATTTGAAACAAGAAAGACGGTTTGGAGTAAAATGTTGGAAAAAACTTATGCAAAGTAATAGGCACAAAATTGATTAACGTAGTCTGAATACCCAGGAAATACGCATTTTTCTTATATCCATATACAAGTTACCAACGTTAGAAAAGTTTAAGATACATAAATAAAGATTAGAGATGAATAACTGAAGATAAATGAGATGAATATAATTATTATTTTGATCATTGCCTTTTCAAAAGCTTATCCGAAAAACTATGATTCCACAATTGACGTATAATTTCAAAGTAAAAATAACAAGAAATTTGAATAAATGTAAATTAAGATGAAGTGTTGCGTATTTTTATTATGTGTATAATCCGGCTTTCTTGAATCGGCCACTATTTAGCACATAAATTAATATCAACGTGATATCAGTTTAAAGCAAGTATATATAAATATATATTCTTCAATGGGATGTTTAATTCATTTAGTTTTGAGGCTACATTTCGCGTTTTTCTATGGTATGTTATCCCCGGACGCCATAAACACCGGCCGCCAAATATATCAAGTCAAGTTCAAAATGCTCAAATGTGTTCAGGATTACTCTTCTTTGCATCAATGAACTGCACTAATAAAAAAACATTAGCAATATTTCAAAAAAAAGTTGCTCGAGTTAGAAGTGCCATGTTTCTGAGAGAGAACCGCCCATATATGAGATATATTTAAAAAATTTATCAGGTATATATAATAAAAATATCTTAGGAAAATGAGTTTCACACTACAATCCATCTTAAAAATATTTTAAATAATTTAGGGAGCAAATAAAAAAACAATTTGTATTATACGTATCAGAAAAATACACTGTAATGCAAGAAATTCAAAACATCTGATGAGACTTAGCATGAAAATACATTACTTCCTCGGTGATAATTAGCTTTATTCAAAGTTTATCGTTGGAAAGCAAATCAAAATAATGATAAGAAATACGCAAAATTATTTTTCGCCACAACTTTGTAAGTGGAGATGAAAACCTAATGACGTAAAGTGACGTATTAAGAGCTATGAAAGGTTTTTACCTAATCATTCTTTGTAATAAACATTATATAAAGCTATTGGAAATATAGCTATTGAATGGAATTTATTGATAATCGTAGTTTTTTATTATTTTAGCACATATGTTTAGGAGTATTATTTATCTGCGTAAAGATTGTACATTAATTTATATGTATCATATTAATTTTCTGTATCACACATTGGTTCAGAATTGGATTTTTGCGGCCAAATCAGACTACAGGTCACAATTTTTGTCAGATTTTTTTTCCTCAAAATTCTATGTGAGCAACAAGCGCGGAAAAAATTGTTTTTCTTTTCATCAAAAAATATATTAATTTAACCACGATAAAATGCTTTGTCTCATCGGATTATCTGGCAAAATCAATTAATTTGCCATTAAAGTACGCAAATTATCAATGTGACGAGTAAGCTAATTGTTATTAACACATTTTTTAACACATACTCAAGTGTGCAATTTTAGTACGGGAGAAATTTCTTCTTTGCTATGATAACTGAAATTTATTATGAAATTGTTATCTAGTAACAAATAATTGACCGAAATTAAGAATTATGATTATTGAAAACAAATTTCATTAGCACATACTCAAATTTTACATTGTCCAGCAGAAAAAAGTTCTTTTTTGCCTCGAGGGATCATAGTGGAATTTATTTAGCTTAAATTAAGAATAAAAGAGCTTGATCAAATTAAAAATTTGATCTGCAGACTGATTTATTAGCAAAATTTCAATTCTGAACCACTGCGCGTCACGATAAGACAAATAGCGGCAAGGTCACAGAGTTATGAAATACAAATATGTTATGAAGACGAATGAGATAGCGAATACGAGGCATAATTATTCTTCTACATTTGTAGATTATTCACTAAAGTTACACTCGTTACGAATTA
Source organism: Andricus grossulariae (assembly GCA_011634705.1). Taxonomy (NCBI): domain Eukaryota; kingdom Metazoa; phylum Arthropoda; class Insecta; order Hymenoptera; family Cynipidae; genus Andricus; species Andricus grossulariae. Next base: position 19,599,614 of record JAABKJ010007545.1, read on the forward strand.
GTTGTATTTAGACGAAAAAAATATGATCTTTATTGTGACTCTGTTCATCAATTTAGCACTTTTTGCAAATTCTAATGGTAAATATATAATAATATAAGTCTTATTTTCTTTCATTCATACCGTTTTATCTGAAGTGAAAAAATAAGAAATATTGAATCGAATTCATACCTTTTCTAAAAAGTTATATATTGGAACACAATCTGTAGTCAAATTGAAAAACTATTTATATTATACGTGTCTGAAAGACACAATATGCAAGAATTTCAAAACATCTGATAAGACTTAGCTTGAAAATACATTACCTTTTCGGTGATTACTTTATGGATGGAAATAAACAATAATTATATGCAGTGAATAATCCAGGAGTTTTAAAAGCTTTTTGTTTAATACCTGTTAGCCAAACATTAAACAAGAATATTGAAAAGTACGTTATTTTTCTGTGTGAAGATTGTACATCAGTGTATACCTATCATCTTAACTCTCTTAGTCACGATAAACCCAATATCATCAAGGTCTCAGATTGATGCGATACAAATGTTTTAGAAATACGCATTGGAGAACGACGAGTATATACATATATATATAAAGGTTCTGACAGATTATTAAAATATTTATTAAAGTCACAGAAGTTACGAATTACTTGTATTTTAGGCGAGAAAATGATGATCCTTATAGGGACTCTGTTTATCGGATTAGCAGTTCTTGCTAATTCTAGTGGTAAATATATCTCGCTCTCGAAATAAAAATTTATAATGTAAAATATATTGCTGATCTTTTTACGTGAATGTTACAACATGATCACTAATAGTGAAAGCATCTTAAAAACACAAAAATATTCCTTATTCTTCGTTTCAATGAGACAATGAACGTTTAGCTTACAACACTGCTCTAGTTTCCTATACACAGAAAAGCATTGATGTGAAATTTGTTGCCTCTCATTTTGAACAATAAAGATTTGTATCGTTTCTTTATTTGTTGTTGTTTCTCAAAAATGTCGCAACTCAAAACTACACTGAATTCGGTGTACTTTTGAAGATCTATGTTTTACAGTGTAATATATTTCTGTAACGCAAAGCTCGGAATGTTCTCTTTTTAAGACATGTATAGCGTGCGTAATGTGACCAATACTGAAACTGTCGTGAAATGTGACTATAAAATAGTTACAGAATAGTATATTGTGTAACCAATACGAGAATATGAAGTTTGTAACGCTCTACACCTGCTTCGCCTCCGTCTCTTTTTGCAAACTCATGAAACAGGTGACTTTTCCACGTGTGACACACGGTATTTTTTGCAAAAGAAGCATAAAAATGGCGATATTTCGTGCCTGTGAAGTGTGTGCAAAGTGCAAGATTCCTCTACTGTAAGACTAGCGTGCGGGAATATCGACTGCTCCATGCAATATGAAATCAAGTTCGAGTAAGTTCATGTAAAGAATCATCTTATGGGTTAGAATGTGAAGAATCAGGGTTGCGTTGCTGCGTATATAGAATCAAATCCATTTTTATCGATTTTGAAGTGTTGTTAAATAATTCAAAAGCACGCCCTTCTTCAGCGTTTAACAAAACATTATGAAATTCTTTGTTGTAATTTAAGAGAAATAAAGGAAAATGAAATTGACAATGAGGGCATGGTAACCACACAAAATTAGCAGAAATTCTTGTTTGCTATGACTAGATATTTGTCAAGGTTGATTTCTAAGCAAATGGTCGGCCATGCGGAAAGTTTCGTTATTCTATTAATAATTACATGTGCTTTCTTACTAATCAAATGAAAAAAACCATGCCTACATTGAAATAAAAATATCTTGGATGCTACACTGAATTAATTTCTCATAACACTTATTTGTTTATTAACCTCCTAGTATTTTATCCGAATTTATCATCAATTGTAAGTAAATGATAATTTGAAGGTTAGAACTTAAAGCAACTTTTAAAAGCAATTCCAGCATTTTCTTCTGAAAAGTTGCCGAAAACACTTCCTCGCTACGTGCAAGAATACCATGTTCCCGCATGCTAATATCACAGACACGAAAAATTTCCATTTCCATGTATGTGTTGCAAAAAGACTTTTTTTAGCTACTGCACTTGCTCTCTTTGAGCAGGGTCACTCCTTCTAGCTGTTGCGCTTGTGCATATCAGTTCAAAATTACTTTCCCGGAGTGCCGGAATCAAAACACCACTTCTGGCATTATCAGTTGACAAGTTAGTTAGTAAGTTGTAATGTGGGCGGGAAAGTGTGTGAGGACCCACGGTGCTCAGGCTATAAAGTCTATTTTGCCACACAAGTGCCTATTCTCAAGGTAGTACGCGAATCTGAGCACCTTCATCGAGTTTAGATCTTGGAACGTTACGTTGTTCCCAACGTTCTGGAAATACAACTCTCAGATGCCAGACGTACCCCATCGCACAGAGAATGACGTGGATCTCTTTGCACATCAAAGTGAGTCTCACCCACTCTGCCATCCGACAGTCTGCCTAGCCATGCCTCCTTAGAGAAGCGACAGCCAGGTTATGGTAGACGGAACAGTCCTTGTGAGGTCATCAATTTGATGCGCGAATTGAGCGCAGTCTCTTGGTGTGTTATGTAAAATGCATGTGTGGTGTGTGTTCATAATGGGAAATCAACCAGCCACCACCGAGAAATTCTCCCCTCGACATGGTGCCTCTTCCTTGGTAGGTAACTAGCTTCTTTTGAGGGGACCTACAGTTTAAGATGGATTCCGAACCACCAAAGACCCGGTAGAAGTACATAGAAAAATTTCCATTGGTACTGGCACAGGGATTGAACCCCAGGCCTCCTGTTCAGGGGCCTGACATGCTATCACCCGAGCCATCGTGGTCTCCTTCTCAGTTGATGAAAAAAAACATGTTTAAATGTTTGAAGCCTTAAATTTACGAAAATTAACGGAAATCAATAAATTAACCAGAAATTTCAAAAAATTCACTGAATTTATGGTATTAGAAATTTGCAAACTTTCTGGAAATTTTCGGTAACTGATTGTAATTTTACTATAGGTTTCCCGAAATTTCGGGAAAGATTGTTTTTGGTGTTTCTCAAATCAAGAATTCCCTGCATTAGTGTAGAACAGGTCTATAATGTAGACTGTTACAATTCTTGTGATGTTTATAGTATTTGCCATCGGATCACCTGTGGGTCGTTTCCGACTCGTATTTAGCTCGCTTCCATCACGCTTTCGACACCCTTTCGATTCGCCCCTAGTTCGTACATCAAACTTCACCCTTGTGTGCAGCTGCCAACTTTCCAAACTTGTAGCACAATATACTATTATCTCCAATTCGTAATTTTTCAAATTAAAAACCCCTTTCTCCCAATAAATTATAATTTGCAATAATATCAAATTCACTATTTTGTCATTTTGATTGATATATTTTATGTTTTAAGACTCATACATTTCTATTTTGTTCTTATAAAATTAGTTTCGCCGGAAAGATTGCCCAATCAGCTCTACGTGCCGAAAGGTCCAGCCAGTACGTCTGGAAGGAATTTCGAAGAAGCCTTACCCACTAAAAGACATACGGAAGAGTCGAGTAGCATAGGGCCAACATTTTGTCATTACGACGAAAAAGGTATTTTCTACGAAGAAAATGGTCACTTTTATCCAATCCAGAAAGGTATTCCTCTTCTAGACCTCGATGGTATTATCATTGGAAGACCCATCAGTGGTTTTGTTGCTCCAATATTTAATAGTGATCGCAAATATGTCATGGCGCACAAACATGATTATAAACTGCAATATATACTTAACGAAGAAGAAGCTCGGGAAGTTCGGAATAATCCTATGTCCGAACGTATCTCACCAGACTGTCGTGTAGTAAATCTTCTAATACCAGGTGAACATGAAGTAAATTTTCTACCATATGAACGTGAAGTAAAAGTTCCACCACATGCTCGTGAAGTAAAAGCTCCATCTTCTGCTCCAGCCAAAAATTCTGTAAAATCTGCAAAACGAGGCAATTACATAAAACGTGGTGTAAAGTGAAAAAAAAATGCACAAAGTAGTCAAATCAATCCTTCAAAAACTGCTTTGTACAAAGAGAAAATTAGCAATGAATCAAGAAAATATCGGTACGAATGAGGAGAATTCAAAATACTTTTGTAGTTCAAGAACATGCTTCATGTCTCGCTATGATGCGCTTGATTTACTTCATGCAAGTATATTATCTTGAGACAGGAAAATATTTCATTTATCAATAAAATATGTTAGCGTCTGTATTCGTTCCGGTATTTTCTTGACTGGACGTTAATTTTTGTATGTTCCGAATATTCTAATATAATATATGAAATAATAAAATTTCATATTTTAATTTGAAATGATTACTGTGTAAACTTAATGATTTTAATAGATTGATAATAAAACCAATAAAAAACTAAATTTTCTTCTTCACTTCCAAATGTCAAGCCTACATCTAAAGATTAAGCTTGATATTTCAAACATTAAGTTCCGAAATGTAAGTCCCAAACAACAGATTTAATATTGTACGCCGTACATGCCGAAAATACCCTGAACAAATTAAAAAGATTATTTTGTTTTAAGTCATATGAAAATTGCACTCATTGCCAACGATAAATAATTGTTCAATCTAAGAAAAAAAGCAGCATGCAATATTTACAAATTTTTAATGATCTTTTTGTAAAAAAATATAAAGATATAAAATAATAGTGCAAATGAACAAAATTGAAATAAATATATCATAGGTTAAAGATGATATGTCAAATTTCAGGGGTCAGTGGTCAAAGGCTAACGACGAGGGCTCAAACATGAAAAGTCATGGGTTATGTATTAGGAGTGAATCAAATCTGACTTTTATTAGCAGATGTCAACCAACTTTCAAAGTAATGGAACTTGATTTTCTTGTTGCCTTTGTTAAGGGCATGTAACACTTAGAAAATTGTCGATTTTAGCAGTGTTAGGTTCCCCCGGCTTTTTTCCTACAATAATAAAGATTTTGCCTTAAAACCTTTAACTTAAAACAACTGCGAGATAGTCGCAGAGCTGCCAATTTTGATAGCGACATTTTTCGTAATTTTGCGATCATCTACTGTTGGTTATCTACTGTTGGAAAATGTAATGTCCGATAAAAACTCCTTAAATATTTATAAATATTAAGGAAAGAACTCTTTGTATCAATAAATATTGTTTATTAAATTTCAAGCTTTGATTCTAATGTATGAGCATGCCATAAAAATGTTTCATCTAAGTTAAAAAGTATGAATGAAGAAGAGGCGGAATTTTTTTTTCAGGTTAAAAATTAATTTTTTGCTCTCACACATTAATTAATTATAAAAATCCAATGAAACTTCGTCATAACATACAGTATCCTTGCTGAAACGTTGTACTAACAAAGGGAAAGAACTTTCTCTTGTCAATTTTCCAGTTAATTAAGATTATCTACTGTAAATAATTATCTACTGTAGGGTAGTTTCCTCTACGCTAAAATTTCGAGAGCCGTTTAAAAAAAAATCTTTCATTTATTTCATAAAATTTTGAGAACATGACAAAAATATTTTTTGGAAAATACCAGCTTTTTATTCTTCGCAATATTTTTGAAAAGTTTATGCAAAAATATCGCAAAAGAGCAAGAAGCTATTTGCATAGAACTTTTTTAGACGTACAAAGTTTTGTCTCAACATTTTTTCATATGTGTCATTTGCGAGAAAAATTAGAAAATTCGATTTTATCAAAAAAATTCTCGTGTCGACAAAAGTTATTTAGCCCCCATAAAACTCACAAGATATCTTCCTTATGGAAATATACATATCGTATAATTTTCTCTGAAAAGCAACGTATATTTTCCAAAATACATTTTTTGAAGCAATTAAAAATTAGTTTTTATAACTTAATGAATAATTCTTGTTTAAGTTCTATAAAATTGCTTATAGGAATAAACTCTTACATTACTTTTATATAAAGACAAAACACTGACATTTCCTGTTCTGTTAACTTATGTGTGTAACAATTTTTGTTAATTTTTAATTTGACTTCTATTTAAATTATTCTTTAATAATATGTGAAGTATAAAAGTTCTAAAACATATACATACCGCCGTCATAACCTTGCCATCGGGATCCTTCACTACGTGTGTCCTGACAATTTGTTCGGGTAAATATATGATCGGCTTTATATATTACAGATGTTGCAGTTGACCGGAGCCGAGAACTGGATCACGAATACAGTTCGTTTCTCGAAGTCTTGGAGAACGATTTCAGGCATTGAGTGTGCAATGGAGACTTCTGCCCGAAAATCGTAGTTCTAGACAATTTGGCACTTCTCGTTTTGGAAACGAAACCCTCTGTACCTGACAAAAGTTCTGATGATCTGTGGAAAAAAAATTGCACTTTCGATCTTCTACATTTCTGAGAAAGCTTCTGTGCATTTTCTTGTCGATTAGCTGTTGGTGCAATTTTTCAACCTCTGCTTTCTTCACTTCGGCGTTTAGAAGTGAAGCAACTAGACAGAGTAATGCACTTCCATCACTTCTGATCAGGGATTCGAATGGAATTAAGGGGAATTATTTAATATTTTTGCCAATAATTTCGATAACTTTCAAATAATTTGGCCAAAAAGTAAGCTCAGTCTGAAAAAGTATCAAAATAAAATGAGGTACAAAGTGATAATGTCTAAATCATTTGGTAATTATATTTTATATATAAAAAAGAACGAAACGAAACGTGAAGAAACTTTTTTTACGTTCCTTTTTGTTTCTTCGGACATAAAACTTTGAAGAAACACAATTTTGACATTGTGCCTCAGTTCTTCAGTAATTCTTTATACTTAGTATAGTTTTTAGGTGAATTATGTTGCATTTACAGAAATAATTGGAAAATACCCGAAAATGCGTCTTAATTTTGTTTGAATTCCTCCTTCTGATGTTAAAACTCAGGCCAAGGGCCTCGGCCACCTGCTCCGCAACTTAGTAAAGGAACGCTTCTTTGCCAATCATCTCGTGTTACCTGACGATTTATTGGAGAGAATCTCTCCCGTTTGCAACCATATAGGCTGTACTCAGAACAATTTGATTATAAAGACATTGGAAATTCAGAATTTCGCGTCCGCCTTGACGGCGTGAGATGTATAATCGCGGAACGATCGAATTGATATGCAAGCTCTTATGCATTTGCATGATCTTACGCGTAGCGATATCAAGGGCCGCAAGCTGGTTCTTCGTCCATTGAACCACCTCAAACAAGTAGAGTAGAACTGGGACGGCAAGCATGTTAATCGCAGATATCTTGTTCAACGCTGACAGATTTGAAGACCGAATCTATCGAAGAAAATTCTTGTGTCTGCTTCGGAGAGACTCCTTCACTGATGTTACGTCCTGAATGCGGCTTTGAGGCACGTTGAGATATGTTGTAATGGGCTTTTCCTAAAATGAATCAATTATCGACTCACCAGGGGATGGTCGAGTATGAGAACCCCATTCACAAAAATGGCCACTACTTACTTGACTCCTTCTGATACTTGTCGGGAAAAAAATGATTTTGCTAATCTCACACTTCAGACTCGCAAAAAACTCAAGAAGCTCATTGTTTGATTATTTCCGGATGCCAGGCAGAGTTATTTTTGCTCGAGCCTTTCTGGAGTCGGCCCTGTGATCGGTTGCCAGATTGGCTAGTTCATCGCGCTGCATGAGAGGGAGAGAGATAATGAGAAAGCATAATTAGTTAACCTAAAACAAATTTATATCTAGGAACTCCAAAAATGTCGCAAAATGACTGGTTCTGAAGAAACGCTATGCTCAATCCAACTACGGGCTTCCAGTCCCGGTCCATTCAGGGATACCGTTTACTCGATTACTCTGCCAGCTCTAGATATATCTCAGTATTCGGAACTCCAGTGTCGGAAACATCCGCTAGCCGCCAAGCCAGAATCCACGTTGACAGGAAATCGCCTGCTCGCTCGTCTTCGCTCTCCTTTCCATGGAGCCCTCGTGTTTCGCCATGTTTGCATATGACCGGGGTCTTCCTAATTGGGCCTGGACATCGAGCTATTGAGACTCCTATTGGCTCGTTGGACATGGTGCGCCTGTGCTGCCCTCCCGTAGATTTTTTTATTTGATCACATTTGATGAAATCAATAGTTTTGCGATAAAGTGATATATTTTTATGCATAATCCTACTAGTTTTCGAAAATTTTATGATTTTCAAGCGCCTTATAATGCGTTAAAAGAAAATTATGATTTGATATATTTCATGTTACGTTTGACAGCCCCTGTAGGCTTTAAAAGAGATTGGAATCTAACTATATGCACTGCCTGACAAGAGATTCAAAACATAAGGACAGAAACGGCGTTGCTAGGTATTGGCATTTTTAATACCTTTGAATCCAAACCTTCTTGCCGGGTACGCTTAGCTAGCCGAATGTGATTTGTAATCTGAAATGATTACAAGAAACTTCACAGAATGTTTAAGGGATTTATAATATTTTTACATTTTTACGGATCTTTACATTTTCGGCACTCACAGAGTCCAAAAATCGTAAAATTTTGTCGGTGTCCAACTGAATGTCTGTATGGTTACCTGAATGTTGTAGCTACGCTAATTTTTGAAGGATTTGTCCAATCGAGTCAGCCTTTGATAAAGTTTTTAAAGGTCCTAAAATGAAGGTTGAGTTCGTTGAACGGATATTTCCAACCAAAATTAAAAAATTTAGAGCATTTTCAAATCAAAACTTTTACTAGATGCGAACTACATAAATGACATCTTCAATTCTGATAAAAATTAAAAAAGTTATATGTTTTTCAAAATTTTCAAAAAATAGAAAAAACTTATTTTCTGATAAATTAAGAAATTGTACGTGAACTTTTTCTATAGCTATTAAATATATTCGAACATTATCCACATGAAATTTTTCGATGAAAACAAAATTCAAAGAGTTTGTTCATTTTCAAAAGTACTCACTGAGCCTTTAAATCCCTCTCTCTCTCTCTCTCTCTCCCTCATCTCTCATACAATATGATACAATGTCCTACAATGTGATACCATATTATATATTATGATGGAATATGGTACAGTATCATACAATACGATACAATAGGACACAATATGATACAATATGGCATAGTATGATACAGTATATGATAGAATAGGATACAATATGATACAAAATAATGCAACATCATGCGATACCATACACTGTTATACAATATTATATACTATGATAAAATATGTTACAGTATCATTCAATATAATGCAATACGATGTAATATGATACAATATATCACAATATGCTACTGTATGATACACTATCACACTATGTGACACAATCTGATACAATGTAATGAACTATGATGAATAGGATACAATATTATACGGTATGATATGATAGAATATGATACATCATAATACAATGTGATACAATGTCATATAATATGATGGATTATGATAAAATATCATACAATATGATGCAAAACGGTACGATATGATGCAATACAATAAATATGATACAACGTGGCACAATATAATATTTTCTTATAATAATGTTATTTTTACCAGTTGGAGAAAGAAAAATATTTAATATTCTTAATATAAAGGATAAAGGCATCTTGTCTTATATATGATAATATACGAATTCTAAAAATAACTATACTGAGTAAGGTAAAACTCACCACTTTTTGTCCATATGTTTCATGGTTATGAACAATAAGATGATCATGCGTACATGCTCCATGATTTATTAGTTTGACATCTGAAATAATTATTAATGTTTATCATGAAGTACATAATCATATCGTTTGAAAAACCTAATCCTTCTTAGAAAATAGTATATTTTATATTTAAAATGTAAACGAATCCAACTTAAATTATTTCGCGTCGAATATTTTAAAGAGAAGGAAAACAATTGCGTTTCAAAAGCGTCCGAGGTTGACATGTTGCAAATTTTAATCGTTCAATACAACCTTTTTTGTGAGGGCGGTATTTCAAAATATGTAAACAATTAATTCACAGGAAATAAGAAAATATCTGGCTAAATAACTGGTTAGTCCACATTCTCTCAAGCAGTGGAAATGCTGCAACTTCACAGTCCCAAAAGAAAAACCAGTAGATATGCAAACGTCTGTGGTTCCTTTTGTCTGAAAATATATATTTTGTCAGTTTACAATTTTGGGAAAACTAATCCGTTTTCAATATAAAAAAGACTGTGTAAAATTTTGTTTACTTACAGGGTCTCCACATCTATCGACACACGTATCGGGACTTTCCTACAAGAAATATCATTTTGGTTAGCAGAAGTACTAGTTATTAAAGCTCTTACAGTTTTTTAATTTGCAATGTCGCAAAAATTGCATATAATAGAAAAGTTTATTGAAATATGTAGATATAAAATACATAGGAATTTAAAATAACTATTCTGAGTAAAGCGAAACTCACAGTTGAATGCCCAGAAGAGAGCTGTTGAAGAAAACAGAAAAGTTGTTAGTATCCTAAATATGAAGCGGATGAAGACACCTTGTATTTTATATAATTATATGAATTTTAAATAATTGTATTGTGTGAAGTAAAACTTACACATGATTTTCGGTGAAAAAATCTGAGGGTTCTATAATCATCCTACAAGAAATATCATTCCAGTTAGCAAAAGTACAAGTTATCAAAGGTCTCACAGTTTGATAATTTTAAATGTCACACCAATTCCATATACCCGTGTAGAAATGGTAACAGGGATCCGAACGGGAGCCGGCCAGATAGCCCCAGTTTAAACCGGGCGCCGGCCGGGGATACTAGCCGGGATCCGGCTAAAAACATAACGGTAAACTGGTCGGATTCCGGCTTCCATACCGGCCGGGATCTGGTCGGGTAACCCGGCCACAGACCAGTTAGAAAATTTTGCTTTAGGCGAGAAATTGGTAACTTGTATTGTCTTTTAAGGCTGATCGTAAAGAATACGGTAAACTTTAAATGTAGAATCAAGTTATCAAATTCTCGCGACGAAATTAGAGAAGAGTTTCAACCACTGATGCTAGAATCTCCTAGCCATTGTTTTATTTTGGCAACCACGTGATGATGTGAGGTTAGAAAGTAGGAGAGAAAAAAATGAATACACAGCAGTATACTTTAATAAACAATAATAATTATTCGAGCATTAAGTGAGGTTTTCAAACTGATTAGTGAAATAAGGTTGATTTTAATACCGGTTTTATTTGTTAACTTCGAGGAGACGGCGACACATGATTACAACGTGCATTCTCGTACGAGGTGATAAACTGAAACTTGCAAGTGTCTACGTCGACGCCAGGCGCAGAAGGCGTCAGACTTGGCGGTAAATTTGAAAGTGTACAGAGTAAAAGTTTCCTGAAAATAGAGAAAATGATAAAAATTGTAACAATTCTGCTATTAGACATTGAAGAATCAATAAAAGTTTTAATTGATGAATTAAAACATTGGGAAGAATTAAATGTATTTTTTTTTTGAAGAATTTGAAAAACCTAAATTCTGTTTTACTGATCTAATAAATCCTTAAATTATACTTTTCAAATAATAATTCATCTAGTATCCGTTAGTACGTCTTTGATAATTTCACGGCTCTTGAAAAATATGTAATTTCCGGTCGGCTCCCGACCATGAAATCTAACCAGGGTTGGCCCGGCCGGGATCCCACTAAAAACCTTGTTGTAGTAGGGCCAACCGGGGCAATTTCTGCACGGGTTTAATAATTTTAAAGGCCCTTAGGGTTTTTTTTCACTGAAAAATCTTTGATGGCACGATACAGCGTATCAAAATCAATTGGAGCTGATTCCGTTGACTTCTTCAGGGTTGTCGCGGCTAAAATAAATCAACTGAAATAATAAAAAAAAATAAGTTAAAATGTTATTGGAATATGTTATTTCCGCATAAATAAGGATATCTGACAGTTTTTAAGTCAAACAGACGCTTTAAATGAAAAAATGTTCCCACAACCGGTTACATTTAAGTGCCCACAACCGGAATTCACGACCATTATCGGTGCATCAAGAAAATGTGCGATGCTTCATAACTTGCAGATAAATCGATGTGACATCTTAAATCACAACGAAAATACTGTAGAAATAACAATAAAACTCACCTGTTTAAGATTATTTACTATGATTTATCGCAGTTTTTAAACGTCTATTTACGTTGATAACACCTCGAAAACTGCGTACTTCTCTCAAAATACAAGTACGCCACCAGTCAGATCCGCAATATTTGTATTCTGTCAGCTGTTGAGCAGAATGTTAAAATATATTAGAAAAACTCTTCTGTTATGTTTATGGTGTTATTTAAACGAAAGATGACGAACAAGAGTTGAACTCTTTCTTAGGTCTCCGAAAACATATTAGTGGTCGGATTTGTTCGTATATTTTACAGTAAGAATAAGCTATAAATATGAAAAGTAAAAGGATGTTTGCATTCTGCATACTTGATAGTAACTACACAAGGGGGAAAAATGTGGCCGCAAGTTTGAGCGCGTAGCTTGGTTCTCGCGCTTGATAATGTATTTACCTCGCGCAGCGCGCTCGCTCTTTGTCCTTCTCCCACATTTGTACATAGCACTTTTAAAATTAAAGGTAAAATCATCCACATCTGTAATTTGGTGATAGTGAATTCTCTTCTGTTGAAGCTCCGTCGACTTTAATTACTCACCGCGTCCAATGCTGCTTAACTTCGGTGAATGGACGAGAACTGGTTTGGTTTTAAATGGGTTTATTAAATGCCCAGATATACAACATTCTGATTGTTTTCATAATAAACAATGAATAATCTGAAGTTAATAATAAAGACTTACAGGCTACATATAATTGCTCTCGAAATCACATACTCTCATTTATGCATTCGGATTTTGCGTATGCATTTATTCCAATCTTATTTCTATTATATTGCAAATATTAATTTACAAATCTGTAAACTTATCATGTACACTTTGGGTGCTTCTTTGGTCACAACTGGTTTTGTGAGCGTGGTATGGCCGTTGACAGTGTAGTGTTAAGTGAATCAAAATCAATACAATATCCCGAAAAGTTGGAAAAATCGAACAGATGTGACAAATTTGTATCATCTTTCTGAAGTAGCAACAGCATTTTATTTTTTAGAGAGAATATTGTAACAGTTTTGAATGTGGGAACAGCCTGAGGTCGGTCCGCTCAGTTGTCTTAGCTTCTTAACTGGGACAAGATATTACTTTCGAAGTTCATGAACGGAAGAGCGAAAACAGAATAGTTTAAAGGGCCTTGAAGTACACTGATTGGGTAAAAAGTTCAATCGGAGGTCGTCGGGAACTTCTTCCCCTGACGTCACCTTCTTGGGTTTCCACCGTGAATAGAGTTTTTTTTACCATAGTATAAGAAACAGAATTAAAGGATGAGTAACCATGTTTGGTAGAAAAAGAGAAGCAACCTGCGTTAAAAATGTTTGTTGCCCCTGGAAAGGGCCAATTGTATGAATGTTTAGTGCAGGCCGGAATTAATCACGTTCTCCACGGATTCGGCGAGCCAAATAGATATCTTTGGGCATGATGGTGACTCTCTTGGCGTGAATAGCGCACAATTTGGTGTCTTCGAAAAGTCCAACCAAATAAGCTTCACTGGCTTCCTGGAGAGCCATCACAGCAGAGCTCTGGAAACCCAAGCCAGTCTTGAAATCCTGAGCGATTTCACGAACGAGACGTTGGAAGGGAAGCTTGCGTATCAACAGCTCAGTACTTTTCAGATAATGATGAATTTCACGAAGAGCGACTGTCCCAGGCCTGTTACGGTGAGGTTTCTTTACTCCTCCGGTGGCGGGACCACTTTTTCTTGCAGCCTTGGTAGCTAACTGTTTCCTGGACGCCTTTCCTCCAATAGACTTGCGAGCAGTTTGCTTGGTACGAGCCATTTCAAAATCGGCGATAGCTCCCTCACTACAATAGTTTAGATGCAGAAAGAACTTTTTGATAAAGAAAGGGGGTGGGGGTGAGGGTCCCCAACCATCGCCCCCTCTTGTGCGATCTAATGCACGGGAGTGGGCGGATGGCGCGGCGAAGTCGCGTCATTCGCGCACTCGCGATTTATGATCTCTCCGAAGAATGATCGGACTGGAAGAAATTTGTTGTGCGTTACCCGTTCGGACATTATTACACAATCTGAGAGAAATTTGACATGACTGGAATTTAAAGTGACGTTTGTTATATATGGGGAAAAAGCCCACAGGCGGGAAAAAATCACGAAATCTGATAATTTATTTTATGAAAGAAAAGTAAAGAAGAAGAGTGAGAAGAGGGCAGAGGGGTCAAAAATGAAAGTCGCTGGTTAACTTATTTTATGAGGAAGTCTTTTGGCATCGCGTGCTTGCGAAGCGGATCAAAAGTATATTTCGCTAGAGAGGAGATATGTTCAAAAGGTGATAATGATGTAGATTCATAGAATTTAGTGGCAGTTTCTTTGATATATTCTGAAATGTAACGTAATTGAAATTCTCTGTGAAGCACAGAGTTCTTGGTGTATCTGGGGGTTTTTGTGATACGTCTGAGGAATTTATTTTGTATAATTTGGATGCTATTGATGTTACTTTTTGACACACATCCCCAAATTGTACAGGCATATGTTACGATTGGTCGAATAAACATTTTGTAAGTCAGGATACCATCTTCAGGTTTTAGACTCGAGTGTCTATTATTAATAGGATTTAGACGCGAGATAACCCTGAGAGCTTTCACTTTAGTTTCATGAATATGCTGCTTGCAATTAAGACGTTTATGAAGCTTACACCCTAGGTATTTTACGGAATTTTTCCATTCTATTGGTTCATTTAACATTTTTGATAGATCTATTTGAGCAGGCTTTCTGACTGAGAAAAGAATTGATTCTGACTTTGCAACATTAATTTTTATTCTCCAAAGCTTAGCCCATGACTCAATGATTTCAAGAGGTTTTTTAAGCAGTCTTAAGATTTTCGGAACTGACCAATAAGAAGTAAATAGTGCGGTGTTGTTTGCATACAATCCAACTGTAACTTCGGGGACTTCAGGGATGTCCTTAACGTAAATTGGGCACACCCGCTCGGATGGGTTTCTCTTTTGAAAGTGTCTGGCATATTTTGACTGTGAATTTTCTGTTGGAGAGATAGGAATGTATGAAATGGATAAGCCCTCTTGGGAAATTGTAATTTATTAGTTTTCTGAGCATTCCTACGTGCCAGACACTATCAAAGGCTTTTTCTACATCGAGGAAAACAGCTCCAGTATATTTTCTCCTATTGAAATTTAAGCTAATGGCTTCGGTAAGCTTAAGCATCGTGTGCATCGCAGAGTGACCTTTTCTAAAACCGTATTGTTGTAGTTTAAGGATGCTGTCTTCCTTGAGGTGATAGTTTACGCAAGTGAGTATTTTTTTTCGAAAATTTTGCTCATAGTATTAAAAAGACTAATGGGCCTGTAGCTGGTTGGAGGGTATGGATCCTTGCCTTTTTTCTGAAAAACTAAAATATGATCTATTTTCCATTAATTAGGAAAGTAGCTTAGTTAAATACTAGCATTGAAGATGGTGGCAAGGAGGGTGAGACACGAGATCGGAAGTTTTTTGAGGACAGATGGCTCGTCATGTGGAGTGAAGTTACTTTCATAATTCGCTTTAATAATTCATAATTCGAATACTTTCATTGCTTTCATAATATAGAGTTGCCTTTAATTTGAAGTTTATCGACTTATGTATTCCAATTTTTACATCGGTGCTCTCGAATTTTAATTGCAATAGTTTTCCGAAGGCGGTTAATAATGTTTTCAAAGATAAAGGTCTTCCCGTTGCATTGGAGGAGGTGAGGTGATTGCGGGTGAAGTAAAACACTCCGTAATCCCAAAAACACGATATTCACAAACTTCACAAGCACGTTGAACAGAAGCACACACTTTTATAGTTCGAAAGGAAGTCAAGAATTTCAAAACAAAGGCAACTAATCGTAAATTCAAGTTTCTGAATAATATACGAAGTAAGTTTTTCTACGTAAAACTAGAGACATCCGCTGTGTTTAAATCACGAAGAAAAATGAAAGAACATTCTCGGAGGTACTACAGTTTGCACCAAACGCCATAAACAATGTTGCTATTATGCAATTTATTTAATTTATCTTTCGTAGGTCTCAAAACTGACATAAGGTCTCTCTTGTTTTTAAATGCCGTAGTAATGTCGTGTTGTCCGAGGATTCTCGCGATTCGTTCAGATAGTCCTTCAACGTATGGAATGCTAATAAATGACCTAATTTCCGCGTTTGGAGTTATTTCATCAATTCTACGCGGATCCTTTTTGGCCAAAATATTCAATCTGAGATTGATATTCACTCTAACGAAATGTTGCGGGTAAAAGTTCTCATTGAGAGTTACCCACAAAATTTCATCAGATAGAATATCAATCTCAGATTGAATATAGCATTCCATACATTGAAGGACTACCTGAACGAATCGCGAGAATCCTCGGGCAACACGACATTACTACGGCATTTAAAAACAAAAGAGACCTTACGTCAGTTTTGAGACCTATCAAATATAAATTAAATAAATTGCATAATAGCAACATTGTTTATGGCGTTTGGTGCAAAGGACGAAATTGTAATGCGGTTTATATCGGTCAAACTGAGCGTCCGTTAGGAATCAGGGTTGAAGAACAACGAAAGGGACATAAATAAGATCCCCGAAAAACAGACAATGCTTACTAGACCTAGTGTTGAATTGCTGGTAACATTAATGCGGTCAATTTGAGAACCGACGTAGCAAATCTTTCAAAAATATATTTGCCTGTTGCAAAGAGGAAATAAATCTGAAAACATGTTTTGACTACGATCGCCCTGCGATGGAGTCGAGGGTGGAGTGACCCAGAGACCGGGCCCAATGTTGTCATTCAGTTTTACTACCGCAGCCCTTTCAAAATTAAAGTGTCTTTCTTCCATTTTCTGAAGTCGTTAAACTGTCGTACTTCCGAGAATGTTTTTTCAGTTTTCTTCGTGATTTAAACAGAGCGGATGTCTCTAATTTTATGTCGAAAAACTAACTTGATATATATTATTCAGAAACTTGTTTTTTAATTTACGATCAGTTGCCTTTGTTTTGAAATTATTAACTTCCTTTCGAACTATAAAAGTGTGTGTTTCTGTTCAACGTGTTTATGAAGTTTGTGAATATCGTGTTTGTGGGATTACGGAGTGTTTTACTTCACCCGCAATCACCTCACCTTCTGCAACGCAGCGGGAAGGCCACACAGAAAGGGAGCTGGTAGAGGCAGAGGGAGGAACAAAGAGGGTGACGAAGAGAGAGTGAGAGAGAGAGGAGCTGCACGATGTAAAAACACGAAGTCCATGCATGATTTCTTTTACTTTAATCTTATTAGTTTTTCAATATAAAAAACCTATTTTTATTAAATATCTGGCACTGAGGAGGACCCCTATCCGAGGTCGAAACGTTTTCAAATTTTAACTTTTATGAAATGCACGTTTTTAATCAAATACATTCATAAGACCTAATGCCAATACAAACATTCTTCGTAACAACAGCTTTTAGTTCTTTTATGTGTTTGGCAGAGTTTATTACGAATGTGAATCAGGTCTTCATCTCGGGGCTGAGATGAGATATGGCTTCATCAATGTGTGTAGTGTTTGTTAGTGAAGGTTCGAAATTAACATGAGTTTCTAGGGTCGAGTTGAATATTTGCCAATTTTCTTTTGCAAAATTATAGCGAGGCGCGACAAGAGCTTTTTCACAGTTAGTAAAAAGGCTTAGAAGAACTGGTCGATGATCAGAGTCTAATTTATCAATAGTGAGAGTGTCATGATTGTAGATGTTATTTTTGGTAATTGCGAAGTCGATGAGGTCAGATTTATGCTTGATGTTATGAGGTGAAAAGGTATGTGAGTCTGGTGCGGAGACGGACAGATACTGGTCGTTTATGAATTCAAACAAATGTTTTCCGATTTTGTTGGTTGTTCTGCTATTCCAAGCGAAGTGTTTAGCATTCAGGTCCCCTGCAGCAATTACCGAGGGTGCATGTTTGAATATTTTTCTGTAATCATTTTTTATAAATTGGCGAGAGGGAGTCTGATAGAGCGATACTATGGTATATGGTTTCCCGTGTATTTTGATTTGTGTAGCCGTAGCTTCGAGGGCTTCAAGTTAATGAATTATTAGTTTGTATGGATTCGCGAAGTAAAGTTTCACTGAGC
Source organism: Andricus grossulariae (assembly GCA_011634705.1). Lineage (NCBI taxonomy): Eukaryota > Metazoa > Arthropoda > Insecta > Hymenoptera > Cynipidae > Andricus > Andricus grossulariae. Next base: position 19,617,776 of record JAABKJ010007545.1, read on the forward strand.
AAGCAAATTGTAATTTTATTCTTGAAAATGTATGTGGCTAACTCATGCCCTTTTTTAAGGATACTCTGAGAATTCCAAAAAATGATTTTTATGGTGTTGTTATTGAAGACGGCCATTTTCGATAGCAAGTAAAAGTATATTAATTATAATTTTGGCGGTTGAATTTATAGCTTCGGCGATGTTACCCCCCCCCCCATATTATCAGTTGTTAAGGTTGTAGCTCTTTTTAATAGATTTACAAGATTTATTTTGCTATGTTAGTCATTTTCGCTGTTTTTGGTGGTTGCGTAGTTTGAGGTTTGATCGCGTGTGCTTCTGAAGTAGAGGCGACTGTCGCGCTGTAAAGTGGTAATTTTTTCTGTGGCTGGGCACTAGCTGGTGGGATGTATTCATGTGTCGGATTTTCTTTTGGTGCTGTCTGTACAGCTGGTTTAATAGGAGCCGCTTCTTTCCGCGAATAATTAGGTTTAAATTTATTAATTGTGGCTTTTCTGCAGGCTTTTGAAAAGCAGAACAACCTCTGTAATTAACGGGATGGTCTCCAGCACAGTTAGTGCAAGTCGCCGGCGATTCGGGATCTTTTTTGCATGTGGAACTCTGATGCGCGCCACCGTACTTCACACAGCGTGGAGTGGCGTGGCATACGTCAAAGACATGATGGAATCTTTGGCACTTAAAGCACTGGGAAGTTTCCTTAGGTTTAATATAGGCCTCGACTTTTATTTTGATAAAGGCAATAGACTGAAGATTAAGAAGCTCTTTTGCTTGAGGGGTATTAGGGACCGTTACCAGAAGCATTGGTAAGGTTTTCTTTGTTTGTCTAGTCCACGTCCACAGATAACACAAGTGTCGTCATCGTAATGGCACCGAAATTCCGGTTTAAGCTTGGATTGGTTGAAGATTTTAGTTTCTAGATTTTTCATAAAGATGTTGGCTATTACAAGTGAGATTGAAGATCCCATTGCTGCTCCTGAGGTTTGTTCATAGAATTGGTTTTTGGAGGAGAAGTAAGTATTATTGAGACAGTTTTCTATCACAGATATGAGATTGGAGAGGAAGTTTGCAAAGGATTTAATAATATCGATTGTATCAGAGATTGCTACTTTTGTAGAGAGAGATACTACGACGAAACTCACTAGAATGTCTTGCGGTTGAATGTGAATCTGTTGTATCTTTCTGATAAAGTCAAAAGATTTTTGGACGTGTGTGATAGAGTTTCCTGTGAAAGGATTCAGTTCTTTGGCGAGAAAGCGTGCTAAGTTGTAAGTTGGTGAGTTTATTGCGCTGAATATCGGTCTGAGTAGAATGTTATTTTTGAGGATTTTTGGGAGTTCGTAAAGTTTTGGCGAGATGGGATTAGTAGGTATTAAAATTTAGATATTTATTTTCTGTCAAGTTTTACGTCTTTTAGAACGGTTTTTTTTGTGCTAAATATTGTTTTTGTGGGGTCTTTTTCAAGTTTTTTTATATGTATCGTCAGTTAGAAGGTCCACGATTTTGTTCTTACAGTCTTCTTTATTCATTATTACTGTTGTGTTGCCTTTGTCTGCGGGTAGTATTAGGATATCTTTATTCTGGTTGAGTTCTTTAATTGCTGTTTTTTCTTGTTTTGTTAAGTTCGAGGAGGGAAGTTGGGTTTGACGTAAGATGTTGGCCATTCTACGCCGTATGTCATTCGCTTTTTTGGATGGAAGGGTATATATTGTGGATTCCAAATTACTGATGATTTCTTCTTTCGGGATTTTAGAGGGAGCTACTGCAAAATTATGTCCTTTAGATAAGGCTGAAATCATTTCATCGCTGAGAGGATGGTTAGAGATGCTTTTTACTGTGTTAGTTAGTGGGGTGTGCCTTACTGGCAGTAATTTGTCAAATTTTATTTTTTGTTTTTGAGTGGAAGGATCTTTAATCCGTTGGGATTGGTCAAATGATATGCGACCCAATGTAGACCAAATGTCAAATTTTAGGTTGATGCAGCCCTATCTTGGTTTAATTACTATCTTCCAAATAAACAACAAGCTGTTATAAATACTTATAATAATGAAAGATCGAATTAGCTTTCAATAGCTCCAGGAGTGCCCCAGGGATCTGTACTGGGGCCGCTACTATTTTTAATTTTTCTCATTGATCTAAAACTTTTCCTACGTATAGTACACTATATTATCCCAGATGGCACAAAAAATTCTTTGAATATTTCCTGAAACTTGCATTTCAAGGTTCAGAATATTGCACTGAGAGGTTAGGGCAAGGTTCGTGGAGCCATAAAAATGTCCGCTTGTCATGGAATGTTCCCAATGTATATTAAGGTAAGATTGCCTGGCAAGTTTCCTGAAAGTTTCGGCAAAAATACTCGGAAAATATTTGTTGCAAACGTTCACGCAATGTTGAGAAATATGATTCAGGAAATGTTATTAGTAAATGATGTGAACAGGCTCTAAAAAATGATTTAAAATAATTGAAAAATTGCGTTGGTAATTACATAAGAAAGGAAATGAATAATAGTTGATAAATTTGTAATACTTTTTCAATGAGAAATACATTTTGTGGTCATTGTTAAGACAGAATCCTAAAAATGAAGCGCTGATATAGGCCTGTGCAAAAGATAAAAAGTCTTACATGAAAATTCGATTATGCATTAACACAAGATTAATTTAGATAAGCAACTTTCTTTGTCAAAAAATTATAAATCGAAGATTTCAAGTTGTTAATTAAAACAAGATTTACAACCCCGGTACTTATTAACAATTGTGCCCTAAGGATGTTTTAAACATCGGAAATATCGCAGTGATGATAATAAGCCAAAGTTATATATGATTAATAGGGTTGGCCGAAAATAAAAAAAATCTACAATTCGAAATCATCACTATGGGAAAAAGTAGCACATTGAGATCCTAAAAAAGTATAATTAATTCCTATTTACTTCAATTCTATTTGCAGAAAAAAATTCTTAACCCCTGTGTCAATTGGAAAGTAATTTTTTGGGGAACCTGAAGATTTTCCAGTCAAAATCGCTTCCAATTGCCAAGACCCATAATTCGAAATTTAGAAATTACAAATTACCTGTATTTCTCATTTCAATTTCTGGTTTTGGGAAATCATTTTTTTACAGGAATGTACACAAATTTGAAACTCTGGAAAATTTTAAAACTCTTTTCAGGTAGAAATTTGCAAACAAATTTAGACCATGAATAACCAAGCTGCATACCCATTGATTCAAAATTAGTGATACCTTTTAAAGGCCGCCACACACTACTATTTCGCGTAGAGACGATTTTGAATCTGTTTTCTTGAAGTGAATCGAAAAACCTTAGTTTTGATGGACAGATAATAGTTTTGATAAGTGCTGATATACAAGTTGTGTAAAAGGTAAGTATTACTCATACATTCTATGCTTAAAATAACAAAAATTTAGCTTAGTTTTGAGCAGCTACAAAAAATTAAACCGAATATGAAATTTGTGATCGACAACTACAACGCAGGTACTTACTTATTAGAATATAAGTTCTCTTTCTCTTGTTTTTGTAACTATTTTTAATTAAAGTTAAGAATAAAAATATCCGTCGAGCTTCTATCCTATTCCTCATCGGGCGACCCCTCCATTTCTAGCTGCATCCTTCGTTCTTTTTCCTCAGCATCTTTTGCCTTGTTTCTCAAATGCATAATGAAAGTTTTAATCCTTGCAAGAAATTATCCATTATTATTATCACAAAAATTTCATTATACTTACAGGACTCGCTCTTGTTACGATTTAAATTGTGTTAACCAATCTTTAATCCACTTTTCTAAATTGGGCAGTCGTTTCTAATGGACAGTGAGAGGTCACCGCATCTTTAAAAAATAATTTATCGTCAGTTTTAGAATTACGTTCAAGAGCTACCAAATATATGGTAAAATAAAAATACACAGTTACTAAGTACATGCGTAGATTTTTGAAGGCAGGCTTTTTGTCACCTCTTCCTTGAAACGTGTATTTTATTCCAGCTTCATAAGTGTGAAGATGATCCATAAACTTCTTTACGGTCATGCTGAGTGTGGAGTATTGTCCTGATTGCTTCAATGCGGCACTCTAAAGAAAAAAAGATCATTTTTTTGTATAAGAATAAGTTTATAATTATACCCAGTGGTGTAGTGGACTCCTCGCGGGACCTGGCGCCACCAGGATACTTTTGTCGAAGGCCTGACAGCGCCAAGCCATTTTCTTGTCACATGGAAAATTTGTCCAGTTATCAAAATAGTTCAATTTTCGAAAAAAATGGAAAAAAAGTTGAATTTCTAACCAAATAGTTGAACTTTCAGTATAAAAAGATGCTTCTTCAATTAGCTGGTCGAATTTCGAAACAAAAAAGATTTAAATTCAATCAAATATTTGAATTTTTAAGACAAAAAGAAAAATTTCCCAGAAGACAGTTGAATTTTCCTCGAAGAAGTTAATTTTAAACCAAGAAAGATGACTTGTCTATCATGTATGATAGTATGTATGGTCTAATGTTTCACAAAACAGTGGACTTTTAAATCGGAAAAGATGAATTTTTATCAAGATAGTTCAATTCTCAACTAAAAAGTTCACCTTTCAACAAAAAGAATAATTTTCTACGCAAAAAGAAGACTTTTTAACCAAGAATATGAATTTTCTACCAAATAGTTAAATTTTCAAAAAAAAAAAATGAATTTTCGATCAAGAACATTAATGTTCTATCAAAAAAGACGAATTTCCAAATTATCCAATATTCAGGATAAAGTTTTAACCAAACATAAAAATAGTTAAATTTTAAGATAAAAAAATTGAATTTGCAACAATCTTATCAAATTTTCTACCAACAAGATGAATTTTCGGTCAAGTAGATGAATGTTCTATAAAAAAATATGAATTTTGAACGAAATACATGAATTTTCAACAAAAGTATTTAATTTGAAAGCCAAAAAGTCGAATTATCAACAAAAACGTTGAATTTTCAACGCAAAAATATTATTTGTCTACCAAAAAGTTTAATTTTCAATCAGATAGTTTAATTTTTTGCCAAATTATTGAATTTTCAAGCCGAAAAGATAAATTTTCAACTATAATTATGAATCCTAAAAAAAATAGGTTCTTTACAAAGTAGTTCAATTTTAAGTCAAATAATCGACTTTTCAACGGAAAAGATGTCTTTTTAACTAAGCGTGTAACATTCATTAGATTGACATTTTAACCAAACAATTGCATTTTTAGCCAAAAGAGTTTAAATTTTAACCAAGAAGATTACATTTCTACCAAGACGAATTGTCAGTAAAATAGTAGAATTGTTATCATAAAAGTTCACTTAAAAGAAAATTGTTGAATTTTTAACTACAATTATGAATCCTTAATAAAAAAAGATTAAATTTCTTTCGGAGTAATTCAACTCTAAGTCAAATAATCAAATTTTCAATCGAAAAAGATGAATTCTCAACTAAGCACATAACAGTTGATATTTTAACCAAACAATAACGTTCTTAACCAAAAAGGTTACATTTTCAACAAAGAGGATTAAACTTCTACCAAGACGAATTTTAAACATAATTAAATTAATTAAACCAAAAATGGATAGCTTAATTGTCAGTTTAAAACATTTATTTTGAATCAAACATAAAACGAATTTTCATAAAAATACTTAAATTTTCAACCAAATGATAGAATTTGGAACCAAACGAAATTAATTCCAAGCAAAAAATATAATAATTGCCTTTTCAATTAAAAAATGAACTATTACCCAAAAATATAGTTGGATTTGCTCACTGAGTTTATGTTCTAAATGTTATCTACCTTCGTAATGTTATTTCCTCTCATAAACCCACCCCTCCTTGTTACAAACCTTAGTTTTTAGCTCTCCGCCCCTCTCAAACTGGTAACGCATTTTATGGAAATCACAGCCAGGCCATTTTTTATTTTAGGACTACAATACCAGAGATTATACCTCCAAAACATAATGCTAAAATGTGAACATTTCATACCACTTTCTTGTAAAATCTCCTTTCTTTCAATTTTTGTTCAATTTCGTTGACTTCTTTTAATTTGCATGCGGGGAAAAGATTCAAATCATCGTCTCGATTATAAAAATTGACTGGCTTGGTTGTGCGTCCATCCACAACGTTATTTTCCCGGCCCCTGCAACACCATTCAACCAATACTTCTATGGTATTTATTTTTTTGAACAGCAAAGCATCCTTCTTTGCCACTGCAAAATAAACAAAAGTGTATCCTTTTATTCAAAATACAAATCTTACGCCATTTTATGTGATGTTAATAACATTCTAGAAACTCTGCAAGCGGTATTTTTGGTACTTACATAGGCACTCAGCAATTTCGTCCAGGGAGTCTTCAAAGCGGCTACGTTTTCGTTTCTCGCCCAATGATAGAATTCTGTTGGTAGAGAGTGTCGAGACTGGTTCTGTAGTTTGACTGACTGATGCCATGATATTCCCGTTTGTCAAATCAGCTAAAAAAGAAATTGAGTTGGATCATGGAAATTTAAGTTAAATTTAATAAACCGATTTTTTTAAACACTATTAATATACATGGAAGATGAGATGAAACTCACAGAAAAGAACCCTTTTTAGGAAATCCGTTGCTTTTATCTGGGTAGAGTTTGAAGATAAAGTTCTTCACATTGATTTGAATTACCATCTTCTTCAAAATCGAATTTTTTTGTCAATAATTTCGATTCGGGACACTTTGCGTTTTCTATGAGAAAAATCACCCCACCCCTCCAAGAGGCAGGAGTGGGGGTAAATTTGTAATTTCAAATGGGAACCCCAATTTTTTATCACAGATTCAGATTCTCCTTTATGAAATACGTAAGTTTTAGGATTTACCGCGGTCCTACTGGGAGCCGATGTCATTTTTTAGATGACAGTTGCTCCCAGTGGCACCCTGCGGTGGTTTTTAACCTTTAGTTTTTAATTATATATATATGATGAATCCTTAAATAATTACCTTTGGATGAACTCTAATGATTTTGGTAATTCCGGAACGTACGAATATCCAAACACGTAGTGTGCTGAAAAGGCAACTTAAATTCCTTCCACAACACCGGCAACTTTAATTAAAAAAAACTGTTTTCGAGAACAACCGTCACCTGTGCATTAGGATCAAAAACGGACGTTCCTGAAGAAAAAATAACATTTTTTTTACCAACTTTCAAATAAAAATTGCTTCAACTGAATTAAAAACTACAAAACCGTTGAATTTTTATCCAGAAAATATGATTTTTGAACAAAAAAATTAATATTCTACTAAATAGTTTAATTTTAATAAAAGTAGCTTAATTTATTACTAAATACTTGAATTTTTAGCAAAAAATATGAACGTTCAAAAAAAAGGTAATTTTTAACTGAATACTTAAATTTTCTACGAAATAGTATAATTTTCGAACAGATCATATTAATTTTCAACTAAAATGATGAATCTTCAATCAAAACAGACAGAAATTTTTTATAAAGTAGTTTAACTTTAACCAAAAAATGATTAATTCGCAATAAAACAGGTAATAGTTGATATTTCAACCAAACAAAATCGTTATTTGAAATAAAAAACAATTGAATTCAACAAAAAAGACGATTTTATACAAAATGGTTGGATCCTCAGCCAAAGCAGATTAACTTACAACCAAACAGTTGCATTTTCAACTAAAAAGAATGAATTTTCAATGAAAAGTATCACTTTTCAATCAAAAATAGAATATTTACATTTTTAGTTAACAAAGTTAATTCTCAATATAAAACAGGAATTTCGAGAGATACATTTAAAAGTAAAGAAAATAAAATTTTAACAAAGCATGAAAAATTTCAACCAGTAGCTTTTAAAAAAGTGGATTTTCTACCAAATAGTTAAATTTTTGACCAGAAAATATGAATTTTTACCTAACATGATGAATCTTCAAACAAAAAAAACAAAACAAAAATTTGAAAAAGTAGTTGAACTTTAACCAAAAAGGATGAACTGGCAACGAAACAGGTATTAGTTGATATTTCAACTATAGATTTTTATTTGAAATAAAAAACAATTAAACTCAACCAAAAAAGTCGAATTTTCAACGAAGCAGTTGCATTCTCAGCCAAAGCAGATGTGCATTTTTAACCAAAAAGAATGAATCATCGATCAGAAAAGATCGATATTCAATTGAAAGTATCAATTTTCGATCAAAAATATAATATTTATATTTATTGTTAAAAAAATTATTTCTCGATTAAAGAGAAAGGAATTTAAACAAAATATGTAGTTAAATTTTCAACAAAACAGAATAATTTTCAACTAAAATAATTAATCTTACAAAATATGAATATTCAACAAAAGAGTTGAACATTCAAACTAAAAGGTGATTTTCATCTCAAAAGATTAATTTTCTAAAAATAGAATAGTTAAATTTTGAGACAAAGAGATATATTTTCAACTGAAAAAAAAAAAACAATTTTTAACAAAGCAGCTAAACTTTCAATCAGTAGCTTTTGAAAAAGTAAATTTTCTACCAAATAGTTTACTTTTCATAATAATAGTTTCATTTTTTACTGAATACTTGAATTTTCAGCCAAAAATATGAATGTTTAACAAAAAAGATAATTTCCAACTGAATACTTAAATTTTCTACAAAATAGTTTAATTTTCGACCAGAAAATGTTAGTTTTCAACTAAAATGATGAATCTTCAATTAAAAAAGACAGAATTAAAAAAAAAAGTGGTTTAACTTTAACCAAAAAAGATGAATTTGCAACGAAACAGGTAATACTTGATGTTTCAACCAAAGTAGATTTTTATTTGAAATAAAAAATAACAACATAAACATTTTTAACAGTGTATTGTGATTGCTCTTTTCAGGGAAAAACCTACCACACGAAGAAAAATTTTTCGTATGGATTTTATCACCAAACTGATGGCAACCCCGTCAGCTGTGAAAAAAACACTGCAGAGATTACGATTACTGGCACAACAAAAACGGGGAATGTTGCAGCCTTCAAATTAGAATCTCACCTAAAAGGAGGAAAATGTAAATAAAACTAATATTTGTTTCTCAATTGGAATCAGAATATCTGACTTAATATCTTTTAAATTTACTTTTTCCCGAGTCTTCAATATTTTCTCACTTTTTTCTGATTACATTTATAAAATCCGTCGTAATGAGAAATTTTGCAATCTTCTCATACTCTTTTTTTATTCTTGCTACATTTCTGAACCTTTTTTTGAAAAATAACTTTGATGTTTTCGGATAGACGATTGTCCTAATTCCCTTAATCAAGTGTGGCGGATCGTAAAGCGGAATAATGACTTGCCTACAAATTTCAATTCCACCCGCTGAAAAATTGAGTTTGAATACTGTTTTGAAAATATATGAAGTCAAACAAATTAAATATCTCTAGCTTCAGTTACAGCTTTTACAATTTCCCTTAATGCAGTTTGTAGTTTGAACGTGCTCGTGCTTTATTTGCAAAAATTGTAAGACAGTGGTATACTATCATTCTTTTTGATACCTTGCAGGATAAGCACAAGTGCATGTTTGGATCATTTAAGGTGAAATCTCTAACACGAATCAACAAATTATATATCGACATCGTTACGACAACTTTACGATATCCTACCTTCATTTCGTAAAGATATCTTAACGACATGGAGATAGGATGTCGTAAAGTTGTCGCAAAGCTGTCGTAACGATGTCGTAAAGACGTCGTCAAATTATTATTTGCAGGATTATTTACAGTCAAATCTGGATTTAGTGTGGGTTTGTGGGCTAACCTTGATATTAAATCCAGATTCTCGAAACGTAAAGAGTCAGGGGCGTCTAGCAGTAATGTTGGAGTAGCATAATTTCTCAAAACACGGCGAACAGATGTTGTTATGTAGGCGTCTCTTAAAAAATGCAACTGGCAAACTCGATAGTTACGTAAATCCTCTGATGTCAGATCATCGAGGTCTGGATTGCTAGGAATTTCATGCCACGATCCACTAAGCCTAAAGTCTGTTAGGGAAAAATGTCTCATAACAGACTCGTTTGATTAATAGCCAGGTACATAACGACGCCAATAAACCTTCGTCTTCAGAACTTTCTCCGTCTTACGCGCAGGATTCTCTCTCCTGCTATCAACCGTAATTGCAGAGGATATAAGTAGGCAGACGAGAAGCGGAACGAAGCAGACGGTGGACTTAAGGAAACTGAAGTCCACAATCGGATCATCTTTCCGAGTGGCCACCTGGCCTCATGCGCTGGAGGGATAAAGATTCGTTGTATTAGATCTGGGTACGCTGATACAGGTTCCAGATATCTCATTTTCTCTGGGTACGCTGTTCTGGGTCCAGAGAACCTTTTTCTGATCTTTCTTGGGTACGCTGTACAGTCTTAAAGATTTTGTACTATTTGTTCATCTGGGTACGCTGCACAGGCTCCAGACTTTTTACCTTGTAGTTTCTAGGCACGCCGTTCAGGCTCCAGAGCTTTTACTTTGCCTTCCTGTGTACGCTGGGCTGGCTCCAGATTTGGATATTTTGCGTTCTTCAGGGTATGCTGTCCAGGCTCCTGAATCTTTTTTGATCTCTTGGGTACGCTGTGCAGGCTTCAAGACCTTTTTTGATTTCATGTTTTATCTGCGTATGCTGCGACAGGCTCCAGATGTTTCTTGACAGAAGATTTTTTCCCGGGTACGCTGTTTTAGGCTCCAGATTTGTTATTTTTTGTTGATTTATTCTGGGCACGCTATCGTATGTTCCAAAATTTTTTTATTTTGTCCGGGTACGCTGGAATAGGCTCTGGAAACCATTTATTTTTTGAGTATCCAAAACAGTTCTCTGAAATGTTAAGAGACAGAGTGATTTTAACAACTACGACTGATAATTGATAAGAAAACTTATAAAAAACTAAGACTGAATAAAAAAGAATTTATTTGTTAAATATTGCATTCTTCAATTTATATTTTCCTTTCTGGGTCCAAAATGATTTTTCCGGGACGTAGGGCAAGGTAAAATAAAATATCGAATACAAAAATTTACTCTTTAAGATTTTTGAATTGTGGCGCTACAACTTTTTTATACTTGAGCCCTTTACAATTTTTATTATTTAAGGTAAATTTAAATCGTTTAAAAATCAATAATATTAAAATTGTTAAAATTTTTCTTTTTCAAATTTAATCATTTTTATTTGAGTTTGCAAAATTGGAACGCTTGAAAGGGAAAAATTGAAAATTTATTGTTCAAAATGAAAATTCAGAACACTAGGATTGGATTGTCTAATTTCAAATCGTGCAGTTTTTAGCACTTCGTTACAAATTTATGTTCATTTTTGCAATTTTCTCGCAAAATATTTTTCAATTTTGAATAATTCGCTTGTCAAAGTCTTCACATAAAAATTCGGCAATTTTAAGATATTACATTGAATATTGAAAATTCAAAATTAACACAAAAAAAGTTTGCTATGTGTAATTTCAATTTTTGAAATTGCACGATTTTCAGCCTTCTAGTTTTTGGAACATTTTCAAATAAAAAAAATCTTATTTTCAATGCCTCGTTCTAAAGTCTCCTCATTATCAAAGCTTGAAATTGAGAAATTATTATTTTCATTTTTCATTGTTCATATCATTGTTTGAATTACTAAATTAAAAACTGACTAAAATTGAAACCAAAATATTTATAATATATCCATCTAAAAATTTTAAATTGAAAACTGTCTATACCGGCTTTCAATATGTAATTTTCCAGTTAAAAAAAAATTTATAGTAAAATTGTCCTTATATTTTAATTTAAAAAGATAATTAACATTGTGAAATTGGAAATCTTCAAAAATTGAGACATTTTGTCCATGAGCCGTTGAAATTCAGTTACACATTTTCCTATTGAATCTTTTCTAAAATTATAAATTAATTTATTCTGACAATCAGAAAAAAGTTTAATTAAAAGTTCATTATTATCAAGATTATGAAGTTTAAATTTTCTTTCCTCGACCTTTTTCTTAATTTTTCTAATGTTACAATTTATATTGGTTGTTTCAAGTTTAAAAATTTCAATTTTCAAATCCATATAATTTTTTTTTAATTTTCCTATACATATTCTATGTTCAAAAAGAATATTTCTGAAGTAAAAATTAAAACTTTCATACCTGAACAAATATTCAGTTTAAATATTGAATACTTAACTACAAAATCAAAGCATTCGAAGTATAAAAAGTCATAAAAATATAATAAAATTTCAATTCCTCTATTCATCAAACAATTTTATCAGACTTTTTTCGAACTTATGTTTCTTTTTCTTGTCTGAAAAAAGCTTAGTTTTTCTTCTTTCTAATATCTTGATGTGAAACAATTAGGTTCTTATTTTTTATAGGCAAAAATAATTTTAAAGGAATTAAGGATAAAAAAAAAAATTTTTGGACATTCCAAATGATTGCACAAGAAATTGTAATATGCAAACAATTTAACGTCAATTAAGGGATTACAAAGGATTTCAAAGATTTTCAAATATTTTCAGGCTGTTTAATTAAAAATTTAATGCTCCTAAAAATTAAAAAAAAAAAATATAATAAATAAATAACCTGATGAATAAAGTGAAGACTGTGATGATAACACAAGCCCAAATGAATGCTAAGAATTTCAGGATTCTGTACTTTAATTTAAATTAATTATTTCAAACAAAATTGAAAATAACACTAGGTAACAAAATTTTGTTTATCATCAATATTTATGGAACATTTCAGTATGCTTTTTCCGTATAACAACGGTTTGTATATAGAGAAAATCATCTTCAACTAACGCCCAGAATACATATAATTTGATTATTGTATGTTTCAATTATTATAAGCAAATTAAATGAATAAATGTCCAAATATTGTAATTTTCGTTGAAAAAATTTGTTTTCGCTGAAAATGCTTTAAATTTTAGTGAGTAGTTAGTAGTTGTTTTCATTTGAGAATGAACTATAGTTATGAGAAAAGAAAATTATATTTAATAAATATGAAGGCAAAAGTATTAAGACTATAATTATGATTAGAATAAAAAGAACCATGTAATATTTGAAATGTTCTTTATTTAACGCATCAACTCAAGACTTGATCTATATAGTATAATGACCGGGCCTGTCGTTGTATCCTGTTCTTGAACCGATCCAAAGAATTTGTTTGAGTGTGAAGATTCTTGTTTTCTTAAGCAACTTGGATACAGGTTTCGCCACTGGCAAGTACCGATTACTTTCAGCGATTTTAGCAAAGCAAACATCGTCAGGCCCCCAAGGATTTTGCCTTTTTTCTATGTATAAAGCATTTGCTTCAACATATGTTACATCGTGGCTAAAAGGAACTCCATATTGGTCACTATATTCAACATGAAAGTCTCCCGGTTGAATGTTCTGAGGAAAAATGTGAGCCTTCGTTACGAAGATAACGTCGTTTGTCATAACGCCAATGCCAACCTCGTAAGTACCGCGATAAATTCGGACCATGCCGGGAGGAAGGCGTCCTTCCCATCGACCAGGATTGTACGTCCCCACATCAAGGCCGGGACGCGGCGGATTTAAGTATCCACTTACTCCAAGTGAAGAAGATGAAGCGGAAGCTTCTGGAGAAGCTTTGGCGAATGCTCTTGACGAACGCTTTTGACGAAGAAGAAGAGATGATGACACCTCTGCAAGAAGGATACAAATTATTTTATTAACTTCATTAACTATATTATTTACTCTAATACCTTCTATAATCCCTTATTTTTCGAGTCATTTTGCATAATATCTTGCACCCGCATTCAGAAATTACGATTTCACCTACAGTAGGCTAAGCGCGGACGTTGGAGAGGGACATCTGCAAATTTAGACGCTTGACGTTGCATCACTGTATTACGGGGGTTCCCGTGAGTTCCAGTGGTGCGAGTCGGCTTTGGTCAGGCGTGTCACCCAAGGAGCAAAGATTGACGAATGGGCATTTCAGCGTGGAGCGTAAATATTAAAATTTCTTTCTCATATAAATGTAATGTTTAACACTTATGCCTCATGGTTGACACAGAAAAAAACTAAAGATATAGTTCACATCGATTCCAAGTGATTCCATGTGATTGAATGAACTTCATTAAATTGGAGCAAAATAGCGATTCCCAGCTATCATTTGCTTTTTACTTAGTGGTATAAAATAAGTTCTAGTTCGTTTAAAATAGTCTAATATATTTCAGAGGAGAATAATAAGTAAAAACAATGGTTCATTTATCTTTTCTGTTACCAATTCTATGTTCTATACCCAACTTTAGGGGTATTTGCGGCAATGTCGTTTTTTTGAATTCAAGAGCCGAAAAAATGCCAAACTTGCAGTGAATTCTCATTATTTTGTGATTTTAAATAGTGGAGGGGCTGGGTTAGCGTATGATAGTATTTTCTAAAAAAAAAATCAATTTTTTTTTTAACGAAAGGAGCTTACAAATTTTAATTCGTGCCCAAGAGAAGCCCAATCAAATGCCCAGCTATGGAGAATGCGAAAATTATATTGTGGAGGTGCTATCTTAATCGTTCGGCTACCATTGAAAAATTATAAACACTGAATTGTTTATAACGATTTAAAGGCGAGAATTTGTTTATTTACTTTTAGAAACTGAAATTGCTTAGAGAGTGAAAGGGGTCGAGAACTTCAATCTTGCGAGATGGTGAACCTTAGGATTCTGGACAACTAAACAAAATTATAAATATCCAATGGTTGATCACGATTGAAAGCCAGGAATTTGTTAAGTGGCCTTTTCGTTCTGAGCAGCCCTAACAAAAATTAAAATATGTAATTGTTAATAACCATTGTAATACATGAATTTGTTTTAAACTATTTTGCTGAAGGTACATTAAAAAAAAGACTGCAGAAAACGTCAATCTTTCGGGAAGATAATCTTCAGGATTTTGGGCAACCATAAATGAATTATAAACAAAAACTTGGTCATAACAATACGAATTTCTTTATTCGAATTTCTGTTTTCACTGTAAGAAATTTAATTTACCAAGAGAGTGCAGGGAGTAAAAAACGTCAATAAGTCCGAAATATCTTTTTTGTAATTCGGGGCAGCTATGAAAAATTACTCGTTCGAATTTTCTTCACTGCCAGAGACTTTCTTTCTTGAAGAAAGCCTTATACTGTTGCAAAATAGAAATCTAACAACATTTTAATTTTACGAAATAAGTAATTGACAAACGTTAATGATGCCTTTATAAGGAAGCCATCAAATTTGCTACTCAAATCTATGACAGGGACAGAAAAAAGCACCCAATTTGAAATTAATAGTAGCTTGTTTATCGATATTTTTATCTTAAAAAATTACTGTAACTTCTTGTAATGTGTATTATTCAAACTGTAGAACATTTTCCAATAAGTAATAAAACCTGTTTTCAAAAAAAAATTCTTTAAAAAATCCTTTTTTTTTTTTTGCCTTGTGACTGACCCTAACCCCTTAAGCATTTAAGAGCCCAAAACAGCGCAACACTGCTATTTACTTAGTTTTCCCAGGTTTGAGTTTTTACGAAGTGGGTCGTTTTTTGCACATAGAATGATTTTTGGAAATTTTTCTTCGTGCACTCGAGAGCCCAAGACAATCCCAAGATTCTGAAGCACTTTGTTTTTCGCAGATTTTATTTTTGGCGAGTGGGTGCTTTTTTCACACAGTTTGAGTTTTACTTTTTACATAGGGTGTAATTTTATTGTTAGTAGGGGTGGTTTTTGGAAATTGGTTGTTTTTGAATATGAGCAAAAAAAGATAGTTGTAAAAAAATTAGCGATTTCCAAGAAAGTCGACCGAGAATGTTTTTAAATGTTTTTATTTTTGCGAAATAAAAATTTAAAAAAACGGTAAACATTTTCCCAACATCAATATTATAACGATCCTAAAATACATGAAAATAACTTTCTATTTATAATAAAAGTCAACAAAAGTCCAATTAGAACACTTGGCATATTCTGTCCCTGATATTTGATTTGAAGTCGTGTCGCGCTTATCTATTCCGTGCCACGTATGTGAATATTACTGTCCAATATGTTACTAATGTCGGAATGCTAAAAAAAATATGTCGCTTTTCTTCATCAAATCATAATAATTTCAGAAACTATCAATGATAAACGCTTGCAAAAAATTACTGCTGCGTTAAAATTGTAACTAAATTATAATAATGAAATTATCTTTTGAAACAAAAATTTTACCACATAGCGTATTTGATTGTTTAAGATTTTTTAATTCAATAAATCCATTTTCGATAAAAATGCTGGTTATTTAGTTGTGAACTGAAACTCCTCGATTCCGAGCCACGTATCTGTACATAACTGTACAATATGCTACCACAAAATTACCATTTTCTTGAATCAGATTTTCAATTTCAAATGCTGCAATGCTACAAAAAAACGTTGTAATCTGTATTTTTTCTTCAGAAATGGGATTGCTGTCTGGTTGTAATTAAAAATTCGATTTATTATAACGTAGTTTGTCCCTCCTGAAAAATAATCACTATACCGTGTATGAACTTTTCGAACGCTATCTTTCAATCATCGCCATATTTTTTATAACATATATGTGATCTTCAAATCTTTTTTTACAAAAAGATTTTATTTACAAAGAATTCCAATCCACTTACCTTTATTTTCTTCCAGTGCCAACGCAATTCCTTGCCCCAAAACCAAAGAGACTATCAGGAGATTCAAGCAGGATTTGATCCCCATTTTCGTAGGAATGTATGCAGCCAAAGAATGAAACTGAATGATGGTGGGCAGAAATCGAACCCGTATTTATACTGGAATTTCCAGCTTTGTGGGGATATTCAAGAAATTTCCAGAATTTTGTATACTACACTCTAATCTATAGAATACAGATTTGTCGACATTACAAAAGATAGCTTATTGGCTAATGAACTAAACTGAAGAAACCTGTGGTGGGAAGTTTAAATATTGAATAGAGAGCTACAACGTTGAAACATTCAAAGCATAAGAACCGGATCCTTAAGAATTTCAAAGGTACGGGTCCGGACGTGGACCCTTAAGAAAATAGAGGGTAGGGGTCTGGAACCCGTACCCTCAAGAACCTGTACCCTAAAGAACTTAGTCTTCGCCTTTTTTCTTATCTGGCCATTTTGCCAATTTTTATGTTTTTTCAAAAGTTTCCAGCGGATTTTGAAAAAAGAGAAGACATTCCAGCAGAATTTTATGAGAAAATATAAATACCTAATACCTATGTCAGATGAAAAAATATCACACTTTAACGAAAATTTTGACCTTCTTTTAATAATCCACGTTTTCTTTGGAAATCATTTCCAATCTTTTGAAATCACTTCTAACATTTTTAAAGTTATTACAATTTTTCGAAATTCCTTTAAATGCTTCATATCATTCGGAAATACTTTAAAATTCTGTTAAATCTTTTGAAATCTCACGAAATCTTTTAAGATTCGTGGATATTGTTTGAAATCTTTTGAAATCCTGCGAAAGCATCGAAAGCCCTTTACGCATCTTTTAAATCCCATTTAAATCACTTGACAATCTTGAAAAATTGTGAAACCTCAGGTAATGCTTTGAAATAATTTGAAATACCTCACAACCATTTATAATCCCTTCCAGTTTCGTAAAATTCTTAAAAGATTTTGGAATTATCATTAAATTCCGTAAATTTTTTGTAATTCTTCGTAGTACTAATCAATACTTTTGGTTGGGAATCTAACTATCTTGTTGAAAATATATGTACATTATAGAAAACTAGTACCCTTTTGTTAAGGATTGAAGTATTTTTTTAAAATTCGTCGTGGAATTCAACATTTTAGGTGAAGTTTTTTTTTTACTTTTGAGTGAAAAAAGACCAATTTTCTGAAAAGTAGGAAAGTAAATTTTTTTTGTAAGTATTTTTTGTTGCCACATTACAGGGTAGGATGATTCAGGCAATTTTAGTTCTTAATTCTTAAAATTAGAAGCCGTACTAATTTATACATTTACATTATGATAATGTGAACTGCGCAGTGAATTAAATTATCAGATGACGTCGATCGGTTTACACAAAATGTATACCTTGAAATAACTCAGATTGAAGAAGGTAAGAATCTTATGCGTGACATAAAAAATAAACTGTATGAAACATAGTTATATCATCACATGTGATTCAAAAAATTACCTTGAGTATTCTTAGATAAGACATGTATCTAATTACCCTACCTCTGTTCAATCTCCATCTCCCGTCTGAAAGACTATAAAAAAGAAAAAACAATTTCAAAACTGAGCTATTATTGTTAGCAAACAAATCGTGCGATAAAGAATATAAAAATTTTACTTTTCTTATTATAGGTAGAAACATTAATTTAAAAAAAGAGAATGACAATTGGATACCTCGAGCATAGAACATTTTTTTATAGGTTCAACTCCATAAGACATTCTAAGTAATGAACACACATACTTCTATTGTTTTGACTGAATTTTTATTATATTGGCTGAAAATAAATTTATTTTTGGTCTCTGTCCAGTTGTCATTCTGATAACTTTATAAACTCTTACATTCCAGTACGGATGTTCTTCGTTATTTTGGGGGCCATGCGTAAATTACGTAAAGTTTTTTTCAGATATTATGAACCACTTCGACTCCCTTTATTAGAGTCCGTTAGCCATATTACGTAATTACTGTTGTCTGAATTTTTTTCGTGAATTTATTTAGGAGTCTTCCAAAAATAACGTAAGACAATTTGGGTGGATGGGTGGTTTTTGATAAAATCTTAAGGTTTCTTATAAATTAAGACAGTAGTTCAACTTTTAACCAAGTGGTTGCATTGTCTACGAAGAAGAATATTTTTCTTCCAAAAAAGACAAACTTACAACAAAATACATGAAGTTTCAACCAAATTATTGAATTTTCAACTGAAGACTATGAATTTTTCAAGAATAATGGAATGGTTAACTGGTAATGACGCATATATGCGCACTTGTAATAACTGCCACAAAACTCAATTTATTTTGATAAGAATTGGTACGCCCTAGTTTTTTTGGTCGCCGATGACGAATCCGGTATCAAAATTGAGAAAGTCAAAATGGCGGATCCAATACGGCAGACTAAAATTCAAAAGTAACGTAATTAGAATGAAATTCATTACTAAGGGCGTTTTTTTAGGTCGCTGACGGCGAATGCGAGGTCAAAACTTAGAACTTCAAAATTGCGGATCCAATATGGCGGATCTAGTATGGTAAACTAAAATGCAAAAGTAGAGATGGGGAATGACCGTCATCAGACCGATTTCATAAAATTTCACTGATACATAACGGTCAGCATGAAATCGGGGAAATTATCTAATTATGCAAAAATTGGTTGCATTTTCGTTAAATATGAATCATCAGGTACGTTTATGATAAACGTAAGAAGTTTTATTTTGCCAGCAGATATTGAATAAAAGTTTGGAATATAAAAAAGTACAGTTTCCTTCTAAAATAACATGTAAAGTACTTAGTTCAGATGGTTCTAATAAATATGCATGCATATTTCTTTTAAAAATGGATGCACTTGGACTATCTATAATTTTTGTACATTTTTTACTTTATATATTTAGTTAATGCTTATTTATTGCATTAAGGTTAATTAAGTGCAGCACCAATTCATGCTTTTCCGCCTTCTCACACTTTTTCATAAAGAGAGCCCTACTTGGGATTCATTGAATATTTAGGTTAGGATTATCTCCCTTAATTTTCACATTTGCGACCTGAAAACCGATTCAAAATCATACCTGCTATATTTAAGTATCCATTTTTGATCATAAAGCATCACAATAATGATATATAAGACGATTTCAAAGATTTCAATTATTTCACCGATTACCATGAAATTTTATAAAATCGGTCAGATGACAACACAACGTCAATTTCAGTCACTCCCCATCCCTTTGAAAAAGTCACGTGATTTGAATGGAAGTCAGTACTAAGTGGTTGTTTCGGTCGCTGATGACGAATCTGGGGTCACAATTCAAAATTCAAAATAGCTGATAACTATCGCTGGGAACTTCTTGACATACAATGCGATCACGATATATCAAGACGGAAATCACACCATCCTAGCATGCAACAATGAATCCCTCTGTACATGAATTAAGTCCTGATGATCTGAGGAGAACAGAAGTTTGCTCCTTCCACAAGGACTGATTTTATACATTTCTGTGAAAGTTTTCGTGCATTTTCTTCTCGAGTATCTGCTGGCGGAACTTTTCAACCTCTGCTTTCTTTACTTCGGCTTTTAGAAGTTATGCATGTAGATGGAGTAATGCACTTTCCTTACTTCTGATGTTAAAATTCAGGCCAAAGGTCTCGGCCGCCTGCTTCGCGGCTTTGTAAAGAAACGTTCCTTTGCCAATCATTGCGTTATTATTGGCGATTTTTAGGAAAGGATATCTGTCATTCGCAACTATGTGAGCTGTATTTAGAACGATTCGGCTATGAAGGCAGTGGAGATTCAGGAGTCCGCCTTGACGGCGTGAGATGAATTATCGCGGAAAGGACGAATTGATATGCAAGCTCTTATACATATGCATGATCTTACGCCTGGCTATATTAAGGGCCGTAAGCTCGTTCATCATCCATTAAACAACCACAAACAAGTAGGGTAGAACCAGGACAACAAGCATGTTTGTCGCAGATACCTTGTTCAACGCCGATAGGTATGAAGAACAAATCTGTCGAAGAAGATGCTTGTATCTGCTTCGAAAAGACTTCTTCACTGAAGTTTCGTCCTGAATGCGGCTTTGAGGCACGCCCAGGTATGTATAGGTCTCTCCAGTGTCAAGATGTCTAATAATACTTATACAAGAGATTTCATACAACGGCAGTATCGAGGCTTGCCTCGTGTCTCGTGACGACTACCAAAGGCAGTCAAATTCTTCGCGAGAACCTTTAAGTAATTATAATCGAAATTGACGGCCAAATTATCACTTTATTGATGTCAGTGAGTTCAAGATGGTGCTATATCGTGGATAGTATTCTTAGTGTTTTAAAGAGCCGGGTCGCTCTTGTACGCCTTGTACAATGCTCTGAAATTCAAACAAGTCTTTTAAAGGTAGTTAAAGAATTGATACTTAGCGAATCATTTGGGGAGAAGCTGAACAGCTTTGCAATCTACGCGAACCTTTGAAAGTTTGTATTTTGAATTTCGAATCCGACACCTCTTGCATAAGTAAAGTGTACAGCATTCTTAAAGAATTATCAGAACATTTTTATTCAATTGCACTTCTGTTTCCTCTTCCACCGCAGGAAGAATAAGAACTTTTGAAGTCCGTGGAAGGTAGGATCAATTTTCTACATCATCCATTTAATTTTGATGCCGACCTTTTGAATTCCGTTCTTCAAGGAAAAAATCTGAATGACAAGCAAAGAAATTTTGGAGTCGCTCACATTCGCAAAGTGTCTCAAGGCCTGACACCTATGAATGTTCAGACTCTCATGTTTGAATTAAAAGATTACTTGGAACATGACGGTTTCTGGAAGAAAGATCTCTTGTGAAGCATTGCTGAGGAGACAAAAGAGAAGAGCAGAATTTGGTGGAATAGCTTATGTGGCTCAACCACCCTCAGTAAAATAGCATTTGCGATACTCTCAGTACCTATAAATTCATCAGCAACTGAAAGAAGCTTCAGTTTCTACAGCCACATTCACAACAGAAGGAGGAACAAATTGCCTGCAGAACGAGCTGGCAAAGTTATATTCGTTGCAATAAATACAATGTTTTGAAAACGGCGTAAAATCGATGAATGCAAAACCGATTATGAAAATGATGAGTTCGATGTTGGAAAATGTTTCTGCTGCTTCTAACTGATCTTAATAATTAATATTAGTTCAACGATACAAACCGCACGTGCTTTTGGTAAAAAATAGCTTTAAAAATAATATTATTATCACTATTTTCATTAATATAAAATATTCCTATGAATATGACGTATATTATTCAACCCTACTAAAAGAAAAATCAGGAATCGTCACAAATGGTCAGAAGTTCTGAAAATTTCTGAACATCCTGACGATTCCCGATGAGACTGACTATTTCTGAGGATGTATTAATTCACAGCCTCTCAGGTAGTTCATCGGCTAGGACCTACAAATATTCCTAAAAAGTTTAAAATTGGGATAAATATAATGTATCTCGTAAGGAGAAAGAGATATGCCAAACGGAAACATTCTCAGATTCACCTTCAGAGTCACTTAGTGTACATATAAGTATTAATAATTAAATGTAAGTAAAAGGATATGTGCATAAATAAATGTAAATAAAAAATATAAATAACCTGGAAATATAAAACTGATTAGGTTTTATGCCGTTGTATTCTTGGAACACTAATAAAGGGATTACCCTTCAATCCCAAGCTCTGACGATCTCTAAACATTTTCCCACGAATGCTGACTTTTCCTAACGATTTCCGTCGAGAAACGTAACAAAAGTGGAAAGAAATGGCCAGCAGTCATGACTTTTTTTCTGATAATTCCTGATTTTTTTTTATCAAGAAATGTTCATCTTGACGATAAACAAGACTTTATATATTATGTACAATAATGCAAAAATATAATTTAATTTAAAAGAATATGCTCAAAGAATTTCTAAATATTTCAATTCTTAATTTCCCAAATTTTATTTATCATTTCAATACATTTTTAATTTACAACAACCTTCCAAAACTTGATCAGAATTAAAAAATATGCAACACAGCAAATTTTATTTCACTCCTTATAGTTTTACACAGAGAAACCCAATTATTTATGAAAGTATAATATGTCAACAAAAGAATTTCATATTTTTCACTCTTTTTCCGTTATGTAAAGAATTTTATTGTCAGGTTAGCGCGGCGCTACCATTTAGCCTTTACAGATATTCACTTTACCGACGGACCCGACGGGTGACGGTTTGTTACTAGCTTTTATCACTTGGGACTATTCACTTTACATTTGAACTTTTCCTTTTCATCACTTAATTGGTTATCCTACATAACATAATTCTTAAAAATTCAAAATGCAATTGACAAGATTATTGGAGATAAACAATTTGAGCCTCAGTTTCAATATACATATGTGTTTCGATTATACCACTGACAGTAGATGCGCTTGAAGCCGCCTTTAGCAGACTTCAATCACAGCCAATATATTTTTATTTTTATTTTTTAACGCTGAAAAGGAAACCTATTGCAATGACGACATTACCTTCTAACGTGAATTTTAACGTAAAATTATAATTGCAACAGTTTAGATATTTATGCTTGTTGTCCCAGTTCTGCTCTACTCGTTTGGGATTGTTTAATGGACGAAGAACGAACTTAAGGCCCTTGATGTCACCACACGTAAGATCATGCATATGCATAGAAGCTTGTCGAAGGAGCAAACTTTTGTTTTCCTCAGATCATTAGGACTTAATTCGTGTACAGGGTGTTTCATTGTTGCATGCCAGGATGGTGTGATTTCCACCTTGATAAAACGTGACCGGATTGTATGTCAAGAAGTTCCCAGCTATTGGTGCAGAGCGTGTCATGCACAGGCTGACATCGTTCTGCAAGATTTGGAGAAGCTAACTATATTCGTGATCGAATTCTCGGCTCCGGCCTACTACAACAACACTGCCAAGGGGATGGAAGAGTAGGAGAGGTATCAAGACCTTAAAAGGGAGCTGCAATGACTGTACCCAAAATATTCGGTTAATCAGATTTAAATGAATCTAGACCTTTTGAATCAAGGAAATCATTTTCTTTAATGTGAGAAATATTTATTTGAATCAAGAAAATATAGCCAAAGAATTTATTTCTTTAGATCAACAAAAGACATGTGTCTGGTTCAAATAAAAATTACTACTTTAATAAAATATTTTCTTGATGCTAGGAAATAGGATTCAAGTAAATGCATTTTCTTGGTTCCAGAAATTCTTTTTTTCAGTGTAAGAAACCTTAAGATTATACCAAAAACCTCCCATCCACCCGAATTGTCTTACGTTATTTTTGGATGATTCCTAAGTAAATTCAGGAATAAAATTTAGTCTACAATAATTGCGTAAGATGCAAGGCGCGGGGTGTGACCGGGAGTTAAAACTTACGGACCCTGATAAAGGAAGTGAAAGTGTTTCAAAATTTCAGAAAATAACTTTACGTAATTTATGCATGTCCCCCAAAATAAAGAAGAACGTCCGTACTGGAATATAAGAATTTATAAAATTATCAGAATGACAACTGGACATAGAGACCAAAAATAAATTTATTTTCAACATATATAATAAACAATTCAGCCAAAACTATAAAAGTATGTGTGGTTATTATTTAGAATGTCTTATGGAGTCGAACCTATCAAAAAATGTTCTGTGTTTGAGGTATCCAATTGTCATTCTCTTTTTTTAGATTAATTTTTCGATCTATAATAAAAAAAAGGAAAATTTTTATATTTTTTACGGTCCATTTGTTCGCTAACAATAAGATCTCAGTTTTTAAATTGTTTTTTCTTCTTTATAGTCTTTCAGACGGAAGATGGAGATTAAACAGAGGTTGGGTAATTAGAAACATGTCTTATCTGAAAGTACTCAAGGTTATTTGTTGAATCATATGTAATGATATAACTATGTTTCGTACAGTTTTTTTTATGTTACGCATAAGATTCTTACCTTCTTTAATCTGAGTTATTTCAAGGTATAAATTTTGTGTAAACCGATCGACGTCATCTGATAATTTAATTCACTGCGCAGTTCACATTATCATAATGTAAATGTATAAATTAGTACGGCTTCTAATTTTAGGAATTAAAAACTGAAATTGGCTAATTTATTCTACCTTGCAATGTGGCATCAAAGTATTTATTAGTACTACAAAGAATTACAAATAATTTACGGAATTTACTGAGATTTCCAAAACTTTTATGGGATTTTACGAGACTGAAAGGGATTATAAATGGGTTTTATGACATTTTGAAAAGATTTGCAAAGATTGAAAAGATTTGCAAAGATTGAAAAGATTTGCAAATATTGCAGAGGATTTTGCAGGCTTTTAATTAATTTTAAGATACTTGAAGAGCTTTCGATGATTTCACAGAATTTCAAAAGTTTTCAAACTATATCCACGTATCTTACAGGATTTCGTAAGATTTCAAAAGATTTAACGTAATCTCAAAGTATATCCGGATGATATAAAGGATTTTAAGGGATTTAGAAAAATTTGGATAACTTTTAAAATGTTGCAGATGATTTTTAAAGATTCGAAAAGGTATCCACAGATTTAAAAGATTTCAATGAATTATAACGGGATTTGATAGGAATCTCGTAATATTTCGGAAGATTTCACGAAATCTCGAATAATTTTGTGGGATTTCAAAGGAGCCATATCCGTCCATAGAATTTGAAGGAATTAAAGAAATATATTACATGGTGAAACGGAAATCAAACAAATAATAATAAATTGTGGGTCCGGGTCCGACCCATACCCTTTTGGTTCTTAAGAGTTCGTGTTCAGACCTGAACCTTTTGAATTCTTAAGAGTCCGGATCCGAACCCGGACCCTTTAAATTGTTAAGGGTTCGGGTCCGGTCCGAATCTTTGCTAAACCATTTATGTCCCCCGACCCTTTAAGAATTAAGGGTTCCGATCCCTGAAAAATGTCTCTTTATACTTCTATCTCGCGCTGTTTTTGATATTTTTTCGAAAGTATGAAATTTACTTTATTCAAATTTATTTTCTCTAACAATTAAATTTCATGGTCTCATTGAAAATAAAGAAGAATATAATTTAGTAGACTCAACAACTTTTACATCAAACTCTTACCTTTAAAATCCTGTATCCTATATTTGACTAATCTCAAGTTTAACATAAGATTTCGTTAACTGGTATACATTTTCTTCTGAACGAGCCGAATCTATTGGTGTTAGGAAGCATATTTTTCCCAGACATTTCGTTTTATTAAATTTTTTACATAAGAAGATTAATTAGCTAAACATTGTATTTTTTATAATTTTTATAACGTGATTAATGAATGGTCCCATAAAAGGGGAAGGGGGTTTTTAGATTTTTAGACTATTATGTAAATCCTCTGCTGTGTATTTGAATAAAACGTTCGTTCCGCAACACTGCTCCAACCCAGGTCAATGATCAATTTCTCTAGCAACAAGCACAGGCGAAGAGCTTTACAAAATCGGCATATAAAGCTCTCCAGGCGGAGCAATTTGACCGATCTGTCCCAGTTAGAATAGAGACGTCGAATCGATGTTGTAACCGTCGTATGATGGTCGTGGCGAAATTATCGTCGAAAGATTAGTCGGTTTTCGACTATGTTTATTATGCTTCATAGATAATTTTGTACATGATAATTTACTGCAATTCAAGTGATTTCATCAAAATTTGTTGCAATTTACAGGGTTTAAAAATCAACGTCGAAGTTTCGTCGACTCGTCGTCATTTCGACCTTTTTCAGGCGAATTTTATACTCTATACTCTGATTCCTGCATGCGATGTTATAAAACCTACGCTAATATCTGAACTATTTTATGACGAAAATTTACCTTTTTTTTGACATTTTCACTCATTCAAATCCAGCCTAACGTGGATGTGACATTTTACCATCGTGGCTCAATGCAATTAATATTTATTCAAAAATTATTGATTGTTGAATCAAATAAAAATTCTTCACTTTTAATAACCAAAATAGAATGATTCAATTATTCTATATTTTTAAAGTGCCCACCAAATTCCTACTACTCGTTCAAAAAACGTACTGCGCAAGCGCGGTATGTACCGACTTGGCAACTCGATACTCTCTTGCCCCTGGACGCCTCTGTACATGGGCCATTGCTTTTCTCTCCCCGATGGGAGAACCTTTCCGTTCGTTTCAGATTATACCACTGGGTAATATAAAATCCCAACACTAGTTCGTGACCGTATATAAATTTAATATGACTGAAAATACATTTTTTTCACTAAAAATTTAGCTATTCGATTTTTGGTTGAAATTGTATCTTCTTCACTCATCTCTTATCAACTATTTTGCCAAAGAGTCATATTTCTCGGTCAAGAGTCTAACTGGTTTTTTGAAAATCCTTATTTTTGGAATGAAAATTCTCCCTTTTGGATTGAAAATTCTATTCTATTCTCAAAATTTTTTTTTTCGCTCAAAAATTCAACTGTTGGATTAAAAATGCAACTGTTTTGGTTTACAATTCTAATTTTTTTTGTCTGTAAATTCGTCCTTCTGGTTGAAAATTCATCTGTTTAGGTTGAAAACTCAACTATTTGGTTAAAAATTTGACTGTTTTGTTAAAAATTCAATTAATTTAATTAAAAGTCATCTTTTTGGCCGAAAATTCAACCCTTGTGTCAAAAATTCATTTGTTTTCAAAATAAAAAATTCGTCCTCTTGGATTTAAAATTCATCTTCTTGGGTACAAGATTTCTGGATTGAAATTATCATGTCAAAACTGAGATCCTACTTTACTTTTTTTACTTTATTTATAATGACTTATTTTTAATAAAATGTCTGTTTGATTTTATCTAAATTTTTTGTGCAATACACTTCAAAAAATTTATCTTTATGGTTTATAGGTTTAACTATTTGGTTGAAAATGCAACTATTTTGTTGAAAATTACTCTCTTGTTTGAAAGTTCAGCTGATTGGTCGTAAGTGCAAATTTTCGGTCCAATATCTTTTTTTAGTTGAAAATTCAACTATTTAGTTGAAAAATCACCTTTCTCTGTCGAAAATGAGCTTTTTTTGAAAATTTATCTTTTCGGTTTGAAAAGTCAAATTTTTTCAAAAATATTTGTCTCTTAAGCTTGAAAACTGTACTCTTTTCTTAAGGATTCATTTCTTTTGGTAGAAAATGAAACTTTTTTGTTTGGAAATGCATCCTTGTACGAATTATGTATTTGGCGAAAATCCGAGTCGTTTTAAGGCGCTTCCTCAGGCTGAATTTTTAGCCTATGTTTTACAAATGACAATCAATTCATGATTAATCAATTAATTACTACACAATGAGATAATATTAGGTAACTACTTAATTAATTAACTGAACAATTACTTACCTGAGTAATTGATGATTAAAAAAATTAATTATCAGACAAATAAATTATGATGATTAATTCATTAATAAACAATTAACGCATTCGGGAGTATATTTATTATCGACGGGTGATCTAGTTTCGTTTGTATCAAAAGCAAGTAGCAAGGAAATCAGATAATTAAACGTCGGATTAATTAATTAATTACTCAATTGATGTTCAATCAATTGATTATTATACAATTGAGTAGTATTAGGTAATTATTTATAGAAATAAAAAATTAATTAAGTAGTTGATAATTACAAAATTATTATTATATACATAAATGATTATGGTTTATTGATAATTAACATATGCTGCATTCGGGAGTGTATTCATTATCGACGGGTGATCTAGTTTCGTCTGTATCGAAAGACGAAAGCAAGTAGCAAGGAAATCAGATAGTTACACGTCGGATTAAATAATTAATTACTCAATTGATGTTCAATCAATTGATTATCATACAATTGAGTAGTATTAGGTAATTAATTATAGAAATGCAAAATTAATTGAGTAATTGATAATTACAAAATTAATTATTATATACATAAATGATTAAGGTTCATTGATTAATTAACAATTACTGTATTCGCGTGAGTGTTCATCATCGATGGAGGATTTAGTTTCGTCTGTATCGAGAGACAAAATCAAGTGCAAGGAAATGAGATATTCGTATTAATTACTCAATGGATAAATGATCAATTATTATACAATTAGGTGATTTTAGGTAATTAAGTAACTAAATCATTATTTAATTAAGTAATTGATGATCATAAAAATAATTACTGTATGAATAAATTATGATCGATTCACCAATTAACAATTACTGCATTCGTGTGTGTATTCATTATCGACGGGTGATCTAGTTTAGTCTTTATTGAAAGACAAAAGCAGATTCAAGGAAATCAGATAATTATACACTGAGGAGCATTGTTAATTAATCAATGAACCATTATCAATAATGTATATAATAATTAATTTTACAGTTATCAATTACTTGATGGAGTGATTTTGTATTTCTTCAATTAATTACTTAATACTACTCAATTGTATGATAATTATTTGATCAAACATGAATTAAGTAATTAAATGATTAATCCGACTCGTAATTATCTGATTTCCTTGCACTTTCTTTCACACTCTTTCGATACAGACGAAATTAGATCACCCGTCGATAATGAATACACTCCCGAATACGGTAATTGTTAATTATTCAAATTAAATTGTTAATCATCATTTATTTGTCTAATAATTAATTTTCTAATTATCAAATACTTAAGTAAGTAATTGTTTAGTTAATTAAGTAATTACTTAACATTACCTCATTGTGTACTCATTAATTGATTATTCATCAATTGAGTAATTAATTAATTATTCCGATGTTGATTTTATCTGATTTACTTGAATCTGCTTTTACCTTTCGATAAAGACTAATGTAAATCACCCACCGACAATGAATACTGTTACAATCTCTAAAATTACGCAAAACATGGGTCGATGAAATTTGTATTAGCTGATGAAATTCGAAAATGATATAATTTGAAGAAAAATGTAAAAAAAGGTTTAGGGAAATCGGTCAATATTCTCAATATTGAAGGTAGTCTTAAAGCGAATGCAAAATTACCAGTACTCCCAACAGAAATTGAACGGGTTAACCGATTTTTCTCTATCTTTTTTTCATCGTCTCGTCATTATGCAATGAACCTAATGCAGCATATTAAAATTCAATTTTTAAATATTTCAATAATTATTAATTTCGTTCAACGGGCTCGAATCGTGTAACGCCTGTTTTTGGTTCATCATGGATACTTTCCCGGTGACGGATTGCTTGTTTCCAGACGCATAAATGAAGCACATTTTCAAATAAATGAAAAAAACAAGACCATTTTTTGAAAAAAGGGCACTAATAGGTTGTGTATATGGCATGGACATTATTTAGTTGAAATATTGCAACAAACAGTTCATCCTCGTAGGAGAAAACATGTCATTTGTAATACATGGGCTGAAAATCCAGCTTGAGGAAGCACCTTAAGAGCCTTAACTACCCTTGACAGAGGTTCCCTTGTTGTCGGTTCACGCGCCTTTCTGTCACTGAGGAGTTGAACCTAACCCATGCCCATACCATTTCGACTTAATTAACTAAACGATCGACATTTTCTCGATCCTCCACCGCGTAAAAGGCATTAGCTGCCGTTCATTGTAAGAGGAGAAGCTAATTCACGGGATCGGGATAATTCCTGCTTCGTAATCACCCACCCAAATACGTTGGGCCGATTGCCAATCGGGTCTCGAACTGCTTTTTCTCCTTTTTTCGCAAGAAAGAGAAGAAAGTCTGAGTCTGAGCGTGATCCACGACAAATTGCTGGAGAAGCGCTATTTATTTTTTGCTAGAAAATTACGATGAGAGGCAAGTCTTCTTCTTGGTTCGAACTGAAAAGAGTAACTTTGTCATTTCCGTTGATATGGTTTTCAGCAATTACAAAGTGACAGAATTCTTTGAAAATTTTATGTTCAGGGTTGCCACACAGTTACTTGAGCAGCAACGACCTAAAAAACTTCAAATGATCAGGTTTTGTTCAAATTTTGAAAATTAGGAGGTATTGCTCATCGAAACAAGCTCTTCAAATTTTTTTAAGTTTTGGGGTCTGGTTTAGAAGAGTGAAAAAATTAACATGCAACTATTTTTCTATTATTTAAAAAAAAAAAAATGACACGAAATACACAATTTTCTCATAATTGACTGCTCATGCCACTATTTCTTCACTTTTCTCTGAAAAATATTTTTGAACTTCTTCGCTAATTAGAGAAAATAATATGTCCGACATCACAACGAATCACAACATACCGAAAAATTCAAAATAAAATAATAGTTGAAAACAATATACATAAATTTTTATCAAAGTAGTTGATATTTCAACAAAAAAGAATAATTTTTTTGCCAAAAGGACGAATTTTCCACAAAGAACATAATTTTTTAACTAAATAGTTCGAATAGTTGATGTGATGTTATACAAAATTTTATTGGAATAATTTTTTTTTTGTATTCTTTTCGTTTCGAAAAATTGTTAACCAAAGAGTTGCATTTTTTAACTAAAAAACATCCATGGAGTAGTCCAATTTTAATTTTGAAAATAGAGTAGTGAAATTCTCATTTAAGAGACTTTATTTTCAATAAACAAAACGAACCAAAATAGGTGAAGTTTCAAGACAAAAAGAGAAATTTTCTACAAAACAGATGAATCTCAGGCCAACAATGTGAATTTTCACCAAAAATGTTCATTTTTAATTAATCAGTTAAATTTTCACTAAAAAAAAAAGAATTTTTAACGAAATACATAAATTTGCTCTCAAATTGTTAAATTTTCGAATCGAAAAGACGAATTTTCTACTAAACAGTTGAATTTTCGACAAAATGTTAATTTGAAACCGAAACGAATTCATTTTTAACTAGACACTTGCATTTTCAGCCAAAAAGGTGCGATTTCTACAGAAAAAGATGAATTTTTAATTCAAAAAGATGAATCTTCAAAAAAAAAAAGCCATTAAATTGATGAATTTTCAAGACAAAATGATAAATTTTCAATACAACAGTTGAAATCTCAACCAAGAAGTCTAACTTTCATAAAATCATTAAATTTTCAAATGATTGATAATTTGTTAAATAAATTTCTTTTATTCCTTTGCATTAATTTTTTGGAATTCTTTTAAATTCAGTCAGTTCTACTCTATTCAATGGATCTTTTTAGTATTTTTCAATTCACTCTGAAATCTTTTAAACTCATCTCAATATTTTAAGCATTTCATTTTATTATTGTAATTTTCCTTGAATTTTTCTTAATTTTGTCCAAATATAATACATTTTTTTGAACTTTTTTTTCATTCACTTGAATTTTATAAAAAATCAGCTTAGATTTTTATGAAATTCTTCTCATTTCTCTTATACAATTTTTTTTGTCATTTAGTTAAATTACTTTTAAGTCATCTTGAATTCATATAAAATTCATCGAATTCTATTAAATATCCTTGAATTCTGCTAAATTTACTTCAATTTTGATGAAATAAATGGAGATTTTGGATTAACATTTTTTTTTTTAAATTTGGAATTCACCCCGAATTTGTTTTAATATATCTGAAATTCTTCTAATTTGTTTTGAATGCTGTTTTTTTCAATTCATCCTGAAGTACTTTAAACTCACCTTAAATTCTTAGGCATTAAATAAAACAATTTTCAAGCCTCTTGAATTCTTCTAAATCCACTCCAGAATAATTGGATTTAATTAATCTTTAAAATATTTGCAAATTCTTTCCTAATAACTTGATTTTTTTCAATTTACATTAGATGTTTATGAATTTCGTCCAATTTTTTTTATTTTCCTCAAATTTCTCTGAATACACACACATTGGATTAAATTTATTGGTATTTCGAAAAAAAAAATTAGTTTGTTAAATTTCTATTAAATTTCCCCTAAATGTTGTTCAACAAAGTCTCCTGAATTCCCTTAAATTTTTCTAAATTTTACAAAAATCAATGGAATTTCAAAAATAGGTTTGCATGGCTTTAAACTTTACATCTTCATGAATTCAATCGAATTCTTTTTATTTCTCTCAAATTTCTCTAAATACAATCAAATTTCATTTAATTAATTGTTTCTTGAAAATGTTTTCCTTTTTTCAATTTGTTTAATTTCTTCTACTTTTGCCCTAAATTCTGTTGACTTCCATTATATTTGATTCGATGAGAATGTTTCTTCATTAAAATTTTGTTTTGAATAACTAAAATTCTTATGAATTTCTTCAAATTCTTCTGGATTCCCTTGAATTCTTCTAAATTCTCTTAAATTTTACAGAAATCAATGGAATTTTTAAAATAGGTTTGAATTACTTTTAATTAATAAAATTTTTTTGTTTAAATCACCTTGCATTTTTATGAATTGCATCGAATATTCATCATTCTTCTCAAATTCTTTTGAATTCACTTGAATTTGATTCAATTAATTGTATATTTTTGAAGTTTTTTTTTTCAATTTACTTAAATTTTGTTGAATTTTCCCTGGATGCCTTACGCTTCCATTTGACTCAATTTAATGCAAATTTTTTTAATGTTAAAATTTTGTTTGATTCCCTTAAATATTTACGAATTTTACCAAAGTCTTTCAGTTTGTTTTGAATTATTATAAAATTATACTGAATTCGTTTAAATTCACCTGGAATTTTTATAAATTTCATCGAATTGTTTTGAATTCTTTGGATTTCAATGAAACATCAGTCACATTATTAATGGAAATTGTACTTTTTTGGTTTAAATAGTTCACCTTTTTAATTTCTTCAATCAATTAGGTCTGTGGTGGCCCTGTTTATGTAAAAATTCCCAATGGCATTAACACAATTTAAATTGAAAATATTTCAAAACAAGAGCTGAATGTATATTTTTAAATTTCGAGGAATTACTGTTCAAACTTCGATTGCCATTCAAAATTAGGTTAATAGAATGGCCCTTTTTATTGTAATTAATGAGAATTTTCAAATTGAATTCCACCACAATTACGGTTTTAATATCAATATCGGTTCTATATTCAGAATTTAATTACAATTTCTGCCACTAATTCTCAAGAGTTATACTTATATTTTCGAAGTACTTGTTAAAATGTTTCACTAATATTTAAATTAACATTTAACCGCTTTGAAAGGGATTATCGGATTGAATTTAAAAAAAAAGAAATCTTTTTGTATTATGAAATCTAGAATATAAGAGAGTGCCTTTTACAATCCGAGTAGAATTGGTTGTAAAAAACATTTGTTTTCTTCGATAAATAAAGTTCTAACGCTGCAAGAAAAAAATTCGAGCTTGCTTCAGGATGTTGTTCAAATTGGATTTATAAATAATACAATACAGGGAACACTTGTCCTATCTCCTTGGGTCTCGTAAAATCCTAGCAGCAAAAGCCGGTTTGCTATCGGAAAGTGCCACCTTTTGTCACAAGACCGTAAATATGAACGCCATCAACTTCAGGTCCAATTGTCTATGTTTTCGATCTATAAACTTTGCTATTCAATTAAATGAGGAATAAGCAAACAAAATTTAAATCCATATTTTGAAAGAGAATCAGGGGAAACCATCCTACAATAGATAATAAGCTGACAGTAGATAATTATTATTAATTGAGATTAAGAATTTCACTCATCAAGGAGAAGAATGAAAACAAATTTTTTTGGTCATACGTTCAATAATTCGGATTTATTATATGATAGTTATATGTACAACGTTTCGACCCTCCTTCGGGTCTTTATCAAGGTGAAAAATGTCACTGAATTAGTAATAAACCATAAAGAAAACAGAACATTCAGAATTCTGACATAACAAGGAAAATCTCAAAAGCAAGATAATAAAGATCTACTATTTTTGAAATCAGATAAGGGTAATGTGACTGTTGCTATTGACTGGACCGACTCTAACACTAATATTGAAACAATGCTAAACAATAACATCTTATATTAGATGATCAACATCAGTTTAGTACCCACAATTGAGAACAAATGTTGTTAAAAGGTGGAAACTAGCTTATGTTCTTCCAAAGATTCTTAAACCTAATTTAGAATTGAGGTTAATAGTGTCGTCCATTGGTTCACCAACATATAATATGGCTTCTTATTTAACTAATATATTTAAACCAATCTGAAGTCAATATTTTTCTCACATTAAAGACAGTTGATCATTTAAAGAAAAACTAAAAAATGTTAAAGTCCCAAATAATCATTCCATGGTATCATTGGATGTTTCAATGTTCAACAATATTCCACTTGATTCAGCTACTGCATGTGTTGATGAAATATTGCAAAAAAATCGTCACTTAACTAGAATTTCTAGAAACGAAATATTAATTTCTTCCAGAACAGTCTTTAATAATACTGTTTTTTTCATTTAATGATACATTTTACAAACAAACAAGAGGCTACCCAATGGGCTCACCTTTAACCTCTGTCATAGCCAACACCGTTTTGAATGATATTGAAAACAGGGCTCTCTCAAAATTAAATTTAAAACCAATTCTTTATGTTAGATATGTGGTTGATGTTTTTACTATCATTCCTACGGATGAAATGAATGAGTTTCTGGGAGCTTTAAACAATATGGAAGATTCAATACATTTTACGTATGAAGTGGAAGACAGTAATGCAATAAACTACTGGGATATCATTCATCAAAGATGAGGATGGTTACTTACCAATTGGTTTAGGAAACCGTTCTCTTTAGGGAAATTTTTGAGCTATAACTCTCATCATCCTTTTGCACAAGAAATCAAAACCAAATAAACAGAAATCTGACTCTTCCTTATATCCATGGTTTATCAGAAAGAATCAGAGGTGTCTTAAAAACACATAAATGTTTATATCAAAAATTGCCATAAGATCGAAGACTTATATATAAGCAAGAAGGATAAAGAAAGAATAGAAAATCTACCTAATATTGTTTACCTCATTAAGTGTAAATGTTGCAATATGATATATATTGGTGGAACTTGTAGACGTTTAAAAACACGAATAGCCGAGCATAAAAGAGATTGCAATTTGGCCAACAATAGCACAGGATTATATCATCATGCATGGACTTATGATCATTGTTTTGATTTTAGTTTTAGCAATATTAAAATTTGAGCTGAAGAAAACATAATGTACAAAAGAAAAATCATTGAATCCATTTTTATTATTAAATATAAAGACATATGTGTAAATTTACAAACTGAGAAAATACATATTAATTAATATCAATGTATACTGAATTAGTTTTTAGAATTACTTAATTGACTCTCAGCTCTACCGCGATTCTAATTGCATATATTCGGTCGTCCGTCATTACCTACTATTATTAACAATGACTAACAAACTGATTTTTCTATTACTTTTGATATTCATGGATCTAAAGAGAACAATGTTGTTCAGGTATTTCTTTTAATTATTTTGATTATGACACATTCATTATAAAATACTTAGACTTTTATTATATATTTAAGACTCACTAAGTTTATGTAAACTGAAATTTCTTTTCAGATTTATTTTGTGATTTTAAATGTACCTTGATGAAGACCCAAGAGAGGGTCGAAACGTTGGATTTATAAGTATCATATAATAAATCCTAATTATGGAACGTATGACGAGAACAGTTTTTTTTTCATTCTTCTCCTTGATGAGTGAAATTCTTAATCTTATCAACAACGCTCGAAGAAAGTAAAAAGTTATTTTCGAGCTTTCCGATATCTTGTTGTTCATCAACTATTAATCAAAAGCACAAATATGCTTAGGATAATTTCTTCTAATTTTAATATATTCACATCTATCGCTCCAACTATTGATGGAATTAAATTAATTATTTTGCATAAATTAGTATTTTATATTAATGGTTATCTACTGTAGAGTGGTCTCCCTAAGTACGGTTTCTGCATATTTTTGTTTTAAAAAATGTTATATTGCTGAAAATTATATAAATTAAAACTTGGTTAGTTTACCAAAAGTGTTAAATATATTTGGGAGACTGCATAAATCCAAGCTAAGAGGTTCGAGCATTCTGCTATATTGAAAGAAAACGTAATAAATTAATAATTTTCTCTTTTTTCAATCCAATCATATTATTTATTTCTACTAGAAAACAAACACACTTGCTAAGCGCGCCTTTATTTTTCTGTCTCATCTAATTTTTGTATTTGAATATAAAATTTATATCAATATAACTTTTTGTATTTTACTGATATCTATTATCTAAAATAACAGAGAAGAAAAGAATGGAAAATATCTTTGATAATTGATGAAAGCTGCGATCTTAACTTCAGAATAATTATGTATAATATTTTTGTATGTGTAATGAAAGCGTTGTGTTTTTGATGAAAAATACCAACTTCCGACGAAAAACAGTAAGACAATCCGAACTTGTTCAAGCTTAATTTTATTATTTTAAACAAAATCAAGCCGCAGAACCTCTCAGCAACAAAGTATGTTATTTCATAGAAACTTTTCTTTCATAAAAATGTATATTTTTTTTCTTTTGAAAAATCAACTGCTTTGTTAGAAATTATCCTTTTTGGGTTGAAAATTCTACGATTTTGGTAAAAAATTTAAGTATTAGGTTACAAGTACATTTTTTCTTGTCAAAAATTTCAGCTTTTTTCTAGAAAATTTGTTCTTGGGCTTGAAAATTGAACAATTTGGTAGAAAATAAACTTATTTTTGAAAATTCTTTCTTTTTATTAGAAAATTCAACTCATTTGTTGAAAATTTGTCTTTTTGGTTTGAAAATTCAAGTACTTAGTTGAAACATGAACTAGTTTGTAAAAAAATGCATTGTTTATGTCCTGGATTCATCATTTTAGTTAAAAATTCCCTTATTTGGTTGAAAAAATAAATATTTGTTTTTAAATTCGTTTTTTCTCGTTGAAAGTAAATTTTTTTTTACAAAATTCAACGATTTGATTGAAAATTCAACTGATTGATTGAAAATTATTATTTTGGGGTTTAACGTTCAACTGTTTTGTACAAAATTTGTGTTTGGGTTCGGAAATTAGACATTTATATTATTTTTTTTTTCTTTATTCACTGAAAAATCTTTCCTGGTGGGAATTTCAACTCTTTGTTAA
Source organism: Andricus grossulariae (assembly GCA_011634705.1). Taxonomy (NCBI): domain Eukaryota; kingdom Metazoa; phylum Arthropoda; class Insecta; order Hymenoptera; family Cynipidae; genus Andricus; species Andricus grossulariae. Next base: position 19,655,374 of record JAABKJ010007545.1, read on the forward strand.
AAAATTGATATTTGATTTGTAATTTGAACTGTTCTTTGTTTGGATATAAAAGGCCTACAAAACTAAAAATAATCTTTTCAAATTTAAAAAAAAATTAATTTTTAAAAGCTTCCTAATTTTTCTAAGTGATTCAAATTTTTTGTAAATATTTGAAAAAATTCCGAAAAATTAAAAAAATTGTCTAAAAAACGTTCAGTCCCTTTTTTGACGATTTCAGGTATATTTCTAAACATTTCAAAAATCTTCTTGAATATTTGAATTATTTCTAAAATTTTGTAATCTTGCAGAAAATCATTTGAAATGTTTTAAAATATTCGAAAATATGTTCTAAACATTATTTCTTCAGAATAAAAAATTAATTAACATTTTTCCTGCAATATTAACAAAAAATTGTTTTAAAAACTCTAAAAAATCTTAAAAATCTTAAAAATTGTATATTGTATATTGTGCGAATTATAATGAGGTAGTAAAATGTTAAGAACAGAATTATTTCCCAATATTGAAAAAAACATTTACATTTGAGATAAAAAAAGTCATCAAAAACTTTTCGAGGAATCTCAAGAAAAGTTTTTTTATTTTGTTGAAGACTTTCAAACTCCTTAAAAAGCATCGTAATTTTTTTCGAATCTTCATAAATTTATATTTCGTTTCAAATTTAATTAATTTAGTCAATTAATTTATTCAAATTCTTACAAATTTTTTCCTAACATACTGAAAAATTAACAAAATTACCTTAAAATATTCCAGATTTTGTTATGACAATTTTAGAAATCTTTTGAAATGTCTAAAATTATTTTCAAATATTCTCCTAAAATTAATTTTCCATAATAAAGAATCAATTGAAATTTTACCATGAATTTTAAGAAAATTTTAGTATTATCGTGAAGCCTTTCAAAATATTTAAGAAGCTTTACAATTTTTATTTCTGAATATTACAAAATATACGTTTTTTCTAACTTCTTCGAAATGTTTTCAAGATTACATTATTTTTCAATCTTCTTAAAACTTCTCAATGTTCCTAAACTTATTCAAATTTTTTATAAAACTTTGTAATGTTGATAATTTAACAATTTGCCTATAAAATCGTCTGTATTCTTTTGCGAACATGCAAGAAATAATTTATAATGTTTTGAAAACTTTGCCGGTTTTCTCTCAAAACTTATTTTTAAACAAATAAAAATCAGTGTAAATTTTCCCAGGAATTGTAAGAAAATTTTTATTATCGTGAAATTTTTCAAAATCTTTAAAAAGCCTTAACATTTTTATTTCCAAATACTACCAAATGTACGTTTTTTCTAACTTCTTTTAAATGTTTTTAAGATTATATTATTTTTCCATCTTTTTGAAATTTGTGAATCTCCATTAAACTTGATCAAATTTTTTATAAAACTTTGTAATCCTGCTAATTTAAATATTTGGCTCTAAAATCGTCCATATTCTTTCCCGTACTTGCAAGAAATAATTAAAAATGTTTTGAAATCATTGCCAGTTTTCTCTTAAAATAAATTTTTCAAAAATAAAAAGTCAGTTTGAATTTTCACAGGAATTTCGAGAATTTTTTTCATTCTCTTGAAATATTTAAAAATTCTTAAAAAGTTTCTTTTTCAGAAATCTTAAACAAATCAGAATTTCAGTTTCCTATATGATTTTCATCAATATTTAATATTTCTGGTCAAGAATATTCATGAGCAATCAAAAGTTGATTAATTCAGTGTACTAAAACAAAAAAGAATAAATCCATACCACTAAGTAAGCAGAAGTTGACAAATTCAGTTACAAGAAATATATGATCAAAATACAATTTTATTTAAGTTCTGCATCCAATTACCCCAAAATGAAATACTTGATTCAAAATCTTTAAGAAGGTATTTGAATTATTTGAATGTATGAGTTTTAAGCAGAACATCCCTAATGTCTTAAGACAATTTTATTAATTTTTGCCGACCTGCATGCAAAATCTGAGATTAGACTCAAACAAGCGTAAAAATTAAATAGAAATTATACTTGAAAGGAAAAGGACTAAAAAAATTATGACTGTAATAATCATGAATAATTAATTAAATGTTCATCAAATTCACAGAATAATTATTTCATACATTCCTTCGAAAAATAATTTTAATCACAATTTTTACGAATTTGTTGCTCCCGTTGAGACGTATTTCTTGAACGGCTTCTGATCGAATTTCTGTAGTAGTATACTTTCATTCTCAGCCTGACCATACCCCATTTTTTTCACTTAATTCTCAATACAAGCTGACGATAATTATTCAGGAATTCCACACCTAGGCAAAATCAATTTACCGAAAATTTCATTATGAAATAGAAGTTTTGGACTTGTCATTTCTGTTGAAAAGATTTAAAAAGGCGACTAAGTAGATAAGGAACTTTTTAATCAGACCTGGCTGACTCTTTCGGACATAACCATCTTTTTCTACTGGGATTACTGAAGAGTAGGTCTGGAAGCTTTTAGTCTGATCATCTCATTTATATGTTAACTGTTATTGAAAACGAACTTCTTAACTTAATCTGCTATACGTATTACTTTCAAGTAATAACGATGTAATTATTTATCTGTGGACATGGAATAAATATGAATTAACAAGTAACCTTCTTTGGTCGAACATATGTTTATTTTTGGCTATATCCTATGTAATAATGATTACATATTTGCAAATGACTGGAAAGCAGAATATATAATTTAAGAAATTTTTAAGGAAAAACAAGTTTTTATCAAAATGTACTAAAAAGAAACAAAATAATCCATCTTTTTGAAGAAACTTAATCTTTATGGTAGAAAATTAATCTTTATGGTTGAAAGTTGATTTTTTTGATTGAAATTTTATTTCTTCAGTAAAAAATGTAAATATTCGTTTGAAAATACGTTTTTTAACTTAAAATTAACTTTTTTGAAGTAATAATAATTTTCATGTTCCATTATTTGTTTAAAATCAATATTTTATTGTGAAAAATGTATCATTTTACGTCTTCTTAGTTGAAACGTTATCTACTCAGTTAAGAATTCATCTTTTTTATAGAAGTTTCATTCTCCTGGTTGAAAATTCATCTGTCTGGTTTAAAATTTATCTATTTTGTTGAAAATTCATTTCGTTTGGCTGAGAATTAATTTTTTTACTCATAATTTAACTATGTAATTTCAAGTTAAAAGTTTTTTGTTTGTTTGAAAGTTCAACTGTTCAACTGGTTTGGCTAAAAATTGAAGTATTTTATTAAAAGTTTGTTATTTATATTCCATTATTTTAGTTTAAAATTCACCTGTTTGGCTCAGCAATAATTTTTTGAACTCAAAATTAAACTATTTAATTTTTGGTTAAAAATGTGCCCTTTTTCTTTAGTAGAAAATTAATGTATGTTGTTGAAAAATGTCTTCTTTGTTAGAAAATTAATCTGTCTGGTTCAAAATTGATGTTTTTTCACTTGAAATTCAACTACTTGATGGAAAATTTGTTTTTTTTTTCCAGGGAGAAAATTAATGTCCTTGATAGAAATATCAATTATTTTACCTATTAAAAAAAAACTATTTGGATATTTTTTTTTGTTTAAAAATAATTTTTCTTGTTGAAAATATGACTGTTATAGTCAAAAATCCATCGTTTTAGTTGAAAATAATTCATTTTGGTCGAAAATTAATTTTTGGAACTCAAAATTTAACTGATCCAAACGAATAATTCATCATTTCCGTTAAAAAATCATATTATTGATTGAAAATTAATTTTTAAAAGTAAAAATGACACAATCAGATTTTCGGTTGAAAATTGATCTTGTTTTGTTCGAAATCCATCTGTTTTGTTGAAATTTTATAGTTCTTGGTGAAAACTAATTCTTCTTCGTTGAAAATTTATCTTTCTGGTTAAAAATTCAAATTTTCTAGTTACAGACTCATAATCTGAGCAAAAAATTCATCTTTCTGGTTGAAAATTCAACTACTCTAGTTGAGAATTATAATTTCGAATGAAACCATAGTTAAGAATTAATGTCCTTGGTTGAAAATTCAACTATTCCAGTTAAACTTTCATTTTAGATGAAAATGAATCCTTTTAGTTTAAAATTCGACTACTTGGTTGAAATTCAAACTCTTTCATTGAAAATCAACTTTTCTTGTTGAAATTCAATTATTACAGTTAATGATTAATCTTTTCAGTTGGAAATTCATTTTTGAAATTAAGAATTAATTTTTTAAACTTAAAAACTGATTAATCCAGTTTAATATTCCATCATTTATGTTTGAAGATTATCTGACGAATTAAATTTTTTTTTTTTAGACTAAGAAGGGAACTGTTTCATTTTTAGGTAAAAATTGATCTTTTCTGGTTGAAAATGCATCTATTTTGTTGAAAAATAATTTTTTTGGTTTAAAATCCCAATATTTGTTTCAAAATTCATCTATCATGTTGAGACTGTAATATTTTTACATGAAAGTTCAGAAATTTGAAGCAATTTAAATTGAATTCAATATAGTACCCACATTAATTCTACTTAAAAGAATATATTTGTCTATTTTTGTGAAAAATCTCCTCATTTCCTTCCTTATTGCCTTAGTTACTTTCACAAACAAAGAAAAAATTATTTAATTTTACATATTCAAGTCAATTGTTTAAAAAAATTCGAAAGACTTGAATGGCTCTGTACTATGAAAAATTATATCTGGAAAACTCATGAGATACCTGAAAAAAACCTGGAAATGTCATGAATTTTTTTTCAGAATTTGAGTTAACACGTCCTAAAAACGATATAAATAAACAATCAAAAAATTTTCGTACATCTGAAAATGTTGCAACTGTAATGTAGGTTGTTGTATCTTTTGAATATATCGAAGTTTAAATAATAGGTCTTGAAAATTAACTCAGAAGACCGATGAAATTTGCTGGAAACGTAGCTTCAAGTGGATCGATGCGAAGAACGTGAACACTAATACCAGAATTGGAGTACAAATGAAGTGAAGTAGTTCATGCCGTTCCTCATATTTGAATTAAAGCCAGTGGACTAGACAGTAGAAATTGCAACTGCTATAGTCAGCATTATTAGTCGTCACGTGTCGCTTGTTATCTTCCAATTTTAGGTTCTTTTGTTCTTCATTTATACCTCTCTTGATTTACTTCCTTATTTATTACTTTATTTCTCTCAGTTTGTCCTTTTTCAATACATTTGTCTGCAATTTATTCTTTGTAGGAATGGATTTGTTCTTTATTCCAGTGTGATTTTTCCTTTTAATTAAAAAAATTGGTCAAAAAAGGCACTGCGTGACGTCAATTAAGTCGTTCAAACCTACCCCTCCCATACTCTTCCTTTTCTTCTTCTCACAAATTTCCCTACTTCCGAACCCCTCACCAAACCCTTCAAACACCCCTTCCCCAACTTTTTTTTCCTCTACTTCCCCCTCTCCTCACTTCACCAGTTCATACTCCTCTTTTCCTACTTCTCTTTCCTGGTCCACGCTTCTCCTTCCCTAGTGACCCTCATTCCTAATAAATTAACTCCCACATCTCCACTTGTACACACTTCTCTTACTTCTCCTCGCCGCATCTCATCCTTCAAACCCCCCTTCACAACTTTTTCTTCCTCTGCTTCCCCCTCTTCTCATTTCCCCAGCTCATACTCCTCTTTTTCCACTTTCATTCCCTGGTCAACACTTCCCCTCCCCTAGTGATGCTCATTTCTAATAATTGAACTTACTTCACCCCACTTGTACTCACTTCCCTTACTTCTCCACGGCTCACTTCACCCTTCAAACCCCCCTTCCTAAACTCTTCTTCCTCTACTTCCCCCTCTCCTCATTTCCATAGCTAATACTCCTCTTTTCATACTTCTCTTTCCTGGTCTACACTTCCTCTCCCTAGTCACCCTCATTTCTAATAATTTGAATTTACTCCACTCCGCTTGTACTCACTTTCCTTACTTCTCCTTCCCGCACTTCACTCTTCAAACCACCCTTCACAGCTTTTTTTTCTCTCCTTCTTCCTGTCCACACTTCATCAGCTAATACTCCTCTTTTCCTACTTCTCTTTCCTGGTCCACACTTCTCCTCCCCTAGTGACCCTCATTTATAATAAATTAACTACCACATCTCAACTCGCACACACTTCTCTTACTTCTCCTCGCCTGACTTCGTCCTTTAAACCCCCCTCCGCAACTTTTTCCTCCTCTACTTCCTTCTCTTCTCACTTCCCAGCTAATAATCCTCTTTTCCTACTTCTCTTTCCTGGTCCTAACTTCCCCTTCCCTAGTCATCCTCATTTCTAATAATTTGACTTACTTCACCCCACTTGCACTCACTTCCCTTACTTGTCCTCGCCTCACTTCACACTTCAAACACCCCTTCACAGCTTTTTCTTCCTCTGGTTCTTCCTCTCCTCACTTCCCAGCTAATAATCCTCTTTTCTTACTTCTCTTTCCTGGTCCACACTTCTCCTCCCCTAGTGACCCTTATTTATGATAAATTAACTACCTCATCTCCACTTGTGCACACTTCTCTTACTTCTCCTCGCCTTATTTCACCGTTCAAACCCTCCTTCCTAATCTTTTTCTTCTTATACTTCCCCCTCTGCTCACTTCACCAGCTGATACTACTCTTTTCCTACTTCACTTCCCTGGTCCACACTTCCTCGCCCTAGTCACCCTAGTCACCCTTATTTCTCATAATTTAACTCACTCCACCCCACTTTTACTTACTTCCCTTACTTCTCCTCGCCTCACTTGTCCAGCTTATACTCCTTTTTTCTACTTCTACTCCTTGGTCCACACTTTCCCTCCCCTAGTCATCCTCATTTCTAATAATTGAACTTACTTCTCCACGGCTCACTTCACCCTTCAAACCCTCCTTCCTAATCTTTTTCTTCCTCTGATTCCCCCTCTTCCCACTTCCCCAGCTAATACTCCTCTTTTCCTACTTCTCTTCCCTGGTCCACACTTACGCTCCCTAGTCACCCTCATTTCTCATAATTTAACTTGCTCCACCCCACTTTTACTTACTTCCCTTACTTCTTCTCGCCTCACTTCACTCTTCAAATCCCCCTCCCAAAACTTTGTTTTCCTCTACTTCCCCCTCTCCTCACTTCCCCAGCTAATACTCCTCTTTTCCTACTTCTCTTTCCTGGTCCACACTTCTCCTCCCCAGTGACTCTCATTTCTAATAAATTAACTACCTCATCTCCACTTGTACACACTTCTCTTACTTCTCCTCGCCTCACTTCTCCAGCTAATACTCCTTTTTCCTACTTCTATTCCCTGGTCCACACTTTCCCTTCCTTAGTCATCCTCATTTCTAATAATTTAACTTATTTCACCCCACTTGCACTCACTTGCCTTACTTCTTCTCGCCTTACTTCACCTTTCAAACCCCCCTTCTCAAACTTCTTTTCCTCTAATTCCCCCTCTCCTTACTTTCCTAGCTACTACTCCTCTTTTCCTACTTCTCTTCCCTGGTCCACACTTCCTCACCCTAGTCACCCTCATTTTCAATAATTTAACTTACTCCACCCCACTTGTACTCACTTCCCTCACTTCTTCTCGCCTTACTTCAAGCTTCAAACCCTCCTGCCTTGAATTTATCTTCCTCTACTTCCCCCTCTCCTCAATTTCCTTGCTAATACTCCTCTTTTCCTACTTATCTTCCCTGGTCCACACGTCCTCTCCGCTAGTCATCCTCATTTCTAATAAATTAACTACCTCATCTCCACTTTTACACACTTCTCTTATTTTTGCTCGCCTCACTTTCGCAGCTACTACTTCTCTTCTTCTACTTCTCTTTCCTGGTCCACACTTCCCCTTCCGTGGTCACCTTCATTTCTAATAATTTAAGTTACTCCACCCCACTTGTACTCACTTGCCTTACTTCTTCTCGCCTTACTTCACCCTTCAAGCCCCCCTTCTTAAACTTTTTCTTTCTCTAATTCCCCCTCTCCTCATTTTCCTAGCTACTACTCCTCTTTTCCCACTTCTCTTCCCTGGTCCATACTTCCTCTTTCCTATTCACCCTCATTTATAATAATTTATCTTACTCCACCTCACTTGTACTCACTATCCATACTTCCCCTCCCTTATTTTTCCTTCTCTGATTATTCCTACTTTCTCTCCCTTTATTTCCCCTACTTCTCCTCCCCTCATTCACCCCTCATTTCCCCCAGTTTTCATCCCCACATTTCCCTTTACTACCCCTACATCCCCTCCCATAATTTCTCCTCATGTCTTCTTACCCTACATTACCTCTCCTTATTTCTCCTCATTTCCTCTACCCCCTCCCTCATTACCATAGAAAAAAATTATTAAAAGTGAAATTTCTGGAATTGTATCTCAAAAACTATTTATTGTAAATTTTTGTTTAACATTAACATTTTTTGGCATTGAAATTGACTATTAAGTTTATTTAAATGAAGCCAAGAGATTAATTTTTAATTTACTATTTTTTTTGCGGAACATTTTGCTGCAAACTAATAAAAATTCAAGGAATGTTGTTCCTCAACAGTGTTGGAATACTTCCATGACTTTTTTTAATTTTCTCATGAAAATTTATGACCTCTTCATAAAAAGCATAGGAGACTATATAAAAATGATGGCCTGTCCATAAGTCTGGCACTTCTGCAGTACATTTTCCAGCACCTTTATTTCTGTAAAATGATTTGATAAGTAACAAATCAATCCTTTTCTTCGACCAGAGATATTTATGAATTTCAAATTGTAAATTTTTTATGTCTTACGGTCCACATGAAAATTAAATAAAAATGAGCCAACAACATCTTTCCAACTCAGAATTTATTAATTAAAAAACTTCTTTCTCCATCCTTTATATACGTTTCGGGACAATTGAGTACCTTTTTCAAAAGGGTTTTTAAAACCTAAGTACAATAATATTTCAAGATAGCAATATTAAAGAGAAAAAATTAAAAATAGAAAGAATGATTAATATAAATTTATACCTGAGATAAGATTAATTTCGGAGAGTAAAACAAACATCGAAAAGGAACATAGAAACCAGTGTCAATTTTGAAGAATTCAAGTCAAAATTTGAGTAAAAAATTTAGAAAACATTAAAAATTGTTATAGAAGTCTTGAAAAAATTAAAGATACTTCACTCACTTCAAGAACTACATCGGAAAAATACAGAAAAAGAGATCTTTATAATGGCTAGGATAAATTTTGGTAATGTTTAGAATTTCAGCATGTAAGTTAACAGAAATATTGCGAAATTTGTTTATGAAAATGGACTTAATAATACGTATCCAACCGAGCAATTCACGCCTACCCCGAAAGGGAAACGGCTTAATGATATAATAATAATAATAATAATAATAATTACAAATCATGATAGACTTGACAAAATGGAAAGATAAAAGTTCGCTCATTTTAAAAATTGTACAAAAAATACCTCTTGCTCTTTTATGATATTTTGAGAAAAATAAGAAAATTCAAATTTGCGAAAATAAATTCTTGTGGCCACAAAAATGGTCTGACCAGCATGAAACTCGCAGGATGTCTTCCTTATATTAGTGTAAATTTAATTTAAAAAAAAGGTGTGGTTTTTGAGAAACTCTTCTTTAAATATCTTCATAAAAAACCGCGTTTTTCTTTTAAATTCAAATACTCATACCGACAACCGGCTTCATTATGGATTAGTCGGATAATTGTAGATCAAGAAGGTTTTAATTTTTGTGTGGCTATAGTGAAGTTTTCGAAACATTACACTAGGTCAATTTGTAGTGTGACGTGTGCTCTGTATTGGACTATAAGTGTGAATTTGTTACAATTCACCAAGAAGTCAGACAAAATTCAGAAAGTGGTGACTCGAGTCAGGCAAGAAATCTAAAAAGCTTCTACTTGCTTCTTTTAGAGTCGAAAACGAATATCAAAAATATTCGTAAAGTATTGGGACGAAAGTGTACGCACCGTGCTAACTTTTCAGTTTTGCTAGTTTTTTTGTCAGGAAGTTAAAAATAGGAAAATTATGGTTATAGATCGGTGCAACTTAGCCTAAAAAATATGACATTCGTTGGAAATTGAACGATTTTGACGCTAAATTGTATAACTATGAATATAAGTCTTATAAACTATATTACAAATACAGTAAAGTCTCCCACATTTCCGCGTCCTGGAAACGTTGGGATTTGTTATTTTCAAGGCTGGAGGGGCTCCCACCCATACCGCGAGCGACGTTCATTGGCTGCTTGGCCTTGTATCGCTGCGCTTGCTCTAAGAAAACTTTTTCAACTACGCATGTACCGAAAAAGCGCGGGTCGATTTTAAATCAATAAAATACTATCAATAATAATACACAGATAAAAATACCCGACATTCCAAGAATTACTGGCTCACGCAGTTTCTTAGCTCAAGGGGTGAGAGAGGGTTGTAACTCCTGCATGAAAAACACCGGCAGCGTAGGAACAAAGACACAGTTACTCACATGCGGAGATTGCGCGATATTATGTATTCCAATTGGAAATGTTTCAGACAGCCCCGATTTGCGCAGTTGAAAATGTCGCGGGCCATTGGCCAGTGTTTTTCTTGACGAATGACGTGAAAATTTTGTAATTTCCTGGAAATAGTACAAGTTTCCAACTAAAAATCAATATAATAGAATCAAAAAGCGACTCAAATATTTCGCGGCAATGCTAGGCTAGGTGAAAATGTCAGCCGTCAGCAAGGTTGTCAGCATATTATAGGACTGCAAATGCACACGAGTTTTTAGAGAAAATTTCTAAAGGTGAAGATAAGTGATAAAGGTCTGAATAGTAATATTTCTCAAGTGTAAAATCTTTTTTCTCAATCATGTCCCATTCTTTTCTCGAGTGGCGAACTTTCAGTGTCACGAAATACAAGCAACTTTCCGAAATTTGAGGTTACTAATTTGTGGTGCCACTAACCTGAAATTTAGGATATTTTATTTAGTGAAACTGAAAGGTCGTCAATCGCCGAAAGAACGGAACGTAACTGAGAAAATACATTCTACACTTCAGAAGTAATACTCTTTGTACATTTATGAAATTTGAGTTTGGAATATTTTCTCAAAGAAGTCTGCATTCCCATGACGTCATCCTAAAATACTCAATTGAAACCAACGAGGGCGCTCTTCGGGCCTCTTTTTTTTTTATTGGTCAGCCACTGACGCGGAGTTGACGGAACTGCGCAATTTGAAATAGCCGTGTAGGGGGAACTGGAAATAGAGGGGCCTTGAAATAGGGGGGACTTGAAATAAAGGAGACTTTACTGTATTTTAAAATTGGTTAGGAATTGCCTTTTTTTTATGCTCGTTTGAAATTAAAAGTAAAATTGGCGAAAAAATCAAATTAAAAAAAAAATTAATTAAAGTTCTGATTAGAAAAATCTAGTACTCCCTTTTTTTGGGAGGGTAGAGGCATCTAGTATCACAGGGTTTACCTGTGCGAAATTTATACTTCCTCTTCAGTTTTTCGATATTTATGCAAAATAAAAATTCTAAAAAGAGGATGAGGAAGGTTTGTTCGAGGACCATCTGGACCATATTTCTCTATCCATTTTTAAGAATCTGCGCGCCTTGTTTTTCCTATGCATGACAACGTTATTTGAGTCCGTTGCCAATGACCCGGAAATTTCCCGGTTTGTCGATAATTTTGATACCGTCGGGAATTTTTCAGGAAATCGAAAAAATCCCGAACGGGCCGGAACGATTCGTTTTAATTATATTTAATTATCTTGGAACATTTTTTAAAAAGTAATATCGAAAATCGAAAAATAATGTGTTCTGGTTGTAGATGATTATTTTACAGTAAATCGATACAAATTATACAATTAAACTTTTTTTAAACTCTTTTGTTTTATAATTAACCTAATTTTTCAGTTGTAAAATGTCCGGGAAATTTTCGAAGTTGCCCGTGTAAAAAATTCGTTTTGCTTGCTAGAATCAAAGCTATTTTTGCTAGAATCAAAGCTATTTTTGCTAGAATGCACTGGACATCGCGTTGCCTCACTATGATAACACTGTTGAGCTGATCGGTGTACTCGACCAATCACATACAATCATTGGTTCACGTGGGTTAGAGCAGGACACAACACAAGAAATTGTTGCGTCCTACTCTATCACATGAGCTTCGGGAACCTACTCGCTTTAATCTCTATGGTCTAAACTCTAAAGTCTAAACTCTAAACTAATTAATATGGATCTGAATAAAGTAAACACTGGCTAAGCTGTCTAACAATATTTGGTGATAGTGGAGGATTTGTTTAAATTAAATACGGTGTTCTGAGGAATAATATTCTAAATGATATGAGGTCTTTCCGCGCCAATCTATGACCTGTTATGAATAATTGTTTTCCATGGCTCGGTGCAGGTAATTTCAATCGCAGAAGTCATTTTTTTAAGGTTATGCAATGACACTCTTTCATGAAATTTATTTTATTCATCTATTGATGTTTGTTTATATGTAAATGAAGAACATCGGTCGAAAATCTAAGGCAACTGAAAAAGTAATAGAATTTCGTAATAAAAGGAAATCTAATCTGCAAGGGGAAAATGTTCTTCACGATAAGAGATTGCGAAATGAATCTTTATTTCTTGACTTGTCGGCACCTGAAATTGATCAACAAATGCGAGTGCATGTGATTGAAAACGCTTCTCCCACGAATGAAAATAGTGTTATTGAACCTGCACTTTCTCCTTTACAAGCAGTGGATGACTGTGTCAATCCCAGTGGTATTCCTTCAATCAAATTTGAAGCTTTTCATTTAGAATTTGAAAAATCCATTTATTCATTTGTTGTGTACAACTGCGCTACCGGATGAATTGAAAGACTCATCCAAGTTTTTAACATGCAGTCCGCATGTATCATTATTAAACTAAATAATTTATAAAAAAAATTAAATACCTTATAAAATTGAAAAACTTCCGTTAAAAAATAAGTAAATAATTTATAAGAAAATTGAGAAAAAAATGTAAATAATAAAGCTGAAACTTCCAAATTTTGACGATACATTACAAAAGCAAATTTAATTGAAAAAAGGTTGCGTCTAATCCCGAAAAATTCGGGGAGTTGAAAAAGGGGATGGACTAGTCCTCTGCAAAAAATTCGGGTCGACTAGTCAAGCTTATGAAAAGTATTTCACTACTCAACCCGAATTTTGGGACAACGAGACACTGCGGAAAGAATAATTTTAAATAATGAACTATGCAAAGATAAATAAATTACCAAGTGGTTACATTTTTTCAATTCGAAATATTTTTTCTTGATAATTTAATTATTTATTTTTGCGAGGTTAATTTTTTGGAATGTTTTCCCCGAATTGTGCCGTCGCCTGGAAATTCGGGATGAGTAGTCAAATATTTTTCATAAGCCTGGATAGTCGACCCGAATTTTCAGGACGACTAGACGCAGACTTTTTTTCATTAAATTCGCTTCTGTAATGGTATCATCAAAATTTGGGTATTTTCAGCTTTATTATGTACAATTTTTGCTTCCTCATAGAGGAAGCTTTGTAATGGTAACATTTTCAAACAAAATTTAAATTCATTTAATTACACCTTCCTCAATTTAAAAACGTCTAATACATCTTGCATTTTCAGTACTTAATTATACTTTAAAAATCAGTTTTCTATAGTAAAACTGTTTTCATCAACATAATTCGAAGTTGATGCTACAATATAAGAGATTCCTTGGTTCGAGACGAATCGATTAACCTATAATATTAATACATTTTATTAAAGAGTAAGGAAGTTATCGTCATTTTTTAATATTTTAAAATCGATTTTTATAGTAAAAATTTTTTCATTCTCATAATTTAAAGTTGATGCGAGAATAGAAAAGATGTGTTGATTCGAGACCAATCGATTGACCTATAACATTGATACATTTTATTGAAGAGTAAGAAAGCTATGGTAATGCATAATATTTGAAAATACGGGTTTTGATAGTAAAACTTTTTTCTTTTAGATATTCAAAAATTGATGCAAGAATAAAAAAGATTCCTTGGTTCGGGACGAACCGATTGACCTACAATATTAATACATTGTATCAAAGAGTAAGGAAGTTATGGTCCTTCATATTATATTAAAAATCGATTTTCATAGTAAAAATTTTCTCATCCTCATAATTTAAAGTTGCTATGAGAATAGAAAAGATGTGTTGATTCGAGACGAATCGATCGACTTATAATATCGATACATTTTATTGAACAGTAAGGAAGCTATGGTAATGTACAATATTTAAAAAACACGGTTTTTTCTGGTAAAATTTTTTTCATGAACATAATTCAATATTTATGCAGTAACGGAAGAGATTCCTTGATTCGATGCAAATTGATTGATCTATAATATTAATACACTTTATTGTGGAGTAAGGAAGTTATGCTCATTCGTAGTACTTAAAAATCTGTTTTAAATGGAAAAAAAAATTTCATCAAAATAAATCAAATTCGATGTACAAATAGAAAAGACATTTTGATCATAAATTTTCAGATTAAATAATTCGGACAGGGACTCATAGGGATTGTAATAGTATTCTGATAGTCACCAATTCCAGGTATTAACTATTTATTTTTAAATTAATAAATTATATTGATACTTCGCTAACCTCATTGAACAGATGTTTATTAATCACGTGCATTTATTGAAAATATTAAAATAAAATATTATTCTTATTTGAAATTTCTCTACAGCTTTTCTGTAAAAAAAGGAATTCTTGTGTATTTTTTTTACTTAATTTTTAAAATTATTTTTAGAAATGAAATCAAATATATATTTCAATGAAATTGTTTCCAAGATGCACCACGTGAGGTAACCAATTTTTTCAAAGGGAGCATTCAATAAAAGAAGTGTCTACTGTCTAGGCGCATAGAAAATATTTAGTCTCCGCTCACCGAATTTCGGTGAACATAGACGCCACAGTTGTTTATTAAAAAAAATCAAATCATTTTTGTTTAAAAATTCCAACCTCTTGATTGAAAGTTATTTTTTGTTATTGAATAAACTTGACTCATAACTTAAATTTACTTAGCATAAAGCTAGGAAAGGCATAGGGTGCGACAGAATTTCCCCCTTCCCTTTTCCAGCTCGAAAAATGACCATTTTAAATACAAAATTTGATTTGCTGATTCATCATTGTATTTAAAATTTTTTTTATTATTTTGTAATTTTGTATTTTCTGCACATTTCTATTCCTAAATTGAGCAAACTGAAAGCTTTAGTTAGCCTATTATTTAAAAAATCACAAATGCTTCGTCTATGAGGAAGCAAATACATTTCCTAACGGGAAGCAAAGTGCTTGTGAAATGAGCACCATATAAATATAAATACAAATAAAGTGGAAACACTCGAGATTCACAGCTAGTTTATAAATTATTAAGTAATTTTTTAACTTTTTTAATTAGGAGTGTTTTTAAAAATATGTTTTTACTTATATGATTGTGAAGCACACTATGACCGGTAGTAAACAACAATTGTTATTATTTAACATGTTCAGTTTTATATATTTTTTGTAAATTATTGGTTGAGAGTTGATCATTTTCAGATGAAAATTCAAGTATCTAGTGGAAAATTAATGTCCTTGTTTGCAAGTTCAACAGTTTCGTTGAAAATTTTTCTCTTTCCTGTCTAAAAAATCTTTCTTAGTTGAAAATTCAACTGATGTTGAAAAGTCGTCTTTTTGGTTGAATTCAACTGTTTTTTATTTCCAATTATATTATTTTTTGGAATGAAAATTGAACTAATTTGTTGAAAGTTAAACTCTTTTGTTAAAAATTGATTTCTTTGCTTGAAAATTTATTATTTTAATGGAAAATTCATCTCTTTGGTTGACAATTGAGCTATTTTGTTAAATATTTGTATTTTGTTGGGCTAAAAATTTATGATTTTTACTGAAAGTTCAACTATTTTGTTGACATTTTTTTATATTGAAAATTAATTTGTTTTGTCTGAAAATGTAACTATCGTAGTTGAATATTCCATTATTTTAGTTAAAAATTCATCTTTTTGGTTGAAAATTCTTTTATTCTAGTTAAAGATTCATCATTTTAGTTGAAATTGTATCACTTTGTTTGAAAATGTTACTATTTTTTTTCAAATTAGTTTTTTTTAATTAAAATTATTTTTTCTGAAAGTATAACTATTCTAGTTGAATATTTCATCATTTTAGTAAAAAATTTATCGCTTTGGTTGAAAACTTATTCTTTTAACTGAAAATTTGACTATTCAATTTTTGGGTAACAATTTATATTTTTTAGTTTAAAATTCATGTATTTTGTTGAAAATTCCTCTTTTCTGCTAGAAATTAATCTTCTTGGTTGAAAATTCATCTTTTTGGTTAAAAATTGAACTACAGGCGAAGTTGATAAGAAAGGGTTCGGAGAGCCTGGATTTGAGTCAATGGTCAGAACCAAACCCGGGCTCAAGTCCTAGTTCGACTGTATTACAGTTAAAGATTCATCATTTTAGTTTAAAAAATTCATCCTTTTGGTTGAAAATTAATAACTATTACATTTTGGGTTGAATATTGATCTTTTTTAGTTAAAAATTCAACTATTTGGTTGAATATTCATATATTTTGTTGAAAAATCGTCTTTTTTGTTAAAAAATTAATCTTTTAGGTTAAAAATTCATCTATCTTGTTAAAAGTGATATATCTTTACTTGAAAAGTTAGGAATTTGAAGCGGTTTTAATTGAATTTAATATAGTACTTACATTAATTTCACCTGAATATGAACTGAATTTCAAGTATAAGAAAATAAAATAAAAACTTGTTTATATTATTACTGAATTATTACATTAATCGATGGTGCTATTATACTGGGTGTCCCAAAAGTTCCGAGACGGCTGAATATGTCCTCTGGTAAGATATTTTTCAGGGAGGTCAAGGTCATTCTTGAAGTAATTTTCAACGAGAAATTCAATGGTGACCTTTATTTTGATCTTGACCATGCCCTCCATGGTCATTTCAAGGTCAAATTGATTTTTTCAAATGGGAACCCCTATTTTCGACCTCGGGAACTGAGAGAGCGGAAAATTGTACGTCCAGACATTACCTTGACCAATCGAAAATTTTACCTGGGAAGGTCATGGCAAGGTCAAACAGCGTACATCAGGATGACTCGACTGTCATGCATTTTTGAAGAAAATTTCCTGGTGAAGGTCCAAGTCAAGGTCAAGGTCACCAATCGAAAGGGGGTCGAAAATACCACAGCTTTTGCGTTGGACATTTTCTTCAAAAATGCAATCCAGTTCAGTCATCCTGCTGTACGTTGTTTGACCTTGCCAGGTCAAATTTGCAATTGGTCAAGGTTATATTTGGACGTAAACTTCTCCGCTCTCTCAGTTCCTGGGGTCAAAAATAGGGGTTCCTATTTGGAAAAAAAATAATTTGACCTAGAAATGACCGTGAAGGTCATCGTCAAGATAAAAATAAAGGTCACCAATAAATTTCTCGTTAAAAGTTACTTCAAGAATGACCTAGACCTTCCTGATAAATATCTTACCTATATAATATAATTTGTCAAAACTTTTTAAGTTAAACATATTAATTGAATCCCCAGAAACTGAAAAAACGTTATTTATAATAAACTCGCGAAACTGTACATATATTTCGAGTCGATTGTTAAAAAAAAACTTGAGCTACCTGGAAAAACCCTAGAATTGCCAGGAAATCTTTTTCTAGGATTTGAGTAGACAACCTGTATTAGGAAAAAAATTGCCAGCTTAATTGCTGATATGGTCGCGCAGACAATTAAAAAAAAAACTTTTAGAATGACCCATATAGATTTTTTTAAACCTCACTTTGAAAACTAACCTATACTGTTTATTTCTTCCACATTTTCTAGGAAACGTAGAGGAAGAGGATAAAGAAATACATCTGGATATTAAATCCGAGGACCAGGATATTGATGTTGATAATATTAAAGTTGAAGATGCGACTGCGGGATTAAATATTGTTAATGTTTTCGTTGACGAATCAGACACACTTCAGACTTCAGGAGAACAATCTATATCAACGAATGCCGATCCTCTCGGAGCACCAACTACCGTATCAAAAAGAGAGGGAAAGACTGAAAAGGAAATCAACGATTTTTTTAAATCATGTAGAATTACGAGCATTAATGCTAGAAGGTGCTCGTGCGTACTGGAACAATGTCCAAGAAATTGTTACTTGAAGTTGACACCAGATGATATAAAACGTAATTTTGAATCTTATTGGCACAATTCAACGTTTAGTTCAAGATACAAATTTATATATGAGATGACGGAAATTATACCAACCAGGTATCGTTTCATAAAGCCTAAGGATCCTAAATATCAACAGTATCAAAGTATTTTCTATCTCAGTACCAAGAACGGACGTGGAACAGTTTGCAAAATCTGTTTTCATCGTATTATCGGTGAACAAGAACGTTTAACCGACGCAATTTTGGATGTCAAGCTTAAGGAAATGAATAGATTAATTCGTAAGTCTAAACAATAATATTTGGAAATTCAAGGACTCAGGTCGATACAGTATAAAAGCTTCTAATTTCCAGGGCTGCCACACAGTCGTTTAAATCATTCTTAGTAACTTTTTTTCAAGTCATTTTTTAGTCACTTTATTAAGAAAAAGTCACTATAGTATTTTTGTATAGAGGAAAAGGCGACTTAAGTCACTTTAATCCATCTCATTTTAGATTTTATTTATGAAAAGAAAAAGAAATTTTAATTCAAACATTGCATTTGAGAACAAGATATTTCAACGTTTACGATTATTTCGAGTTTGAATATAATCGAAATATATGATTGATCGGAATTAACACGCTTTCCCCTATTCATCCCTATTCCCCTTCCCTAAAAAATTCGTTTTTTTCTTATTTTCAAGAAACTCCCCCCTTTTTCTTATTTGTTTGCTGGAGTGAAAACTGAGTTAATATAACCCAATAAGAAAATCCTACTATTTTTGGTTGAAAGTTAATTTTTGGTTTAGAATTCATATTTTTGGGTGAAATGTTTATTTTTTGATTGGAAATTTAATTATTTTATTGATATTTCAACTATGTTTTGGAAAAGTCATATTTTTTGGTCGAAAATTCAACTGTTTTGTTGAAAATTCGTCTTTTTTTATATAAAATTAACTTCTTTTTATAAATAATTTTTATTTTATTAGCAAATTTCCTTTTGAATTGAAAATTCAACTGTTTGGCTGTAAATGATATTGTTTTTGGTTGCAGTTATCTTTGTTGTTCGAAATGTCGACCATTTAATTGAAAGTGTAACTATTTGTTTCTAAATGCAACTGTTTGGTTGAAAAATACTTTTTTTTCATTGAAAATTCTGCTATTCGGTTAATAATTCATATTTCTTGGTTGAAAAATAACTTTTTTTATTAAAAATTCATCGCTTTTGGTAGGAAGTTTATCTTTTTCTAAATGCCATTGTTTTTTTTTACATTTAATAATCTGTTTTGGTTGAAGATCCAACTATTTTGTTAAATATTAATTTTTTCGGTTGAAGAATCATTATGTCAGTTGGACATTCATCTCTTCGTTTGGAAATTGAACTATTTTGTAAAAAAATTATTTTTTTTTTCGTTGAAAATTAATTTTTTTATGAAAATATAAGGATTTCATTTTTGATCACAAAATGTATCTTTTTTTTAGTAGAAACTTCAACTATTTGGTGGGCTTTTAATAAAAATATCTCTTTTTGTGGAAAATTAGTTATTTTTTTATCGAAAATTTAACTCTTTAGTTGAAAGTTTAGCTTTCTTGGTCGAAAATTAACTTTTTTGTTGAAAATTCATCTTTTTTTCTGGTAAATTTTTTTTTTTTTTAAATTAAAAATGTAACTGCTTTGTTGATAATTAATAATCTGTTTTGGTTGAGGATTCAACTATTTTGTAAAAAATACATTTTTTCGGTTAAAGATTCATCATTTCAATTGGAAATTCATCTCTTCGGTTGAATATTGAACTCTTTTGTAGAAAATTAGTTTTTTTCTTCAAATTAATGTTTGTAACTAAAAATTTAACTATTATATTTTTGATTCAAAATTGATTCAAAATTAATTTATTCTGTTGAAAATGCATCTCTTTTGGTAGAAAGTTAATCCTTTTTGGTTAATACTTTATTTATCATATTTTTCGTCGAGAATTCATAGTTTTTGGTTGAAAATATAACTACAGGGTTCTCTTTGTTTGGAAATTTAACTATTTTGTTGCAAACTTTTCTTTTTTTCAATTAATGGTCTTAACTAAAAATTTAACAATTCCATTTTTGGTTGAAAATTTATCTTTTTTAGTAAAAAATTCAACTACTTGGTTGAAAATAATTTATTTTCTTGTAAATTCGTGTTTTATAGTAGAAAATTAATCTTCTTGGTTGAAAATACATTTTTTAAATTAAAAATGCATCTGTTTTGTGAAATTGCAATATTTTTATTCGGAAGGTTAAGAATGTAAAGCTTTTCATATTAAGTTTTATATGGTACCTACATTAACTTTGTTTTTAATAATTTATTCCCCTACTAGTTTCCTATTTTTGTTTAAAATCACCCTATTCACCTTGGCTTGAGTTCATTTTAGGCTCTGTAGTCTGAAATATTAAAATTTAAATTATTTTGATTTATAATTTTCTGGTTTTCTACATCCTATTGTAAAGCATATAAATATAAATACGGCAGTTTAATGTTAAAGTTTTATTTAGCTTGTAATAAAATCAATCACAATTTGTCTGAACATTACTTGTAAAATTTATTCTAGCAATTGTGGCCTTGGTTTTCACCCCCGAATTCAGTAATAGAATTTCATTTAATCTCCTAAATGCAATCCGAAATGTTAAATGTGTAATGGAATCGAAATTGTTGAGTAGATACGTATTTATATTGACATTAGAGGCCGCTTTTTGTGTGAGCAGTAGTCACTTTTAGTCAATTTTTAGCTTAAATTATTCACCTTTTCCACTTTTTTGCAAGTACGCTAGTCTGCGGCAGCCTTGCTAATTTCCTTAAAAGCTTCCAACGTATATTTACAAAACTATTTCATGATTTTCAGGTCGTCCTCCTCACCTTTCGTGGTCTCCACTACCCCCATGTGAAGACAACTGTCACTTGAAATTGACTGAATACGATCAACGTCAAAATTTGTTCTCCTACCGTGAGGCAAAAACGTATGGAGAAAAAGCTAGTTTCATACAAAACAAAATTACCATAACGTTGCCAAGCGAAACCCTTGATCCGACGGTTGCTGTTAATCCGAAAGATGTATATTTTACCACTTTCTTCCTTAATTCGAAAACTGGTCCAAAGACAGTTTGTCATCAATGTTTCCGAACCGTTATCGACGAAACGGAAGCTTTCGTTCAGTCAGTTTTGCATAGCAAGTGGTTGGCATGTGTGGGTAAAGCAGCTGTGGATAAATCAGCGGTGAATAAACCAGCTGTGGATAAATCAGCTGTGGATAAATCAGCTGTGAATAAACCAGCTGTGGATAAATCAGCTGTGGATAAACCAGCTGTGGATAAATCAGCTGTGAATAAACCAGCTGTGGATAAATCAGCTGTGGATAAATCAGCTGTGGATAAATCAAATGTGGATAAATCAGCTCTGGATAAATCAGCCGTGGACAACACATCTGTGGAAAAATCAGCTGTGGATAAATCAGCTGTGGATCAATCAGCTGTGGATACATCAGTTGTACATAAAGTGGTTGTGGCCAAATCGGCTGGTCCGTTTTCTACCGATAATTTAACTGACAAAAGTACATCAAAACAACCTAATTCTACTTGGGAGGAGAAAGTGCAAGTAGAAACCCACATAAAACAATTCCCACTTTGTGAAGGTTATCACTACCCTGGGCATAGTTCTGAAACTTATCTGCCAATGGGATTGACACTTGATACCTTGTATAAGCTTTATAAAAGTGCAGTTTACCAACCAGTTGGCTTTAGTTTCTACCAGCTCATCTTTCAACGGTCCAAATTGAAATTTCGACCCCCTTTTCTCGGCCAATGTGAAATATGTGAATCAAGTCTGACAAATTTTAGACTTGCGGATCGTGAAAAAAAAATTGAGCTGCAGAAGCGTCTGGGAAGTCACATTGCAGAAGTCGAAGGAGCTAACGATTCAAAGTATCGAGATGAATCAGCAGCGGATTACTCCAACGGCGCGCTGATGGTTTGCTATTTCGGTTATCAGCAAAGTTTGCCTACTCCCTGTCTCAATGAGCCCCTTGCTTTTTATAAGCGTCCACTTTGGACCTACAGTTTTGTAATTCAACGACAATCTGGCCAGAAAGTACAGGGGGGAAATACTAGATTTTATATGTGGGATGAATCTCAAGGCGGAAAGACTGCAAACGAAATGGCGTCGTGTTTATATAACTACCTTCAAACTTTGAATCCCAGTGTGAGATCTGTGATTTTTTGTTCCAGTTCTGCCTGTCGAGAAAGTAGAAGCAAGACTGTATCGCTGATGTTTTCTTATTTTATGCATTCTGTCCAAAGACTTGTGACGGTGGAGCACAAGTTTTTACCTGAGGGGCATTTTCAAATTGTGGGGCAGAAATTTTACAATTTTGAAAAGTATCGTGGAAAAATCGAGGAACCGCAAGATTGGTATCAAGCGTTTAGGCAGCCTTTAGGATCGGCAGAAAGGCCTCAAGTTATGACCATGACTGCACAAAGGTTTTACAACTTTGAGTATCTTTGGACAAATTCTTCACCAGGAGGCGATCCTCTTATCGACAGCAAAGTCAAACGTTTACTGTATACCAAAAATGGAGTCGTTTGTTCTACGGATGGTTGGTCTACTGATGATCGATTTTCAGTTTATACATTTCCAGGTCAACTGAATCATTCAAATCTCGGAATCGTAACACTTGAAAATCTCGTCAACGTTCCTATAACGGAGACGAAAAAGCAGGATCTTTTGTGTCTAGTATCGTTGTTGTCGCGTTCTAAAGCAAAAAGATTTTATTTAGATTTATGTCGGATGAAAAATCCCTATGAGGAAACTGTCGTCGTTGATAAAAAAGTCGATCTGAATAAGGAAAACCAAAAAGATGAAGACGAAAAAGATTCGGAGCCACCTCAGAAGATGCACAAGAAAATGTCTTGTGAAACTGATTTTGATCAATTTCCATTAGTTGTCAAAGAAGAAACGATTGAGTGAATTTAAAAAATGAATGCATAATATTACGGAATTCAAGTGACATTATTAGAATAATAGAGAGCAAATATAGTAAACGGCAGTCGGGTGAATTGTAAATAATGATGTAAATACCTAGTAAAGTTATTTTTTTGCAGAGATTATTATTAAAGATTTTTTTTTTAATATGCTATTAATCTGCTTCCCACATAAGTATTATTAAATGCGTAAGGCACAGGCAAATTATAATCAAATAATCATTTTTTAAATCAAAAATAAAAAAATGTAAAATAAATAAATATTTTAAAAAATTAACATTGATTTACTGCATTAATATAATTACCAAGCGAAACTTGTCACTCTATAATCTAGAGAAAAATTCTATAGTCTGACAGGATCTGGATCGGATTATAGGTGATAATCGGAAATAGAATTTTTTAGGATCGGTTATTAATAATTGGAAATTTTTTTCTTATCCGGCTTATTTTGTTTAAATCCTGTATGTAAAATTCAAAATAATAAACATAATTGATTTTTTATTTTGGTAAAAATTTTAATTAAATAAAAAAACTTCAATTTAAATTCTTTATTATCTAATTGTTTTGACACTCGTAAAAAATGTTTAAAATTAATACGAGGCGAACGTTTTTTTAAAAATAAAATCAAAATTGATTATATCGAAGAGTTATACTAAAATCTACTGTTCTATTTTTCGATATTTTGCACCAAAAAATCTTCGACAAAAATCAACTCTGTTTGAAAACCCTCTTTTTTCGAAGTAATTAAGATAATTAACTTTTTCTTTTTGGTTCTACCGTATTTAAAAATATTTTAAAATTTATAATTTACCTATGGATTTGCAAATTTTTATTATGAAATAAAAATATTTAAGTTTTAAATCATCCATTTTCAATGAACGTGCAATTCCGTGAGTTTTTTTACAGCAAAGTGTTTACCGTGTTGAAATAAAATTTATAATAAATGAGATATTAATTACATTCAGTGGTGTGTAGTCCTAAAAAAAGTGGCCTGCCGATCGTCTGTAAGTAAGGAAATTGAATTCTTGAAAATTACCTGAAACGTCCAAAAATATCTTAAAATTTATCGAAAATTTCTGTAAATTTACAAGTCAAACGAACGAAATTGTTTCTTTAAAAAATGTATAGACATTTTTTTGTATGTCACGTCATTTTCCACATTTTTGCGAGAATATGTATAAAATCCTTAACGATTTATTTTTTTCTCAACAATACAATTTGATGTTATGATTAAACCAAAAAGAAATTAATTTAACAGCCCTTACAACGTTTTTGATGGAAAAATAATTAAGTTAGAAAAAATGAAGTGTATCGTTTATGAAAAAAATTCCGACAAAGGAAAAAGTTGGATGTAAAAGTTTTTGAAACTGTTAAATTATGTTCTTTGTTTTTTGTGACACCATAAAATAGTATTGTCGAGAAAAAAAACATTTCAAAGCATTTCATACATACTATCGTAAAAATCTCGAAAAGAACGCATTTCTATTTATTTAAATTTTAAAAATGTAGAAAAAATTTAAATTTATTTTCACGCCAATGGGGCCACGCAATTCTACGCGCGCTTACATTATACTCATTTATACTCGCCGGTTTAAAAAAACGTTTTTCTAGAAGTTTTTTAGATAAACAATTTTACTTGTTTGCCTTTTTTTCGTATCTTGTGTTGTTTTTGCGAAAAACGTGAATTTTTGTTTTTCAGAAAAAAATTCGTCTCTTCAAGGCGCGGGCACAGGGCAGAATGTTGTGCAATATAATCTTTACATTAGGAAGAATCTAATTTAGTCTAGAAAAAAATGGTAGAATTTTCGATAAATTGACTTTGAATATTTTCAGAAAACCCCCCACCATTTTATCACTTTTGGACTTTTTTAAGAATTTTTCAACGAATTTCGATTGAGGATGAGACATTAAAGCCGAATCGAAAATAAAAATGTCTGCATTGTATTAAAATAGAGTGCATTGTGTATCGAGGCAAAATAGCAATTTTTTAAAGTTAAAGATATTTTCTCCATATTCACACTTGCGTAGTACAGTTTATGTGTAGCGGGCGTACAATTTTATGCAGCGGGCGTAAAGTTTCACGTAGCGGGCGTAAAGTTTCTTGTCGGCCCGACGGCGGAGTGCGCATGTGCGAACGTCACTGGGCTGAAAGCAGCTACATTACGCCTGCTTTACGTGCATGCAATGGCCCGTTTTCAGGGGGGGTCGGACCAAAAATATCGTACTTTTAACAAAAATTTGGACCATTTTTTGATAATTCGCGTTTTTAATTTTTAAATTTCAATTACTCATAACTTTGCCAACCAAATTTTTCGGCATATCTATAAGATATATGCCATTGCATTTGAAAAACCAAATATTTGAATAGCAAATGATTCTGTGACTTCAGCATGGACTGCCTGAGTGATTTGAAATTAATTCGGTTAACAGAATCAATTTACAACTTGGGGAAAACCCCAAAAACATGATTCACTGTATTCAGGAAATTCCGAATCATAACAATACATGATCCAATGCCATAAATATGTTTTCGCAACGTATTGCTGACGCAAACAAGAAAGCGGCCTGCCACCAGACCTTCGAAAAAAATAGTCTGGCTGCGCAGCGCCTGCCAGGCATCGGCTACACCAGGCCTGCCCACTGGGGGAAATCGACTGAATCGCCACAGCCATATGTCAAAAGTTCTACCACCACTTCCCTCTTCCAGGTCGCTCTCGTGAAACTGAATGAAGGTCGTTGGTGGTGTTAAAATCCCATCTGGTATAAATGAGCAATTTCGAGGAAATTTCCCGTTAGTGGACAGGCGTAGACTACGCCACTGATTACGAGAGTGGCTCAGATTCGCGTCGGCGCAAAAGCGTTTTCGGCAGTTACACTCCGTCGCACATGTGGAGCCCCTGCGGCTTTTGCGCCAACGCCAATGTGGTCACGCATTCTACGCGCGCTTACATTTTACTCATTTATATTCTCCGGTTTAACTGAGTCCGCAGGCTAACATTTCCGCTCTTCGCCAGACATTTCTATTTTTCAAAGATCCAAATATAAGTTGCCATTTTGATACTTTTAATACATAGGTATTTTCTCCCGGATTTTCACTTCAAGATTCAAGAAGAAGATGCCAAACGAATTGACCTTTGCAGATGTAAGTATGCGCGGGACATGTCCAAGAAGTTGTGACCGCCATTTTGTTTTTTCAAAAAAATGAAAATTGTGCTAGATTTGTGCTCTATTGTGCCGAAAACGATTTTTCGAAAAAAAAATTCAAAATTTGACCCAGAATTAGAAAACAAAACTTGTTAGGGCCAGTACCACCATTTTGTTTGTTCGAAAAAACAAAAGTGATAGATTTGTGCTTTATTGTGCCGCAAACAATTTAAAAAAAAAATCAAATTTTGAACCAAGATTTAAAAAACTGTTCTGCAAACACCCACCTCAAAAGTTGACTTTTTAATGCTTCTAAATGGTGCCTAAAGGACCTTCCCAGCGGACACGGTTATATAGCTGTGATGTAACAGTTCTAGAACACAAAAGAACAGGTTCTGTAACAGGATTAGAACATACTTAGACCATGGTCTAAGTAATGTCGTCCCCAACGGGACGTAGCAGTTCTGTAACTCTGTTAAAGAACCACGTTCTGTCAGAGATCTGTAACAATTCTGGAACAGCACTATATGTAACAAAAATATTTTTAGAACAATTTAGGAACAGGGTTACAGAGTAACAATGGTGTATAATAGTGCCGTAACACATATATAACAGTGTGACGATGTAAATTTGTTCTTTGATTGTTCTGTAATAATTGTGGAACAGCTTTATATGCCAATAAATACTTTTAGAACAATTTAGGAACAGGTTTACAAAGCAACATTGTTCCAGAATATTGCCATAACAAATATTTAACAGTGTTACGATGTAAATTTGTCCTGTAATCGATCCGTAACAATTCCATGACGGTGCTACAACGTTTTTGCATTTATTGTAACAAATCTGTAACAGTGTTACAACGATATGTGACAAAAAAATGTTTTTTTGTATTATTGCTTGCACTTAGTTTATATTTTAAATAATCCAATTTCAGGCACGGTCCCCTACACAATATAATCGCAAGCTTAAACCCATTGAAAAATCGCACTCGCTGGGGATTCGAACCCTACACTAAACTACCTAACCCGTATATACCTAGCCGATGCCATAGCCAATTGCGCTATGAAACCACTTGAACGTTCGTGAGAAAATCTCGGATATGCTTTTTGGCTGAAAAAGCGAGGGTCATCTCATAAATATATTCATTTTTTTTTTTACTTGAGACATATTATGAGAAGATGGGTTTAAAAAATTGTAAGGTGCAAAGGGTATAGCCGGCTAAGCATGCAAAAAATGCCCCCAAAAGGAATCCAATGTTGAGTCATCCATTTGAAAGCTTACAATCAAAAGAAAATTTTTCAAAAATTTCAAACCGTTAGCCGCCATATTGGATAAGTTAGAGGGGGTAACGTCCATTTTAGTTTTTATTTTTTGTCTCTGTTTCTATCGTTAGAAAAAATCTGAAAATATTTACAGTTCAGAAATGCATCCGATCGAGTGCGAGTCTGCTTGAGTGTCATGGTGGGAAGCTAGTGTCAAAGTTTGTGAAGTTTTGAAAGTTTGCCCAAGTGAACTTGTGCTTCGAAAATTTGTTGATTGATAAAAATATGAGTACTCAAAAGGAAAATGACCCACCGGTAAGTTTTGTAATGAAAAATTTGTAGCATTGCTATGTGGAAAATTGTTTGACGGAAAAAAGTATAATTTTATTGATGTAAATAGTAAGACCTATAACCTACAAGAAATGTCTATTATTGTTACAGTTATTTACATGTCTCTACTGCGGAATGTTTATAAATATAACAGAACCGATAGAAACGCACGAGTGCTTCGCAGATGTCGATATCGCAAAATATGCGTTCCAAACGGACGAAAAAAATCGTCTTTCCCTCGTGGAACTAAGTATGTACATTTTTTTAAACTTCCTTTTACATTGAAAAGTTTAGTATTTCCAATATTTTTAACGGAGTGGCTAAACCCGAAAATTTGAAGCGTAGACAATTTTTTTTTCAATTTCAGATTGAAAATTTATCGGCTGATAAATGTTGAGCTTATAGGTTTAAAAATAGGACTTCAAATTTTAACACTTCTAAATTTGAGAGTTTTCTTTAAAATCTTTACAGTGAACTCCAATGGTTTCAAATTGTAAAGCGTTTTATTTTTGTTTTTCCAAAAACTTGAAACTTTTAAGTAAAATATCACTGAATATTTCCGTTAAAAATTCGTTTACGACTTAAAGCGTCTAAATTTCCATATTGAAAACATACAAGCTTGAGTGATTTTGTGTGTTCTTAGTTTATAGTCGGTCAGGTATAATAAAAGCCGTTTTTATTTTACAATTATTTAGTTAAAAACTATTTTAGTTTAAAATTGTATAATTTTAAACAATGTAAGTTTCAAACTTGGTGTAGGTTTAATTTTGGGAAATCAGTTAACGTAAGCGTAGGTATAGCACCAGCCTATCTTTCATTACTTTTCGATAGTGCACAACTGATAAGTTTTTTACTTACATTTTTTCAGACCAAAATACCATCGTACCCTCGGTAAGAGGTACTGAAATTACACCATCAACCTGTAACATTATCAAGTTCTCTAACCGGGGATCGATTTTGTGTTTACTAATATTCTCAATTTATTTCTTAGCGCATTTGGGTAATTTCAATAAAAAGATGTGAATTTACTAAAAATGATATTAATTGTTAGTAATGGTAGTGTTGCATTTTAAACTTATCTTAATAATATTTATTATCATTGAGACATTCGTTCAAATTGCGTTTACTTTTTCCTGCCCAGTAAATTACAACTAACGATATAAGTTGATCCCAATACTGATAGGACGTTAAAACTAGCCCTCAACATTTTATAACCAAATTTAAGAATAAAACAAACTACAATTTTGTAAGATCAATTCTTACAATCACAAGTCTCCCACTGAGTTTTAAATAATTATTTGAAAACAAAAGACAGATTGTGGATTCACTCAAGGGAGAGATGATTGCGTATTTTAGTGATCAATTGAATTCTATTTTATGAATCTCTCGTGCGACTTTTTTCTGTAAAATTTCAATAAAGACATTCATTGTTACGCCCATCAACCCAAAACGTAGAGCAACTTAAAGCGGCTATTCAGATAGCGGTTCTTGATATTTTTGATACTGTTAGACAGCCTATGTTTTATTTTTTCAAAAAAAAGCTTGCTTACTGGGCCAATTCAGATGGTGCACATTTTGAAGAACTATACCATTAAGTCTATTTCCCCAGACGAACTTTAATTATTTTTAAGTTGTTCGTTGCTAAAATATATAAAACTTAAAATCATTATATTGTGCTCCTTGATGAAACCATTAATTATTCATCGTGGCATTTTATTAATGTGCCTGTTTAGAAATAGTAATTTGACCTGACGATAAACTAATTCTATTGCTAGTAGAACGGAATACACATGTCTCCGCGCCAACTCGGGGACATACTCTATTCTCAGCCCCCAATTGTGATGTTCAGGCAGCCCATAATGGATGTCTAAAGAGTAGTTTTCACTGAATAACTCTAGACTTTGTGCGCGAAAAATGTCTCAAAATAGGAAAAATAGCAGTTTTGTGTAGAATTAATGCTACAAACGTTTATTTTTTATTTTTGAGACATTCATCATTTTTATTTATTAGGTTACAAGTTTTAAAGTACTTTTCACCAGATTAAAATTTTTTAATTGATTTTCATGTTCTTTAGAATTTATTTGCCCGAAGTAATCGTTTGATTATCGAAATTTATACTGACTAAAAATAAAATAACTCGAGAAGTATAATCTGTTCATAGTTAAAACATCTTCCAAATATTAATTAGATTTAAAATTGTTGAAACAATTATTCTTGTATAAAGAAAATTCCAGTTCCAGAAAAGAAAATTCCAGTTTTTTCGATTATCTTTAACTATGTCGCTCATTAATCAGTACTTTCTTGCCTCAACGAAATTGATCTGAAAAACAGCTGTTCATAACGAATATTAATATTAATATTCTAAGCCAAACTAATACTGAATACTTATCACCATACATGGTGTCGGTGATTCGGAAAAGCTAGAATTTTCTGCACAATTGACAAAATGAAATTTCAACAAAGTAGTTAAACTTTTGAGCGTATATTCGAATTTTCGATCAAGTGGATAAGTTTAATACCAAAAAAGAAAACTTTAAGACAAAATATATAAATTTGGAGAAAAATTGTTAAAATTTCAGTTAAAAATGACTGATGTTCAACCAAACACGTGGACCTTCATTCACTAAAATTATTTTTTGACGAAGTGTTTCAAGTTTAACCTTCGAAAAGTCAATTTTTCTCAAATAAGTCGGAAAAGACACACGATCCTAGCCCTCTCACAGATTTTTCTTTCCAATATGTTTACATTCTGAGCGCATTTTCCTTTAAAAAAATCAATTTTATATGTTTGAAGAGGATTTTGACTAATGTGAAGGCTATAGTGGTTTTATTTCGAAATCATTCTCAGGTACGCATCTTTTTAAATCGTAAGTACTGAAATAGGTAAGAATATTTTATTTAATTTGAGGAGCACAGAATAAGCAACACGTATTTTATCACGTTATTGTTTGCTCTTCATTCCACATGGACTTTGGCCTGTAGCTTTAAATGATTTGTAGAACTTTCCTGTTTACCAATTTTTTGGTTACATACATAGTTTATAACCAATTAAAATCAAGGGCTCTTATTTGAGATAAAAATTCAATAATTATATCTCCGAAGGACAATGGTTAAACTAATAACTTTTTCATCTTACATATATGTGAGATAACGACTTCTTGCGTATATATTTGTACTCTGATGAGGCAATAGAATATTCCATAGTTACATTTGTGGATCCACTGATTCACCGAAAGATTAATCAGTGTTTCCTCTACATTGCCAAAATGAGGATGGTCGACGCTTTTCTTCTCGCTCGGGTGGTCCTCTTTAATTGTATTGGTGAATATAATAATATAATATATCTATCATTTTTATTATATTTTATATAATACTTAAGTGAATACGGCCATTTCTCAGGCCTGTGGAGCGAACATAGAGTCCCCCTTTTCAGCTTATATTCATATAATGGCCATTTATATATTTATGTCGTGAAAGATTATGGCGTCCTTTCTCGTTCCTCGCCTCGGTTTTTACAAGAAGTGCGACATATGTGCGCCAGCGGAGCTAATGCTAATCAGCGTTCTTTAATGAATTGTTAAAGTGAAAATCTGATTACATATTATACTTTTTTGTCCATTACTGACTAATTTGATATCAAGCACGAATATTTTACAATTTTTTGAAGGTTCAATTTTACTCTATTAGTATTTTACTTTGTTTTTATTGATCAGTTATTCCGCCAACTACAAAAACAGAATATATAAAACGGAAATAAAGAAAGATAGGTATATTTTCAGGTTATTTGTAGTTTGGAGAATTCAACACATATCAAAATGTTTGAAATCTTTGTGAAATCCTTGAAATATTTGAAAATGTTCGTGAATTCCTTAAACTCTTTTTAAGTATGCAAAATCTATGTGATATCTTGAAATTGCTCTTAAATCTTTTGCAATATTTTGAAATTTCAGCAAAATCTTTTGTAATAATTTTAAAATATTACAATATTGAAAATGTTTGTAAAATCTTGAAATATTTGGAAATCTTGATCAATTCCAAAAAGCCTTTCAGTGTATGCAAAATCTATATGAAAATTTTAAAATTTCTGTAAAATATTTAGGAATATTTGAAAATTTTTGAATATTAGTTAATATCTTACGGTTGGCCGATTTTAAAACTAAGAAAAATAATTTTTAATTGCAGTTATGGAAAAATCATAAATGTTATTTTTGTTTCTTAGCCTGCACAATATGACTAATTCTAACAATTTTCTCAGATTTTTTCAAAACTTGTGCAGGTAAATTAATTTTTGTATAAGCATCTGAAAGTGAAAAAAGCTTTTCCGAATTACAAAATTTTTTACAGACATGAGTATACAAATATACATATATGAATATACAATTGTACATACATGAATATGCAAACATACGTAAATTCGTGTATTTCCTAGCAAAATAAATTTTTAATAAGAACATAATAATATAGAAACAGAGTTCAGTTGAATCTTTGCAAAAATCGTAACACAGTCGTGCTAATTATCAAACTAATTAGTAATACACAAAAAAGTATAACATATAATCAGATTTCAACTTCAACTATTCAATAAAGAACCCTTATCAGCATTAGCGCTTCAGAGTGGCAAAATAACGCTCCCGCATTCTGTCCGCTCCACTAGCTCATAAGGTCAGCTCCTACGGCTCTCGCTGAAAACACAAATGTATCAATAAAGTCCCTCTTTTTCCCCTTTGTACATAATATACTACTTAGCTTACAACAAAGAAATTACTTTTTAGCAATCCAATAGAATTTCCAACCTACTAGTTAAATGTTCAACCCACAAAGACGAGTTTATTCGAGAGTGCATTTTTGAACGAGCAAGTGATTTTCAGATGAAAATTTGTTTTTGAATACAGTTTTTTGACATCGTCATAATTTCTAAACCAAAATGGTGATAAAATTATCTCAAAAGAACTAACGTGCATTATTAAAATTCTCAAGAATTGAATATCAAAGAATTTAAAAGAATTTCATACAGTTTATAAGAACACCACGTGATTTTGAACGAATTCAGAATAAATTCCAAAAATGAAAACAAAACAATGAGTTGTGTTAAATTAAAACACAGTGAGCGGCAACCATTTTCAACCTGACTTATGATCTTGAAGTATTTTATACCAAAAAGAAGAATAAAGAATCAAAGTCTTTTTGAAGTTTGTTCGGCAGAAGGCATTAATCCTTCATTTCCTTTCACAGAGTTAAGTTCGCAGTCTAGCAGAGATTGCCTTGACACTCCCCGCCCGGATCACTGTCCCTCTTCTTCTTCTAGACGTATTCTTCAGGCTCCTGAGGAGCATCCAGTTTATACCAGGGACAGGACGCCTCCTGGTGAGCCTCCTTCTCCTAAAGTACTTGGATACGCACTGGGACAACTTGGATACATTCGGCTTATTCCCCGCACAAATCAGCATCTACGATTTGAATTTCGAAGATACTTTTTTCCTACTGGTTATCCAGTTAGATTGCGAACAGAAGGAAAGGGCTATGTTCCCGTTCCATCCCAAGAACAGATTGTATTATCAGCATCCAATGGAGACATTTTTGCAATACTAGATTATAGCGGGTTTCTTTATGGAATATATTCGACAAATAGGGCTCATGCGAGACTGAAGATAAATATGATTAGCGGCGCAGTTGATAATTTGACTCCAGATGAAATGCGAGATTGCCCAGTGGGCAAAAGTCACCGAATCTTCCCCGAAAGTTTCATCAAAGCTTCAGCAAATGACGATTCGCTAAAGCCCGCATGGAATCCTAATTGCGAACGTAACCCAGGTTCTTCTCCTTCTGACCGACGACATTCACATGATCGAAATACCTCTCAGGAGCCTCCTCTTCATGCCGAAATCAGGTCGCCTCCTGGGTGGCCGCCTTCACCTAAAGTACTGGGATATGCATTGGGACAACTTGGATACATTCGGCTTATTCCCAGCACAAATCAGAACCTACGATTTGAATTTCGAAGATACGTTTTCCCTGCTGGTTATCCAATTAGATTGCGAACAGAAAAAAATACCTATATGCCCGTGCCAGCTCAAGAACATATTGTTTTATCAGTATCCAATGGTGACATTTTTGCAGTATTAGAGCAAGATGGGGTTCTTCGTGGAATATATATGACAGGAAAAAATCGGACGAGAGTAAAAATAAATATGATAAGCGGCGAATTAGATGATTTGACCCCAGATGAAATGCGATATTGTCCAGTAGGCAAAGGTTATCCAATCTTCCCCTACAATTTTATTAAAGCTCCTGCAAATGAAGATTCACTACAGTTTGAATGGAATCCTAATAGCGAACGTAATCCTGCTTCTTCTTTTTCTCACAGACAACAGTCACCTGACCGGAGTTCTTCTCAGAAACACCCTCTTCTTGGCGAAGCCAGGTGGCCTCCTGGGTGGTCGCCTTCATCTATAGTACTTGGGTACGCACTTGGACAACTTGGATACATTCGGCTTATTCCCCGCGAAAATCGAAACATACAATTCGAATTTCGAAGATATGTTCTTCCTGCTGGTGAAGGAATTAGGTTCCGAATACAAGCGAGGTATATTCCCGTGCCAAACCAAGAACATATTGTATTATCAGCGTCCAATGGAGACGTTTGTGCAATATTAGAGCGTAGCGGGATTCTTCGTGCAATGTATTTGTCACGTGGAGCTAGATGGAGAATTAAAGTGAATATGATGAGCGGAACCGTTGGTAATTTGACCCGAGATGAAATGCGATATTGTCCAGTAGGCGAAAATCAACCAATCTTTCCCCAAAGTTTTATGAAAGCTATAGCAAAGACAAATTCACTACAGCTCGAATGGAATCCTAATAGCGAACATAACTCTGGCTCTTCGTCTTCTGACAGACAACATTCACCTGAACGGACCTCACCCCAGGAGCCTCCTCGACGTACCAAGTCCAGGTCCTTTTCGGAAAAGCCTCTTTCTGTTCAAGTTCTTGGATGTGCAATAGAACAACTTGGCTATGTTCGGCTTATTCCTTGCGCAAACCAAAACCAACAATTTGAATTGCGAAGATATATGTTTCCTGCCTATGAAGCAATTCGAATGCGAATAGATCATACGAACTATGTGCTTGGGCCAAACCAAGAATATATTGTATTATCAACATCCAGTGGTGACATTTTTGCAATATTGGATTACAGTGGGACTCTCCATGGAATATATAGGACAGATGAGAACGATTCGCGAATAAAAATGAATATGATAAGCGGCGTAGTTGATAATTTGACTCCAGATGAAATAAGGTATTGTCCAGTAACCAAAAATAATCCAATCTTCCCAAACAGTTTTGTTAAAATTTTTGAAAATAACGATTCATTAGTGTCAGAATGGAATCCCAGTGATAAACGCTATCCTGGTTCTTCTTCCTCTGCCAGACAAAATTCACCTGCCGGTACTTCTCTTTAGTAGCCTCCTCTTCATGCCAGGTCCAGTTCTCTTACAATCAGGACTCCTTCTCATGAAGTTCTAGGATATGCACTGGGACAACCTGGATATATTTGGCTCATTTCCGAGCCAAGTCAGAACTGGAAATTCGAGTTTCATAGATAGTATTTTCACGCCGATAAAGAAATTTAACTGCTTGTAGGAAATGGTAAATTTGTATCACGCCAAGCTAAGAATATATTTTGTTATCAACATACAATGGTGACGTTTTGGCAATACTGAATTATACTGGGATTCTTCGTGAAAGATATAAGACAGATATTAATAATTTGAGGTTGAAAATGAATATGATAAGCGGTGGTGTTAAGAATATGACATCATATAATATGCAGGAATTTCATGTAGTTAGACATTATTCAATATTCACACACTTTTTATGAAATTTTTTGCAAATTGCGATCCACTGCAGGCTGTGTATAATTAATGCAATAAAAAAATTGTATAGTGAAACATAATAATCCCTGTAGCCTGAAGTTGGAAAAAAATTAAATTAAAACATCAAAACATCGTTGTATTTTTTTCTTCGGATTTTCATTTGAATTGCTATTTTGGAAAATTTGAAGTCAATCTAAATAACGAGCTTCAACGTAAGATATTTGAATTTTTAGTATTGAAAACCTGTCAAGGATCTCTAATTACTATAATATGCCAGATTTTCGAACTGTTAATTTAATTTCAATTATATGTTTAATTTTCTGAGATAGTGATTACCATTTTATTAATTCAAGGTGTTTCTATTTTCGGCTGTCCTGTTAACGTAGGATCTCAATTTTCAATTCACTAAGGATTCAAGATAACACAAGCGATGTCATACTCGACTTACCCTTACCTATATCTACTGCCACACTTTATTCGCCAGTGGAAAGGAAGGAGTGGGCAAGAATTATATTACTCGTTTTTGGGAAAGGATATAATTTGTCAAGTTCACACCTTTCCCTGGACCGTTGCACTTGTATGAAAACTGCTCTGAGACCGATTCGCCGTTCCTATTCTTATTCTTGTTCTTATTCTAGTACGCTGTTACGTCACTTAAATTCGCGGTTTGTCTGCCGTAAAACTGAAGATCCAAACGTATCATACGTCCCTCCATTATTCTGTTTGCGTGAGTCAATTAGATTTTTCAAATTAGGGCCGACGATGCCATCATTCGATGTCATCACAGTTTGTCTGAATTTAGTAGAAAAGCACGTCCGTTGGTGCAATTTGAAGGGCGGCGTCCATTGATACTTGATAACAAATAAAAGTTCGATCCGGATTATCGTTCGAAAAGGTGAGCTAGGGCATTTTTTCAATCATATTGCCAATTTTGATTGGATTTTCATTGTCAAGAAAAAATTTGGAAAGGAACCATCAAGGGAAGCTATATTATGACGTTATATTATGATTGACTCCGAAAATTGCCTTTGAGGTAAACATTTGTTTCATACATATAATTTTTTTTATGTATATTCTATTATTAATAATTATTTATACTCTTATAACAGATGTTTGTTTCTCATGAAGTTCCACAGATGAAACCGAAACGTCAACTAATAAAAGGGAATTGGAACAAGATTTATTTTTTATATTTTTTCTAAATTGATCGTAAGACTAAAAAAAATGGAAACGCTTGTTTCTTCTCATATTTTGAATATACAGAAAGGATCGAAGAAAGTTTTACTTCATGATCTCTTTTGATCTCAAAGGTTTTTTTATTTATCTACTGATCTATAACGTTCTAGGAAACATAGGATATTTGAGCTACATTTGTCGCAAGTATGCTCAATCTACTTCTTCAGATATTGGAAATTTGATTGATACATAAAGAAGGCTAGTCCATTTAATGATTACTCCAATTATTTAAAATATGGACTGGACAGAAAAATTACAGAAAACTCAATTGGTAACTTTTTTCAATCACAAGAATATAGTCTACAAAAGTTAAAATTTTAACGAAGGAAAGCTCACATAAAAAATAATTCATTTATAAAATGATAGGTTTCTAGAGGAAGAAAATAGGTGCAGAGACTTGAGAGTTAATAAATGGTTTTTGAAATTTTATCTAATGTGAAAATTCCTGATGAAACAGCTGAAACCTTAGCATTGGTACAAAATTTGGAATTTCTTATAATAATCAATAAATTTAAAAACTTCAATCAAATTTCAGATATTGCTACAAAGTTCCAAAATGGCAACCAGGATTTTATCATTGTGAGAGCAGACAAAGGTAATATCTTAGCTGCTGCAAATTCAGAAAACTACAAATCAACTATTGAAAGTATTTCACAGTATAATACTTTGTATAGAAAAGTTAATACAATTGAGTTCCGTCCATACAAGAAAACTGTAGAGATATTGTTTCTATATAAGATAAAAAAAGATACATGAATGGAAAAGCTTATAAATTGAAAAACCATGGTTGTGCGACAGCCAAAGCATATGCCTTCCCTGAAGTTTACAAACCAGAATTAAAATTGGGATTGATTGTCTCTACTATCGGTTCTGTAGCTCACAATTCAGCAAAATTCTTATATAATCTCCTAAAGCCAGTATCCGGAAAAACTGATTCATTTTTAAGAGATAGTGGGAGCTTTGAAGAAAAAATAAATCATTTCGATCTTCCTAACACATATTCGCTTGTTCCACTAGATATTGTGTTTATGTTTGATAACATTCCTTTGGATTCAGTTTTGGACGTTATGGAAGAAAATCTACAAGTACATAAAAATGTAACTAAAATATCAAACTCAGAGATTTCAATAGCTGTCAGAACGGATTTTTATAATAATGTTTTTTCATTTTATCAAGAATTTCATAAATAAATTTATGGTTGTCCGATGGGTTTAGCTTTATCGTCTGTTGCATCTAATCTTATTTTAGAAGATGTTGAAAACAGAGCCTTATCTAAATTAAGCTTCAAACACATTTCTTTAAGCGTTATGTGGATGGTATTTTTACTATTGCTCCTACAGATGAAATCCAGGAACCAATTAACACATTCGATAGTATAGAAGAATCTCTACAGTTCAATGTGGAAATAGAAAACAATAATACATTAAATTATTCAAATCTGTCTATCGAAAAAATTAAAAATGAAAATTAAATTACTAATTGATTTGAAAAACCGTCATGGACAGGCCAATATTTGAATCACTATTTTCACCATCAATTTGGTCCAAAAATTGGTTTCATTAAAGGCTCAATTGATATATGCATTACACTGAGTGACGTTATTTTGGAGAAGAAAAAATCGACCAATTAAAAATTACTTTGGGACAGAATAATTATCCACTACCGCTAATTGAAAGTGTCATTAGAGAAGAAGTACATAAAATCTACAATAGCTCAAATGAAAATTAAAAGAAGAAAGCGTGGCTTGAAAATTACAGAAAAACTGATTTACGGGTTTTATTAACTCTTGTACAAGGTTTATCAGAAAGATTAAAGAATGCGTTAAAAATTTTTACTATTATTGCATATTTTAGAAACGATCGCATATTAAAAAAAATGTTTCACTAATACAAAAGAATCTGAAAAAATGGATAATATTCCTAATCTCATTTATATAATAAAAAGTGAAGGATGCAATGAAGTTTATACAGGTGAGACTGGTCGTCGGTTAAAAAGTAGAATATCCAAACATAAAAGTGATTGTAGAATTGGCAACTTAAATATGGACCTCTCACAGCATTCTTGCAATTTTGATCATTAGTTTGATTTTGATTGTACGAATATTAAAATTCTTGCTGAGGAGAAAAAAATCTTATAAGGGGAAGTTTCTGGAATCAATTTTTATGAATAAATATATGAAAGTATCTATTAATTCAAAAACTGGAATTCTTAAAAAACTGAAAACTTTCTTAAGCTTTTCATTTGCAATTAATTCTGTATTTCAGAAGGTAATAAATTTATGAGATAACATTCCGGAAAGTGTCACGACTTGAACTATCTTTGGCTTAGACGCCTTTGTATAGACGTATAAGAGCGTAGTAGTTATTTTAAAAATCTTTATTCAAATAAGCGCCTCAGTCATTATATCAAAAAGTAATGTAATTCATATTTAATCCTAGCTGCTTCTGTGTAGTTCTTTGCCCTCAATATAGAGAATATGGTACATTCGTGTGAAATGTTTTTAAAGGTTACACTTCCACATAGGTCTAAGCGTTTGCACCAGTGGCTGTATTTTGGGCAGGGGCATTTTCGATACTTTCGATAGGTTAGCTGCTTTTTCAGGAGCCCGCTGGATGACTTTCTTGCAAAGGATCTGATTTGAATTCGTGTCAGCGACCCTTAGAGATATTTATGAATTCTAACTCATATTCATGGTGTTTTCCGGGGTAATATTGAGTAATTCGTTTGACGTCATTAATACTGTACATCCTAGCACGCTTCTTGCTAACAGAAGAGACACACACTAACATCACTATTGAGATTTGAGAGAGAAAAGTATAGGCAATAAATCCCAGGATTGTTGATAAACATAAACCAATATAAGACCCACGATTGAGTTTTCAATGATTTTTGCGTAAAGCCTTGTGATCGCTGAATGCCTCTAATTTCTTCTCTATCTCTCATCAAAATCTTACACTTTCTTTGTCGGTAGGTAAAGTATCCTTTTGATGGTCGTATAAGCATTAATTCGCTGATGCTAATGTTCTTATTATTGTGTCCAGTGACAGGTGACACTTTTATTCGGGCTAAATGTAGAGTTGGCTCATAAATAAACTCTGTAGAATGTTGATTGGCTTCGAGACTGGTTAAAATCTAGGACTCTGTTTTCAATATACAGCCTGGACCTAGATGGACTATTTCCAATTTTGATAACTGAATTTTTATTATTACTTGAACCGGGTAGATTAATCCTTTTTGTCAAGAAAGTATATCCATCCCGCTAAAGTCTTCACCTTGATCCGATATGAGTCGCTCTGGTATGAATTTTTTTTTATCGCAGATGTTAAGCATGTCTTGTGTTGTGTGGAGCAGCAGCTCATTTTCGCAATGTTTTCTGGACGGTGTCTCGCGGATGATAAGATCTCCGTTGCAAATATGATACTGCTGAAGGTACTAACACTTCAAGAATTTATCTGCAGTCGTTAGGATGTAGGTTCTTTGAGATTCATCTACGTCGATATATCTGAAATTAAAATTTATACGTGCCCGGTCAGAGTTGGTAACAAATATTTTCTGAAGGTACTGATATTGAATGAATATGGCAGAGTTGATAATCTGATTTGCCAAGAAGTGGTCTATCGAGTACGAATCGTAAAGGTCCATTGCTCACCATGATCATTGATGATCATGATTGTGCCAATTTCTCGATACTGACTTTTGGTCCTCGAGTAGGAAACATGAGTTTGGGAGCAGGGCCCTGTAATATCGATATACAACCTTTATTTAGTTGGTGGTTAACAGAGAGGCATTTAGATTTCCTCCTTTAACATCGTATATGTCATCTAGGAGTTGATGGGCTGTACTTGTGTAGCTATCCAGTACGGCTTTCATCATTCCTAGCATTTGATTGAAAGTGTTTGTTTTGTTTATTCATGGCTTGAATTCTATAAATTTGATTGAACGTCACTGCAGTAATGTTTAAATTGAGTTTAAACTGATTTGGCAGTCTTTCTTGAGTTTCTATTCTTGGATGTATTTGTTCGAGATCAGCTTTCAAAACACGGGCTTGTTGCCCAGTGAGGTGAGATAAATTCTCTTGCGTATCATTCACCTTGTCTCCTTTTGCGTCATAGTCGCCTATCATTATAGGCAACAAGTCTGGCAACAGGTGTTATTATTCCTGGAAGAAATATCAGCATCGGTGATGCTCTCCGTTGTCTGTTGTTCTTCAGTAGGTTTTGTGGATGAAGGTTTTTGGTCCTACGTTTCAGTTTTTCCATCTCGAGTCAAACATGCTTCAAATAATTTTTAGCAAAAACGTGTTTCCTAGTCAACTGGTAAGATTCAAAGATGTTGATGCAGTCATCGCCGAGTCTCACTTCGCAATTCTCTAGCAGAGATTTGTTTCTGTATCCATATGTCTCGAGGAAATTCTGAAAATTGTTAACATGCATGAAAATGGAGTCTCCAGGCACTAACACTCCTTTGCATGAGACTCTTCGTCTCTTAGTCTCTCACAAAGGCTTTTCCTCGATCACTCAGGATGCATGGTTAGTATGTGCCGTTTCCAGTTTGGGGTTGTAGGGAGTTTTCCTAAAGTGTACAGTAACACTTTGTCAAATACGCCAAATGGTGTATCCATAACCACTGTTGGATCGTACGCACGGGCTCTCATGAGCTTATTCTTTGAACAAATACAAAAATTTTGTATGTAGTTGTTTGTTTGGTCCCGCAGGCCGGGCCATGTAGTTTGTTCTTGCACGTGCCTATTAGTTTTTGTCATGCCCTTGTATCGTCCTACTAGACTTTCCTAAAATTGCATTATTATTTCTTGTCTTAAGACCTACGGGGAATCTTCAATTCTACCATGACCAGGAGTGATCGGGGTATCACCACCCCAGAGAATAGAGGCAAAAGGTGTCGCGCATCTTATCTTTGGGCACCGAACCAAGAAAGTCATCTGAATTTTTCATACGGCATGTTTTCTCTTTATGTTTTTTTATAGTGAGGCGAAGATACCCTAGACTAGCACTCACGTCCTTCCAGTCAAATTCAACGAAATTTCTCCTTTTTACAATTATATAATTCGTTTTGTATCAACCGTTATTGATGAGCAGGACTTGTCCATTCTGTGGTCGGCTTTCTCACAGGTCTTGTAGATGAAGACGTTCGGTAGCGACCTGGAGCTTGGCGATCTAATACGTATTTAAAAGGCTCTTCCCATTGAAGGTTAATGTTGGAATCTTCAGTTTTATGTAAGGAGATTTCTGACCATCCGTCTTTTTCATTCTGCGGAGTAGGTGAGTCTATATAGGGTACCTTAAGTTACAGTTTTGAAACCGGTGAAAGCAATTTTGACAACAGCAATAGAGACCATCACCCTACCGAGTGCAACACATCGAAATCGACCTTATTTCGGAGGTTGAAGAAACCATATACACGGTAGATGAGATGTTACAAGAGACAAGAAACAAGCAGGACCCGCGTCAATAATAATAAAAAATCTATTGACGTGGCAACCACTGTTATATACACGGCAAATATGTTCACAAGCACCCGAAAAGAGCTGATGGAAGAAGGGAAGGAAATCTTATTAAAAAGGAAATCAAAATGATATACTGCCAAAATCCAGGTATCAGGTATAGTAACTATTGCATTAATTTACATAGGAGCAAAAACAAGCTGTATATAAGAGGAATTCCTAAACGCGAACAAAGAGCATTTTGAAAGATACCCGAGCCTACTTTTGGCAGGCGTTGCTGTGACAAAGCCCATAGGAGGCTGAGCAGTCCGACTCAACCGCCAAATTTATGAGGATGTACAGCTACCGAACGCCCTTATACAATTTGCTTTTTTAGTGATACCGAAATTATCACGCAAGTGTATTATAGGAATTGATGTACTTGACTAACACAAAACCAAAATCGACCTGAATGCATAAACACGAACCTTTCCATACTTGGACGAAGGGCCGGCTGTGAGAATTGAACAAGACAACAGAAATCAAGGTCCAGAGGGGCTGCATGACCTGAGTAACGTAGAATTCTCTACTGAAATAATAGAAGAAACGAAAGGTGTCTGAAGAATCTGCGATTAATGATACAAAAATACTACCACTGCATATCAAATGGTCGGCAATTCAAGAAAATGTCAATGAGACCCTGGGTTTAAAAAGCAGTGACAAAGCGAAATTTGAAAGAATACTATGGGAACATCGCAGAGTATTCCGTTAAAAATCCGGCCAATTATCAAATTATCAACACGAACTGAAGTTGTGAAAGAGGCAACCATTTAAAGGACGCAGTTACCCACTTCCCATGTCTTATCGTGAAAAATTGGACAATGAAATACAACGCCTGTTGAATATAGGAATAATTCAACGATCAAGCAGCTCGCACATAAATTCTATAGTGCTTTTCATAAAAGAAGATGAAACAATTCGGTTGTGTTTGGACGCTTGAAAGCTCAACGAAATTCTCATGCTGCTGGAACCAAAATTTCAATAAAACTGATAACGAAAGGAGTCACTTGAAACTGGGACTTAAAAGCGTGAAGAAGCTTCGAAAAAATGAAGAATTCATTATGAACTTCAATCATGCTCTATTTTTAGACCCGAAAAAAAGAATATTACATGAAAACGGATACGAGCAACTACGCGCTTGGAGCGGTCCTTCATCCTCAAAACGAAAACTCTGAAAAAGAGGTCATCACATTGGCAAGGCGAACTCTGCAATGCCCAGTGCTCGCATACTTCCCAACCGAGAAAGAACTTTTAGCCATTGTATGGGCCCTGCAAATGTTACACACTCACCTGCACGGCTTCGAAATCATCAATAGAACGGATCACCTTGCATTGACTTTCTTGAAAACGTGTAAATTCGTTAATGCACTTATCAACTGATGGATCTTGGTAATTCAAGATTATGAAATAAAAGTGAAGCACCTACCTGGAAAACAGAATGTGATGACCGATGTTCTGATTCGCCTGCACGATGAAGGAAGCTTTAAAAAATCGCGGGAAAACAAAAGTAGTAATCAATGCCCTTACATATTAGTGGACTCTGGACGTCGGAAAGAAGATCAGAAATATCCCGCAACAACAATAAGAAGATAAAAAGACCATCAGTTTACGCAGAGAAGTCGTTCGAAACAATGGAGAACAAAAACGCTTCAAGATTATAAACGTTATCATGTATCACGTGAATGAACATGAATATCGTATTCATGTGCCTCTGAAATTCGCAAAGAGATTAATAAAAGAATGTCACATATCTTATGGCCACCCTGAGAAGGAAA
This sequence comes from Andricus grossulariae, assembly GCA_011634705.1. Taxonomy (NCBI): domain Eukaryota; kingdom Metazoa; phylum Arthropoda; class Insecta; order Hymenoptera; family Cynipidae; genus Andricus; species Andricus grossulariae. The sequence continues at coordinate 19,699,605 of JAABKJ010007545.1, forward strand.
AAACGTATAGAATTTTGAAAGAGACACTGTATAGTCTGCGACTATACAGAAACTCATCTCTAGATTTTTTTTTGCCTTTTACCTGAACTAAATATGGATATAAGCACCTGTTAGTTATGATCGACACGTTTACAAAGTACCCAAAATTGTATCCAATGTAAAGAGCAAAAGGTGAGAGTGCAACAAAAAGTCTGGATGAGTTTATAGAAAATGCCAGCGCGCCTCATAAAGTGCTCTCAGACAGAGAAAAACAATTATCCAGCAAAAAATAGTGGCAGGCCCTGGAATTAATGAGGATTCAAATGAGTCTCACATCCATTCGGCTCCCTTAGGCCAATATGTTCAAGAGAGTCAATATAGAACTCGCCTGACTTTTCAGTACTCTCCTCTCACCATAAAAACATAATACGTCGTTTGCCCAATTAGAAAATGTGGAGACGATCATTAATGAGTTCCACCACGAACCTAAGGAGGTGAACCCCTACGAGGCGCTATGAGACGAAAACTAGAAAGATGGTGCACGTACCTGCTATATTCATTACCACCACACCCTCAAACCAATCTGAAAGATCAATAAGTGGTAATCAAGGATCGGACAAGAAGAAAGAGGGAAAAGGAACTGGCATGTATCAACAGAAAAAAAAGGCGTGACTTATGCTTGGGAGAAAAAGTATTAGTCAAAGCCTGAAATGTATCAAATACATTGACAGGTATCATGGCAAAGTGTTTCTCACTATACGAAAGACTATACCGTATCTAAAAGAAAGTCGCTACCAACGTCCACATCCTATGGAATGAAGAACAAGAGCAAAAGAGAGAGTGCAATATCATGCCAACGATCTCCGTAAGTGCTACAAAGAAAACGTCGAAGGAGTAGATGGAGAAAACGCCCAAAGTTTTAGTACCTGAGAAGTCATAGGAAATTTGAGTAACTGAGGGTAAGTCAGTAACGAATAAAACATCGAAGATGCCGGACGCCGAAGGAGAAAAAGACGTAATTGTCACGGAGATAGTTATACGCGAGGAAGCACATGCATGACCACACTTCGTCATCACCAACGAAAAAGAGTAATACGACCCCCGAACACTACCGTGTAGCAAGTCAATCCGGCGAGATTCAAAAAACGTATGAGGGAGAAGTGTGTTGGAACATATGAAGCAGCATGCCAACCCGAGTCTACACCACAACCCTTGACATGCAGGTGTGATGAAGATTCAACAAAGAAAGCAGCACCAATCAATCACGATTTGGATCTCGAGATCATGGGTGAATAACGATTAAACGCACGTATCCTCGTAGATCCAAAAGATCAAGTCTCTTCCGAGGAAGTATCAGCAGTAGAACCACACAACGAGAATGAGTGTGAATCAAGCAGTAAACGTTTGTTGGCGAGATCATCCCTCAGAGAGAGTCAAGGACTGGGATGGGTACCATGAATGGACGCCTTCCCAACACTGGGTTATTCATTTTCATAATTTCTGTGATTACTTTATATTTTCATCGTATGTCTTTTATTAATTCAGGCGTCATTATATCATTATTCTTTTTTGATTTCTCTTGTACCATATCGTATTTTCTTAGAATAATCTTTTTTATTATTGTCTTTTGTTCTGATTCCAAAGAGGGGCAGTTGTAACCAGCGAAGTACAGCTAAAGAGCCTTCTCTTAAGCAAAACTCTTAGCCTGCTCGGAAATATAGGTCTGAGTTGCATTACTCAGGAGCAGCAAGAGAGCACAGACTCCGAAGCCTCTCACTAACGCGGGTCCGCTAGTGGTGGGAGTTCAAAAGTGTAACACTTTCTTAAAAAGCGTTACGCAAGTAAAAAACGGTAGTTGGGGTGTTGCATGGCAAATGCAAAAGGTATTGGGGAGTACCTCAGGTGAAACAGGAGATACACTCTCTCCTGTCTTGTTCTGCACTTTTCTCCAAGCATTTTGGGAAAAGTTGAGTTCTTAGGCGTAGAAACCTAAGTCCACAAATATTATGCAAAAAGAAAAGATCCTCGAGGAGTGGACAAAATTTATCTTCCCAATCCGGTTCATAAGCGAGCCCCCTTTCTGAGTCCCTTGTGCGTGCCGATTGAGACTCAAACGTTTGTTTCATACGGGAACTTTATTCAAGTGAGAAGCCAGAGTTTTCATGTAGCATTTCGGCTGAAATGAAATTTAAACAGAGATACTCCAAAAAACTTTTGATTGAGAAATAATTCAGGATTGTACAAATGTTTTATTTTTTGCAAAGAGTCTATTTTTTAGAGACAAATATTGCCAGTACAATTCACATTATTCTAATAGAAGAGCGAAGCACTTTCTACGTTTTAAATTTTCCGAAGTAGATAGATCTTATAATTTACAACTTGCTCGTCAAATACTTAGATTTTTATGAGCAGGCGGGATTCGTCTTCCTTACCTGGGTAAGAAAGCGGCTAAGCTTGAATAGGAAGCTCTGAAAATATTTTGCTGGCCAGAAAGAATTGAGAAACATACAATAAAATTTATCAAGAATAAACCTCCTATAACTGGAAAATCCATATTTAAAAACTGCGACGTGTATCTTGAGAATCTTACCTTGTCTCTCTTTTGAGCAGGTTCAGATACACCTGTAGTCCGAGGATTTCTCGACTCAGTCACCATTTTGTGAGCATAATAAGAGCAGAGTCTACGTGACCGCTCTTCACTTAATATATATTAGATTAATAAATAGAAAGCTAGATAAATATATTTTACCATTGAATGGGAGTAATTAAAAATTGCTACTGTGCAATGAATAATTTAAGTTGAAAAGTGTCTTTGGTTTGCAGACATCGAAATTTAAAGTTCTTGAAATTGAAAGTTGAAGGCGATAGTCTCTAGTAAAATTGTCACTAAGTGTGATTCCGATCGGTTTGTCTGCACAGGAAAAAAACCTGTTGCCAAAGATTAAATAGCATATTTTTTTTTAATTTGTATTGAAGAGAGAGAGGGAGAGGGAGAGAAAGAGGGAGAGAGAGAATTTAAAAACGTTTGAATTATTTCTTCATTAATATTGAAATCTAGATTGTAAGACAGCTCAGATGACAGGAATCACTTTGTAAATATAGCTTAGAATAGCTTTTGGTAAATAAACACCTGTATCTAAAAAGAAAATCTTATACAATTATCCATGCGAAATCCTTCTTGTTGAACACAATTACTTAAACATTCATAAGAATTGTTCATGAAGTTAACGGGAAAATTGCGAACGGTGCAATATATATAAGTTCAACTTTTATACGAAAATTTTATTAGTGATAAATATATATGTTTGATAAAGGAAGGCAATTGTGCAAGATTTTCAGCTTTATCAAAGCAATTAGAGGTTGATTGCAATGCAAGCAGATGGACTACGTCACCTTTACCAAGGTGTTTCTTCAAGTTATTTTTACTCAAAATCATGATATTGAATTATCCATGCTCTCAATCTATTTCACCTTGCTTTATTCACGCCTCGTGTCTGCATTCGCCAAACATATTTATTAAATTTTCGATGAATTTTAATTATTAGCAAATCATTTTGTTCCGTGATTTATTCTCCACAGTTTGCTTTTATATCATATTATTGAGGACATTTTAATTAAATTGAATCAAATTTTAATAAATTCAATCGTGAGTTGTAAGATTAATATTCAAGAAGACCTTTCCTACTTCCTGAATTTAAAAAATCCATAAAAACGTTGCAGATAGTAAAGAATCGATCAGGAAATAAAACATTCCGTTGTTAGTTAAAATTAAATGAAATTGACTTTTGTCTCACATGAAAGAAAAACTTTGAATATGTTCACAGGCTTTCAAGTTGAAAATTACTTTCATCAACGCGAGGGTAGAACTGAGTTTCTGATTTTTCATAAACTACGTTTTATCCAAGGGATCTTAGCCTAGGCGTAGTTATTCCAAGATCTATATTATTCGGAGAAAAGCCGAAAAAAATTTGGCTACACTGCTCCAAAAAATAATTTTTCACACTGTACTGGTAATGATGATACATTTCAATATTATTGCAGATTTATTATCATTTCTTCACTTTCATTAGAGCGTACAAATAATCATACTACACAAAAATCATATAAAATTTGAAAACTGTCAATGGCTTTATTATACTATATTGAACTGAAAAAAATAGAAAAGGGACTTCACCTAATGCAGATTTGAATTTTTACTTTGCTTTCATGCAAATTGATTAATTTTGAGAGAAAATTGAATAATTTCGTAATTTGAATGTTCAGAAAACTTTGGGAACATCAATTTTTCAAACTTTAAGCTTGAAGTTATTGAAATATTTATGTTTTATTTTATTTTGAGACTGCAATTGGAATATAAATATATTCAATCCTTTATAACTGAGTTTGGACAATTTTCCACAAAACATTTTAAAATTATTTAAGCATGCAATTTGAAAAAAAAACACAAATGACTGGGTATTCTTGAATTACTGGTTAGCGATTATTTATTTTCAACAAAACTTTTCAAAAGCGTCTATAAACCGCAATATTACGTGAAATTCAAATTTGTCCCTCATGGGGTTTTCTTTGGGGACACATAAGACTGGCTTGAAATTATTCAACCTCAAAATTCATGATTGATTATTATTCTCTGATGATTTCTGAACAATATACTGAAACACGGAATTATTTGTAACATATTATTGCCTCCGAATATCAGATTCACAAAAAGCTGACTTATCCCATGTTAAATCAATAGGAAACTTCATGATCTTTGCGCAACCCTCAAATATTTACCGTTTTTGACGAAATACAGAGATTTTCATTTTGGGGCATTGGAACAAAACTGGAAAACCTTTGGAAAAAAACGCAAAACGACTTTGAATGAAGCAAGAAACTGTTTCATAAATGAACAGCGATCGTTATCAAGGGAGTTGAAAGTACAGAGTGTTTCAATATGAAAAATAGCAAGGGTGAAATGCTGTATGATACAAACGGGATACTGGATAATTTGGAAGACATTTTTTAAGAAATATTGGACGATGTTCAACTAAATAAAATAATTTTCAACCACAAGAAAACGAATTTTTAACCAAATAGGTGAAATCCTTTTACCAAAAAAGACGAATTTTGAGCAAAACAGTTTACTCTTCAATCAGAAATATGAATTTTTCACCAAAAAAGACGAATATTCAACAAAATGGGTAAATCTTTAACCGAAAAGACAAAGTTTGAACAAAGCCGTTGGCTCTTCAACCAGAAAATGGAATTTTTAACCAAGAAGATTAATTTTCTACCGAAAAAGGCCGATTTTCAATGACATATATGAATTTTCAACCAAAAAATACGATTTTTTCAAAAAAAATGTGAATCCTAAACCGAAAAGACTAATTTTAAACAAAACCGTTGACTGTTTGACCAGAAATATGATTTTTTAACCAATAAGATTAATTTTATACTAAAAAAGATAAATTTTCAATAAAATACATGAATTTTTAACCAAAAAAGACGAATTTTTAAAAAAAAGGTGCATCCTCAACTGAAAAGATGAATTTTCAACAAACAGTTGACTTTTCAACCAAAAACAGGAATTTCCAACCAAGAAGATTAATTTTCTACCGAAAAAGAGACGTTTGCAATAAAATAAATGAATTTTCAATCAAATTGTTCAATTTTCAACTAAATAAAATAATTTTCAACCACAAGAAAACGAATTTTTAACCAAATAGGTGAAATCCTTTTACCAAAAAATACGAATTTTGAGCAAAACAGTTTACTCTTTAATCAGAAACATGAATTTTCAAGCAAAAAGATTAATTGTTTGCAGAAAAAGACAATTTTTCAATGAAATACATGAATTTTCAACCAAAAAAGACGAATTTAGAAAAAACGTGAATCCTCAACTAAAAAGACGTATTTTCAACAAAACTGTTGACTCTCCAACCAAAATCATTAATTTTTAACGAAAAAGATTAATTTTTATACCGAAAAGACTAATTGATCAATAAAATACATGAATTTTCATCGAAAAAAGATGATTTTTTGTAAAAAAGATCAATCCTCAACCGAAAAGACGAATTTTGAACAAAACCGTTGACTCCCTAAGCAGAAACATGAATTTTCAACCAAGAAGATTAATTTTCTACCAAAAAAGAGATATTTCAAATAAAATACATGAATTCTCAACCAAATAAGTCAATTTTCAACTGAAGAAAATAATTTTTAACCAAATAGGTGAATCCTTAAACCAAAAAGACGAATTTTGATCAAAACAGTTGACTTTTCTACCAGAAACGTGAATTTTTAACCAAAAAGATTAATTTTCTACAGAAAAAGACAAATTTTCGATAAAATACATGAATTATCAACCAAAAAAGACGAATTTGAAAAAAGGTGAATCCTCAACTGGATAGACGAATTTTCAACAAAACCGTTGATTCTCCAAGCAAAAACATGAATTGTAAACCAGGAAGATTAATTTTCTACTGAAAAAGAGACATTTTCAATACACTACATGAATCTTCAACGAAAAAGTTCAATTTTCAACTAAATAAAATAATTTTTAACCAAATAGGTGAATCCTTTAACCGAAAAGACGAATTTTGAACAAAAAAGTTGACTTTTCAATCAGAAACATGAATTCTTAACCAAGAAGATTAATTTTCTACCTAAAAAGGAAAAATTTTGAATAAAATACATGAATTTTAGACCATAAAAAAAGAATTTCTAACAAAATAGATGAATTCTCAACCGAAAAGACGAATTTTGAACAAAACCATTGACTCTCCAATCAAAAACAGGAATTTTTAACCAAGAAGAATTATTTTCTACCATAAAAGACAAATTTTCAATCAAATAAATGAGTTTTCAATCAAACAGTTCAATTTTTCACTAAATAAAATAATTTTCAACCAAAAAAGACGAATTTTCAACAAAACTGATGACCTTTTAACCAAAAACAGAAATTTTTAATCAAAAAGATTAATTTTCTACTTAAAAAGGCCAATTTTCAATCAAATACATGAATTTTCAACCAAGGAATACGAATTTTTTAAAAAAAGGTGAGTCCTCAACCGGAAAAACGAATTTTGAACAAAGCCGTTGATTCCCAAACCAAAAAGATGAATTTTCAACCAGGAAGAATAATTTTATACCGAAAAAGAGACATTTTCAATAAAATACATGGATTTTCAACCAAATAGTTCAATTTTCAACTGAATAAAATTATTTTCAATCACAAACAGACGCATTTTTAACGAAATAGGGTAATTCTTTAACAGAAAATACGAATTTTGAACTAAGCGGTTGACTTTTCAGCCAAAAACATGAATTTTTAAACAAAAAGGTTGATTTTCTACAGAAAAAGACCAATTTCCAATAAAATACCTGAATTTTCAACCAAAAAAGACAAATTCTCAGTAAGATACATGAGTTTTTAACCAAACAGTTCAATTTTTAAATAAATAAAATAATTTTTAATAAAAAACAACGAATTGTTAACAAAATAGGCGAATACTAAACCGAAAAGATGAGTTTTCAACAAACAGTGGACCTTTCAACAAAAATATAAATTTCCAACCAAGCAGATTAATTTTGTACCGAAAGAGAGCAATTTTCAATAAAATACATGAATTTTCAACCAAAAAAGACGAATTTTTGAAAAAAGGTGAATCCTTAACCGGAAAGACGAATTCTGAACAAAATCGTTAATTCTCTAACAAATAACATGAATTTTCAATCAAGAAGAATAATTTGATACCGAAAAAGACACATGTTCAATAAAATACATGAATTTTCAACCACATTGTTTAATTTTTAACTAAACAAACTAATTTTCAGCCACAAAAAAAAAACGAATTTTTAACCAACTAGGTGAATCCTTTAACCAAAAAGACGAATTTTAAACGAAACATTTGACTCTTTAAACAGAAACATGAATTTTTAACCAAAAAGATCAATTTTCTGCAGAAGAAGACAAATTTTCAATAAAATGCATGAATTTTAAACCAAATAGTTCAATTTTCAACTGAATAAAATAATTTTTGATCACAAAAAAAAACAAGTTTTAACCAAATAGGTGAAGTCTTCAACCAAAAGACGAATTTTGAACAAAACTGTTGACTCTCCAACCAAAAACATGAATCTTCAACCAAGAAGATTAATTTTCTACCGAAAAAGATACATTTTCAATCAAATATATGAATTTTTTTACCAAAAAAGATGAATTTTCAACAAAACCGTTGATTTTTTAACCAAAAACCGAAATTTTTAACCAAGAAGAACAATTTTCTACCGAAAAAGACGAATTTCCCATAAAATACATGAATTTTCAACCAAAAAAGACCAATTTTGAAAAAAGGTGAATCCTCAACCGAAAACATTTTTTTTTAAACAAAACCGTTGACTCTCTAACAAAAAATCTGAATTTTCAACCAAGAAGATTAATGTTCTACCGAGAATGACATTTTCAATAAAATACATGAATTTTCAATCAGAAAAGACGAATTTATAACAAAATAGTTGAATCCTCAACCGAAAAGATGAATTTTGAACGAAGCCATTGACTCTTCAAACAAAAACCGAAATTTTTAAGCAAAAAGATTAATTTTCTGTCAAAAAAGACAAATTTCCTATAAAATACATGAATTTTCAACCAAAAAAGACGAATTTTAAAAAAAGCAGGTGAATACTCAACCGAAAAGACGAATTTTCAACAAAACGGTTGACTTTCTAACCAAAAACATGCATTTTTAACCAACAAGATTAATGTTTTACCGAAAAAGACCAATCTTCAATAGAATACATTTATTTTCTACAAAACAGTTTAATTTTTGACTAGAAAAAACAACTAATTTTATATCAAAAATTAAATAGTTACATTGAAAATTTAAAAAAGTAACTTTTTACCAAAAAAATAGAATATTCACAAAATTGTTAAATCCAACCAAAGAGATGAATTTTCAGCTAAGATTATGTATCTTCAACCAAAAAATAAATGTTCAACAAAACAGTACAACTTTTAAACGCAAGTATTTCAACTGAAAAAAGTGCATTTTAAGCAAAAAGATTAATTTTATGCCAAGAAAGATGAATTTTCAACAAAACACATGAATTTTTTACTAGAAAAGAATAATTTTTACACAATAATGGAATAGTTACGTTTACGGATAAGAAAATTAATTCTCAAAAAAAAGAAGAAAAAATCGTATATTCAGATAAAAAGTTAAATTCTCAACGAAAGTGATGAATTTTTAATTAAAATAACGAATCTTTGAAAAAAAAACATTTTTAAAGAAGAGGGTTCAAAATTGAACCAAATATGTGACCTTCAACCAAAAAGTTGATTTTTTAAACAAGAAGATTGATTTTTTAAGGAAAAAGACGAATTTTCAACGAAGTACTGAATTTTCAACAACGGAGTTGGATTTTCAACTAAAAAAGATAAATTTTCAACCAAATAGTTGAATTTTCAACTAAAAACGATGCATTTTTCACCAAGCTTCGAATAATTAAATCTTCTTTTACAAAATTAATTTTCAATTAAAAAAAAGTCTACTAAGATATTTAGATTGTCATCCAAATAGTTGAATTTTCGACTAAAAAAATTTTTTTAACCAAAAATGGTGTAGTTATATTTTCAATTTAAAAAAGTAACTTCTGACCAAAAAAAAAAGTTATTTTTAATAAAATAGCTAAATTCAACCAAAGAGATGAATTTTCAGCTAATATTATGTATCTCCAACCAAAAGATAAATTTTTAACAAAGCATTACAACTTTCGTCCAAGTAGTTAGATTAAAAAAAAACTGAAAAAGTTTAATTTCTCAAACAAAGAGATGAATTTGCAATTGAAATGATGAATCTCTGAAGAAATGAATTTTCAAGAAAAGAGTTCAAAATTCAACCAGATATTTGGGTTTGACAACGAAAAAGTTGATTTTTTAACCAAGAAGAATAATTTTCTACCGAAGAAGATAAATTTTCAACAAAGCACATGAATTTTTAACGAAGTAGTATAATTTTCAACTAGAACAACCAATTTTCAAAAAAATATTTGAATTTTCAAGTAAAAAAGATAAATTTTCTACCCCAATTTGAGAGTTTAAATTTTTTGTTAAAAATCAATTTTTGAAAAAAAACGAGTTTTCAACAAGATGGTTAAATTTTCACCCAAAGAGATGAACTTTGAAACTAAAATGATGAATCTTTAATAGGAATACTTGAATTTTTAGTTAAATCAAAAACAATTGAAATCAAACAAAAAAGATAAATTTTTAACAAAAATTTTAATCCTCAACCAAAAAGACGAATGTTGAACAAAGTATATGAATTTTCAACGAAGTAGTTGAATTTTCAACTAAAAAATATCAATTGTCAACCAAGTAGATGAATTTTGAACTGGAGAAAATGGTTTCCAAATAAAAATGGAGCAGTTACATTTTGAACTTAAAAAATTAACTTTTCACCAAAAAATACGTATTTAAAAAAATTTAATTTTTAACCAAACAGAAGAATTTTCAACTAAAATTATTTATATCCAAACAAGAAGTAGATTTTTGACAAAGTAGTTCAACTTTCAACCAAGTTGTTGAAATTTCGAACAACAACAAAATAATTTTTAATCAAGAAGATTAATTTTATACCATAAAAGACGAATTTTTAACCAAATACATGCATTTTCAAAAACAAAAGATAATTTTTAACCAATTAGTTAAATTTTTCACCAAAGTTGTTGCATTTTCAACAAAGAAAATTCAACTATTTGTTGAAAGATTAAACTACAATTAATGAAATTTGACTATTTTTGAAAACATTGTTTTGGTTGTTAAAACTTAATTTTTAATTGAAAATATTATTATTCCATTTTTTCTTTAATTTTCTTCTATTTTAGTTAATAATTTAACTATTCTGTTGAAAGTTTATCATTTTTAGTTGAGAATTTATATATTTTCGTTAAAAATTCGTCTTTTTGGTTAAGGATTCATCTATTGGTTGAAAAAATTCGTCTTTGTTGGTTGAATTCAATTGTTTCTGATTTAATTGAAATTTTAACTCTTTTAATTGAAGATTCATCATTTTAGTTGAAAATTCATTTCTTCTGATGACAATATAACTATCTCTGAAAAATTTTTTTTTTAATTCAAAATTAATTTCGTAACTAAAGATTTAACTATTCGAAGCTTGGTGAAAAATTGATCTATTTTAGTTGAAAATTCAACTGTTTGGTTGAAAATTTATTTTTTTTTAGTTGAAAATCCAACTACGTTGTTGAAAATTTGTCGCTTTTGTTAGAAAATTAATCTTCTTGTTTAAAAAATCAACTTTTTGGTTGAAACGTCACATAATTGGTTCAATTTTATTTTTTTTTTGAAAATTGATTTTTTTTTTAAGATTCGTTTTTTTAACTTTTTTTTTTGGGGGGGGGAGGGGTAAAAAGTTACTTTTTAAATTTAAAATGAATCGATACCGTTTGTGGTATAAAATTAGTTGTTTCTTTTAGTTAAAAAATCAACAGTTTTGTAGAAAATTTATGTATTTGATTGAAAATTTGTCTTTTTCCGATGAAAATTAATCTTGGTTAAAAATTCATGCTTTTGGTTAAAAAATCCACTTTTTTATTGAAAATTCGTCTTTTTTGTGAAGGATTCAACTATTTGGTTGGAAATTCTTTTTCATTAGTACAAAATTATTTTTTTGTTAGTTGAAAATTCGACATTTTGGTTGAAAATTCATGTATTTTATTGTAAATTTGTCCTTTTCTTTGTGGTTGAGGATTCAAATATTTTGTTGAAATTTCGTCTTTTTTGGTTGAGTTGAATTATTCTCTTGCGTTGTTTGTTTTTTATTATTGGTTGAAAACTGATATTTTCTGGTAAAAATTTATTCTTTTTGTGATAAAATTAATATTCTTGGTTAAGTTTCATTTTTTTTTTAATTCGGGTATTGAAAGATGAACTACTTTGTTGAAAATTTATTTTGTGATTGGAGATATATAATTTTAGTTGAAAATTTATCTCTCTAGTTGAAATTCTACTATTTTTTGAATTTTTTTTTTTATAAAAAGTGAATTTTTCAAATTTAAAATGTAGCTATTCAATTTTTGGTGAAAAAAGACTTTGTTTAGTTAAAAATCCAACTATTTGGTAAAAAATTCATGTATTTTATTAAAAATTGATCTTTTTCGATGGAAAATTCATCTTCTTGGTAGAGAATTCTCTTTTTGGTTGCAAAAGTCAACTGTATTTTTGAAAGTTTGTTTTTTTCTTGTTTGAAAATTAATTTTTTTCAGAGCAATTTTAACTATTTAAATTTTGGTGGAAAATTGATCTTTTGCAGTTGATAATCCAACTATTTGATTTAAAATTGATCTTTTTTATTTAAAAATTCAACTACTTCGTGCAAAATTTATTTACTTTGTTGAAAATACGTCTTTTACAGTAGAAAGATAATCTTCTTGTTTAAAAAATTAACTTTTTGATTACAAGGTCACACATTTGGTTCAATTATAAACCCTTTTCTTGAAAATTGATTGTTTCTAAAGATTCGTTATTTTAATTGAAAATTCATCAGTTTGTTTGAAAATTTAACTATTTTGCTGAATATACGTTTTTTTTAAATAAATTTTTTTTATCTGAAAACATAACTTTTTCATTATTGGGTGGAAATTATTCTTTTCCACTAGAAAATTCATGTATTTCGTTGAAATTTCGTCTTGCTTAAAATTCCGTTTCTTTATTCTGAATACTTGGCTAAAAGTTGTACTGTTTTATTAAACATTCATTTTTTGGTAACTATTCAATTTTTGGTATAAAATTATTTGTTTTTTTTTTAGTCAAAAATCCAACTGTTTTGTAAAAAATTTATGTATTTAATTAAAAATTTAGCTTTTTCGCATGAAAATTAATCTTGGTTCAAAATTCATATTTTTGGTTGGAAAAACAACTGTTTTGTTGAAAATTCATCTTTTCGGTAAGGGATTCAACTACTTTGTTGAAAATTCTTTTTTGAGGCAAAATTATTTTTTCTTCAGTTGAAAATTCCACTGTTTTGTTAAAAAATCATGTATTTTATTGAAAATTTGTCCTTTTCGGTAGTATATTAATTTTTCTTGATTAAACATTCATGTTTTTAGTTGAAAACTCAACTGTTTTTTAATAATTCGTCCTTTTGGTTGAGAATTAAACTATTTTGTTGAAAAAATATCTTTTTTGGTTGAGTTGAATTGTTCTCTTGGGTTGTTTGGTTTTTTATTATTGGTTGAAAACTGATATTTTCTGGTCAAAATTTCATCTCTTTTGTGATAAAATTAATATTCTTGGTCAAAATTAATTTTTTTTTCAATTCGGATACTTTATTGAAAGATGAACTACTTTGTTAAACATTTATTTTGTGATTAGAGATACATAATTTTAGTTGAAAATTTATCTCTCTGGTTGAAAATTCTACTAGTTTCTTAAACATTTTTTTTTCTATGAAAAGTAAATTTTTTAAATAAAAAATGTAGCTATTCAATTTTTGCTAAAAAAAGACTTTGTTAAGTTGAAAATGCAACTATTTGGTTGAAAATTTATGTATTTCATAAAAAATTGATCTTTTTCGGTGGACAATTCATCTTCTTGGTTAAGAATTCCTTTTTTTGGTATAAAAGTCAACTGTATTTTTGAAAGTTTCTTGTTATTTAAATTTTGGTAGAAAATTGATCTTTTCCAGTTGATAATCCAACTATTTGTTTGAAAACTGACCTTTTTTATTTAAAAATTTAACTACTTTGTTGGAAATTTATCTACTTTATTGAAAATTCGTCTTTTTTAGTAGAAACATAATCTTCTTGATTGAAAATTTAACTACTTGGTCAAAAAAATCATCTATTTTGTTGATGTAATCCAGTGTATTTCTGTGAAATATGGAGTAATCTTAGGTAATTCAGAGTAATTCTGTATATAGAAACCCCCTCGGATTCATCTTTATAGTGGTTCGAAGACAAAAGCGTGTGAGTGATGTAAGATGTTACCCCGTGTCCGATGAGAACGTGCACTCATAAACAAGTGTTTTCAGACACGAGATCGTGATCTCATAAGAATAAGTAGGAAGCGCGATGTATACTAAATGCATATACGAGTAATCGATACTTATCGGCGGACATCCATAGAAATGCTTTTCACGCTGCGCTGGCACGAACTTATTATCCATGCGTCATAAATTCTACTCGTGCTCTTCGATTGCAGTATGAAAGAGTGTGGATCTTACTTAAAATCTTCGAAATATATATTTTAAAATCCTTTTTCTCTTCTGGTTCTATAAATCCATCTTTTAAAGAAATTTAAATAAAGTGGGAAGTGTCACGTCTCGTAATAGTAGTAATATGGAACACTTCCCCTCTGTCCCCTCCCCTTCCCTTTTTTCCACCCCTCCTATTCTTTCCACCCCTCACTTCCTGTAATTCCCCTTCCCAAACTTTTCCCTCGTTTCCCCTGATTTCCCTCCTCTCACTTCTCCTACTTTCCCACCCCTCATTTTCCCTACTTCTTTTCCACTGATTTCTGAGGACACTTCTCCTACTTCCCCTTCCTTCATTTCCCATAACTTTCTCAACTTTCCCTCCCCTCACTTTCCCTACTTCCCCTTCCCAAAATTTCACTCACTCTTCCTACCACCACTTCTCGTACTTTCCCACCCCTCACTTCCTCAACTACTTTTCCACTGACTCCTGAGGATACTTCTCTTTTTCTACTTTCCTCATTTCCCATCACTTCCTCTACGTTCCTCCCCACACTTCCCCTAGTTTTCGACTCATCACTTTCCCTACTTTTCCACCCATCACTTTCCCTACTTTTTCACCCCTCACTTGTCCCATTTCATCTGCCTCTCCTGTCAACATTTTTCCCTTACTTTCCCTGTTTTCCCTCCACTCACTTCTCCTACTTTCCCATCTCTAACTTCCCCTACTTCTTCCCTGATTTCTAAGGACACTTCTACTTCTCCTTCCATCATTTTCACTCAAATCCTCTACGTTCTCTCCCCTCACTTCCCCTACTTTCCCCCCATTTTTTAAAGATTCCTCTTTTTCGCCTTGTTCTTAAAAAACTTCCCCTTTATCTTGTTTTTTGCATATTATCCAACTAATTTTGGTTAAACGTTCATTATTTTTTATTTAAAAGTTTAATATAATATTTTTAATATGTTGCGATTAAAAATTTTACTATTTGGTTGAAAATTGAATTATTTTGTTGAAAATTCAGATATTTTGTTAAAAGTTCATTATGTTGGTTGAAGATTTAATTAATCAAAATTAACTTCTTTTTGTTGAAAATTAATTTTCTTAAATGAAAATTTAATTATTTTATTTCTGGCTAAAAATTAATCGGGTTTTGTTGAAAATTCATCTATTAAATTTTTCGTAGAGAATTCATATTTTTTATTGAAAATTCATGTATTTTCTTAACAAATTCAATTTTTTTATCTTGAAAATAATTTGGGGGTTGAAACATTAACTATTACGTGTTTCGTTGAAAATTCATATTTTTCATTGAAAATTCAAATATTTGATGAAAGGTTAAACTTCTTCCTTGAAAATTCATTTTTGAATTTATAAATTCGTCAGTTCACATGAAAATTCACATCTTTGGTTAATAATTCAAATCTTTTGTTGAAAATTCGTTCTTTTGGGTCAAAAATAATTTTTTTAACTGAAAATTTAACTATTCCATATTTTGCGCTAAACAGAAAATTAATCGTTTCTAGAAGAAAAGTCAGGTATTTGGTTAAAAATGTATGTATTTTGTTCAACAATTCAATGGTTATTTTTTAATTGAAAATTCAATTATTTGGTAAGAGTTTGATCTCCTTTGTTAAAAATTATTTTGTTGTTGAAAATTCATCATTTTAGTTGGAAATTCATATCTTTGATTGCAAATTTAAATATTTTCCTGAAAAATTCGCCTTTTTTGCTTCAATATTAATCTTCTTGATTAAAAATTTAACTATTTTTTGTTTGAAAATTCGTTTTTTTTTTAAATAAAAAATCAATATTCTTGGGTAAAAAATCACCTTCTTCTCAAAAATTCAACACTTTCATAGAAAATTAAACTTTTTGGTGAAAAATTAACTGTTTTTGTTGAAAATTTATATTTTTTGCTGAAAATTCAACTATTTTATCAGAAAATTTAAATACTTGATTAAAACCAAACTATTTTTTGTAAATTCAACTATTGTGCTACAAATAAATGTTTTATTTGCTAAAAATTAATTTTTGTATTTGATAATTTAACTATTTCATTTTTGTAGAAAATTCATGTATTTTGTTTAAAAATCGTCTATTTGGGTAAAAAATTAATTTTCTCTATTGAAAATTTATCTCTTTGATTGAGGATTTAACTATTTTGTTAACAACATTTTTTTTTCATTGCATTTAACTGATCGATAATTCTTATTTTTATTGACAAGTAATTTTTTAAACTTAAGATTTAACTATTTGGTGAAAATTCTTTTCAGCTGCTTAAAATTTCTACTATTTGCTTCAAAATTCAATCATTTTGTTAAAAATTCTTTCAATTTTTGGTTGAAAACTAATTTTTCCGACTGAAAATTTAACTATTCGATTTTTGGTCCAGTATTGTTCTTTCTGAGTTTAAAATTCAACTACTTGGTTGCATTTTGAACTTTTTTTTGGAAAATTGATTCTTTTGTTTGAAAAATTAACTATATTGCTGAAAAGTGAGGTTTTGTTGCTGAAAATTAATCTTCATCACTGAAATGTAACTATTCCATTTTTAGTTGAATATTTATTTTTTCTGGTTGAAAATTCATATGTTTTTCTTTAAATTCGTTTTTTTCTTCTTTTTTCTTTTTTGTAGGAATTCAGCTATTTTGTCGAAAATTCGTCCTTTTTGGTTGAATTTAACTACTTTGGATTTGAAATAAAAATATTAACTATTACGTGTTTTGTTCAGAATTCATATTTTTATTGAAAATTCAAATATTTGATAAAAGGTTAAACTTCTTCCTTAAAAAATCATTTTTGTTGTTGAAGATTCATCATTTTACTTGAAAATTCATATCTTTGGTTAATAATTTAACTTTTTTGTTGTTGAAAATTCGTTCTTTTAGTTCAAAATTAATTTTTTCAACTAAAAATTTGACGATTCCATATTTTGCTTTAAACTGAAAATTAATCGTTGCTAGCAGAAAATTCAACTATTTGGTTGAAAATATATTTATTTGGTTCAAAAATTCAATGGTTAGTTTTTCATTGAAAATTCAACTATTTGGTAAAAGTTTGATCTCCTTTGTTAAAATTATTTTCTTGTTGAAGATTCATCATTTTAGTTGAAAATTCATATCTTTGGTTGGAAATTGAAATATTTTCCTGAAAAATTCGCCTTTTTTGCTTTAATATTAATCTTCTTGATTAAAAATTGAACTATTTTTTTTAAATTCGTCTTTTTTAATATAAAATTAATATTTTTTGTTAAAAAATAACCTTTTTTTTAAATTCAACACTTTCATAGAAAATTAAACTTCTTGGTTGAAAATTTACTGTTTTTGTTCAAAATTTATGTTTTGATGAAAATTCAACTATTTTATCAGAAAATTTAAATACTTGGTTAAAAACCAAAATATTTATTTGAAAATTTAACTATTGTGTTACAAATTAGTTTTTTATTTGTTAAAAATTAATTTTAGATTTCATAATTTAACTATTTCATTTTTGTAGACAATTCATGTTTTTTGTATGAAATTCGTCTATTTGTGTAGAAAAGTAATCTTCTCTATTTTTGTTGAATTTTAAACTTTGCTTTTTTTTAAATTAATGCTTTGGCTTACAAATTTAACTACATTGCTGAAAAGTAATTTTTTGTTGTTGAAAATTAATCTCCTTGATTGAAAATATAACTATTCCATTTTTAGCAGAAAATTGATTTTTTCTGGTTGAAAATTCATATATTATTCTTTAAATTCGATTTTTTAACTGTTTAGTCGTGAATTAACTTCTTTTTTGAAAATTCATATTATCGGGTGGAATATTTATCTGTTTTATTGAATTTTTTTTGGCTTAAAAATTTAACAATTTGGTAGAAAATAAAAGTATTTGGTTGAAAATGAATTTTTGTTAAAAATTCATATGTTTGGTTCAAAGTTAAACGTCTTATTTGAATATTCAACTTTTCTGTCAAAAAATTCGTTTATTGAAGTAGAAAATCAATCTTGTTTGTTCAAAATTCATTATTTTGGTTGAGGATGTAACTATTTTGTTTAAAAATTCGTCTTTTTTAGGTGAATTTAACTGGTTGAAAATTAGTTTTTTATCTTAAAAATGAGCTTTTTGAACTTAAAATGCAACTATTATATTTTTGGTTCAAGTTTATTTTTTTTAGTCAAAAATGCATCTTACTAGGCTAAAAATAACTTTATTGTCGAAAATTATTTTCTTCCGCTTCAAAATTCTACTTTTTCCTGAATATCTAAAACATTCTACTTTTTAGCTTAAAAACTTACCTATTTTTTTTAGAAAAACAAAAAATTTTTTTACTTCCGTGGAAAATTAATCTTTTTTTTGAAAATTCATATCTTTAGTTAAGGTTTGAACTTTTTTTTTTGAAAAGCGGTTTTTTTGTTGTTGAATTCAACTGGCTGATAATTCGTTTTTCTTGATAAAGAAATACATTTTTAATTTGTTGATCATTTGTCTTTTTTGGTACAAAATTAATCTTTTTGGTTAAAAAATCAACTTTTTGTTTAAAAAATCAACTGTTCGGTTGAATGTTGAACTCTTTTCTTGACAATTAATTTGGTTTATTAAAGATTCATAATTTTAGTTGAAAATTTATCTCTTTGGTTATATTCAACTGGTTTTTATTTCAAATTAAAATCTTTTTTAGTTCAAAAATCAACTACTTGGTTTGAACTTGAACTGTCTTGAAAAATGTCATTTTTTTGGTTGAAGATTCATCAAACTAGTGTAAAATTCATCTTCTCGATTGCAAATTTAATTTTTTTCATGAAAATTCTTTTTTTTGTTGTGAAATTAATATTTGGTTAAAAATCAGAATATTTATTTAAAAATGTAACTATTGTGTTGCAAATTCATTTTTTTGTTGTTGAAAATTCAACTTTTTCTTTTGGTTGAAAATGTATTCTTTATAATAAGTTAAAAATTCTAATATTTGGTAGAAAATTTACTTTTTTTGTTAAAAAATTCGTCTTTTGGGGTAGAAAATTAATGTTCTTGATTGAAAATTCATCATTTTTATTGAGGATTAACATTTTTTTTTAAATTTGTCCTTTTTAGTTATATACAACTATTTAAAAATTATTTTTTTTATGTTAAGAATTAGCTTTTCAGACTTAAAATTGAACTTTTGTATTTTTGGTTGCAAATTTCTCTTTTATAGTTAAAAAGTCATCTTTTCTTTGGTTAAAAATTATCTTGTTTTTAATTCTTCTCTTCGAGTTTGAAATTTATCTGTTTTATGAAACATTTCTCTTTTCAGCTTGACAACCTAACAATTTTGTTAAAAATTGTTTCTACTTTGGTAAAAAATTAATCTTCTATCTTGAAAATATATCTATTTGGTTAAATATTAATCTATTTCGGTTGAGAATTTAACCATTTTGTTAAAAATTCATCCCTTTTGATGACAAATTTATTTTATTCGTTTAAAAATGCAACCTGTTGAAAATTAATCTTTTTTGGTTAAAGATTTGGTTTAGAATTCAACTATTTCGTTAAAAAATGCTTGAGTTTTTGGATTGAAAAGTAATTTTTCAAACTAAAAATTTAAGTATTTGGTTAAAAATTCATATTTGTTGATTAAAAATATTTTTCATATTGAAAATTCTTTTCTTTCTGTTTAAAATTCAACTGTTTTCTAAATTAGATATTTAGAAAACAAAATTGGACTATTGTGTTGCAAGTTCAATTTTTTTGCAGTTAACATTTTTCTATTTGAATATTTAACTATTTTCTTTTGGTTGAAAATTTATTCTTTATAATAAGTTAAAAATTCAACTATTTAAGAAAATTCATTTATTTTGTTAAAAAAAATTCGTCTTTTTGGGTAGTAATTTTTTAAACTGAACATACAACTATTTGGTTGAAAATTCATCTTTGTTGAATGAAAATAACTTTCGATTTGAAAACTAAAAAACTAAAAAGGCTAAACTTGAACTAAAATGCAGTAGCTGGAAAACTGAACTATTTTTTGAAAATGTTTTCTACTTTGGTATAAAATTAATCTTCTTTTTTGAAATTTCATCTCTTTGGTTGAGGATTCAACTACATTCTTTTTTAAATCGTTTTTTTTCCCCTTGTATTCAACTGATTGACAATTTGTTTTTTTATTGAAAAGTAATTTTTTAAACCAAAAATTCAACTATTTGGTTGAAAATCCACTTTGCTGTTCAAAAATACCACTATTTGGTTCAAAATATAATCATTTTGTTGAAAATTCGTTTTATTTTTTGTTGAAAATTAATTTTTTTCACGAAAAATTAGCTATTCGATTTTTAGTTGGGTATTGTTCTTTTTTTATTCTAAGATTCAACTATTTGTTTTAAAATTATTACTTTTTGGTAGTTTTTTTGTGTGTTGAAATTGAATCTTCTTGGTTAAAAAAAGAAACTTTTTGGTTGAAAATTAAACTCTGGTTGAATTTTGAACTCTTTTCTTAAAAATTATGGTTTTTGAGAATTAATCTCCTTCACTGAAAATGTAACTATTCTATTTTCAGTTGAGAATTGATTTTTTTTTCTGGTTAAAAATTCATATATTTTTTTAATTTGTTTTTTTGGTAGAAAATTAATTTTCTTGTTTGAAAATGTCTTCTTTTTGGGTATGAATGCAACTTTCTTTTTGAAAATTGATCTGTTTTGATTGATGATTCAAGTATTTTGTAGAAAATTCGTTTTTTTCTTTGGTAGAATATTAATATGCTTGGTTTCAAATTCACGTTTTTGTTAAAAATTCAGCAGTTTGGCAGAAAAATAAAGTTTTTGGTTACAAATCAACCTTTTTGTTGACAATTTATATTTTTTGCTAAAGATTTATCTATTTGATTAGAAAATTAAAATATTTAGTTAAAAATCAAACTTTTTATTTGAAAATTTAACTATTGTGTTGCAAGTTACATTTTTTCTGTTAAAATTGTTCTATTTGAAAATGTAACTATTTTTTTTTAAGTTGAAAATTTTTTCTTCATAAGAAGTTGATGCTTCAACTATTTGGTAGAAAATTTATTTATTTTGTTCCAAGAAATTCGTCTTTTCAGGCAGTAATTTTTTAAACTGAAAATTCAACTATTTGGTTTAAAATCCATATTTGCTGCTTGAAAATACTACTATTTGGTTCAAAATTTAATCATTTTGTTGAAAATTCGTTTCATTTTTTGTTGAAAATTAGTTCAAGCACTTGCTTGAAAATTCATATGTATTTTGTTTATAATTCATCCCTTTTTTGTTGAAATTGAATCTTTCTGGTTAAAAAATAGAAGGTTTTTGATTGAAAATTCAACTCTGGTTGAATGTTGAACTCTTTTCTTGAAAATTTATTTTTTTGTTTGAAAATTTAACTATTTTTCTAAAAACTATTTTGTTGTTTTTGAGAATTAATCTTCTTCGCTGAAAATGTAACTATTTCATTTTCAGTTGAAAATTGATTTTTTCTGGTTGAAAATTCATTAATTTTTTTAATTCGTTTTTTTGGTGGAAAATTAATCTTCTTTGTTGAAAATATCTTTATTCTGGTAGTAAATGCAACTGCAATAATTCAAGTATTTTCTAGAAAATTCATCTTTTTTGGTAGAAAATTAATATTTTTGGTTTAAAATTCACGTTTTTGTTAAAAATTCAGCAGCTTGATAGAAAAATAAAGTTTTTGGTTACAAATTAACCTTTTTGTTGACAATTTTTTTTTTACGATCTATGTATTTTATTAGAAAATTGGAATGTTTGGTCAAAAATCAAACTATTAATTTAAAAATTTAACTACTGTGTTGTAAGTTCAATTTTTTTCTGTTAAAATTATTCTATTATTTGAAAATTTAACTATTCCCTCTTGGTTGAAAATTTATTCTTCATGATAAGTTGAAAATTCAACTATGTGGTAGAAAATTCATTTATTTTGTTTAAAAAAATTCGTTTTTTTGGGTAATAATTTTTTAACTGAAAATTCAACTATTTGGTTGAAAATTCATCTTTGCTGCTTAAAAATACCACTATTTGATTCAAAATTTAATCATTTTGTTAAAAATTTGTTTCATTCTTAGTTAAAAATTAATTTTTTTTGCCTATTTTTGTTTGAGTATTGTTCTTTTTTAGTTTAAAATTCAACTATTCGGTTGAAAATTCATCTGTGTTGATTACCAATAACTTTCGTTATGAAATCTAAAAAACTAAAAAGGGTAAACTTGAACTAAAATGCAATAGCTTGGAAACTCAACTTTTTTTTGAAAATTTGTTTCTACTTTGGTATAAAAGTAATCTTCTTTTTTAAAATGTCATCTCTTTGGTTGAGGATTCAACTTAAATATTGTGTAAAAATCGTTTTTTATTTAGTTGTATTCAACTGATTGATAGTTCAATTTTTAAAATTGAAAAGTGATTTTTCAAACTAAAAATTTAACTATTTGATTGAAAATTCATCTATTTTTTGAAAATGTTTTCTACTTTGATCTAAAAAAAATAATCTCCTTGTTTTAAATTTCATCTCTTTGTTTGAGGATTCAACTACATTTATTTTAAAAATCGTTTTTTATTTCGCTGTATTCAGCTGATTGATAATTCGTTATTGATTGAAAAGTGATTTTTTTACATTGTTGAAAATTCATCTATCTTTTTAAATTTCTTTTCTACTTTGGTCTAAAATCAATCTTCTTCTTTAAAATTTCATCTCTTTGGTTGACGATTCGACTACACTTGTTGAAAAATCGTGTTTTATTTAGTTTTATTGAACTGATTGATAGTTCGTTTTTTTAAATTGAAAAGTGATTTTTTAAAATAAAAATTTAACTATTTGGTTGAAAATTCATTTTTTTTTATAAATTTTTTCTATGTTCGTATAAAACGAGTCTTCTTTTTTGAAATTTCATCTCTTTGGTTGAGGATTCAACCATATTTTGTCAAAAAATCGTTTTTTATTTCGTTGCATTCAATTGATTGATAGTTCGTTTTATTTATTGAAAAGTGATTTTTTAAACGAAAAATTTAACTATTTGGTTGAAAATTCATCTTTCTTGGCTGAAAATTTATCTTTCTTGACTGGAAATGAACACTTATATAAAAAAATTGAAGTTTTCTGGCCGAAAATTGAACTGGGTTCAAAAAACCTAATCATTTTGGCTTGAAAATTCCTTCAGAGTGTCACGTAATATGGACGCCCCCTTACGGTACTTTATAATCATGGATAGTTGAGTGAAAAGAGCAGCATGAAAAGTGAAAAAGTTAGCTAATCAAGTTACTCTTAATGATGTGCATTTCACCTGAATACCATCATAATTTCGGTCAAGCTAGTCCCGAAGAAGAACAGCTAGGAGCGAGGTAAAGCCGCCTGCTGTTCTTAATTAAGGATAATTACAGTAATCGCGTGGCCGTTGTTACAATCGATGTTTCTCGCAGCGAGACCTCGAAAAGCATGACTTTATTCGAGGCCGCGGGTCTATATCTTTCTCTTTCTTCTTCTTTCCTTTTCTTTTTACTCTAAAACCCGGATGCCAAACCGTAACACCATAATCGTCTGTGTCGAGTTTCACCATTAATAACAGAGGCCCGGGAAGAATATTCTATCCTGTTCTATCCTAGTCTATCCTGTCCTATCATATCTACTCTACAATGCAGTCCAGTCCAGACTATTCATCCTCGCGAGGCCGTCTCAGTGACTGGCTACAACGGTTAGTAGTTGCAAAGTACCGCATACTAACCTGTCACCATTACCTACTATCCTACTGAGGCTAGCATGGCGCGTTGTTGAGGGGGAAACAACTCTGAAAAATGCGGTCCAGCGCAGGTGGATTACGCCGGATTATAGCAGATTATGTTTTTTGTCAAATTAATGCACTTTTTTTGAAAATTAAACAATTTTGTTGAAAATTATCATTTTCGGTTAAAAAGTCAACCCAAAAAGACGATTTTTCAACAAAAAATATATGAATTTTCTACCAAATAGTTGAATTTTCAACAAACAAGATTAATTCTCTACCTAAAAACACGACTTTTCAAACAAATAGATGAATTTTCTACCATATAGTTGAATTTTTAACTTATAAAATATACACACTGTTAGAAATGTTTGCAATTTTAGTATACACGGGCATAATAAATTTCTTATACGTTTACTAAATGCATTACACTTTGTGATTTTAGCATACTCACGCATACTAAATTTCTTTTATGAAGTTATATGTATACTAAATTTATTGAGTGTACATTAAGTTTCTTCCAAGTATATGAATTTCATAGTTTCTGTATACTTTAGTATACGCGCATACTAAATTTCATGTACGTGCATACTAAATTTAGTATATGCATATACTTAATTCACTGTACACTGGTATACTAAATCAAATTTCATGTTGTGCATTCTTGCTTCCATTACATGTATATTAAATCTAGTACAGATTTTTCTACAAGTGCAGGGTAATTCGATCCTTCATGAAAAATTTATGTTTTTGGTTGAAAAATAATGGCACTTTTTTGAAAATTAAACAATTTTGTTGAAAATTATCGTTTTCGGTTAAAAGTCAACCCAAAAAGACGATTTCTAAACAAAAAATATATGAATTTTCTACCAAATAGTTGAATTTTCAACAAACAAGATTAATTTTCTACCTAAAAACACGACTTTTCAAACAAATAGATGAATTTTCTACCATATAGTTCAATTTTTAACTTATAAAATATACACACTGTTAGAAATGTTTGTAATTTTAGTATACACGGGCATAATAAATTTCTTATACGTTTACTAAATGCATTACGCTTTGTGATTTTAGCATACTCACGCATACTAAATTTCTTTTATGAAGTTATATGTATACTAAATTTATTGAGTGTACGGACAATGTTGCACATTGTTTTCTCACTTTTCCCCTCAAACACCATTACCTTTGTTTTATTTACGTTAATTTTAAGGTCCATGTTCTTCATGCTTGTATTCAGTTTATTTAACATTCTTTGTAAGTCCATTAAAAATTCTTAAACATTTAAAATTGGTTTACTCAATTTTTAAAAGATCCAACATTAATAGTTTAACATAATCAGAATTTTATCCTTTAATTAATGGTCAGAGAAAATGAAAAATTAGTCAGAGCAAAGTCAGGGAATTTTGAAAATGGAGTTTCGGGGCCACCCCGTTCTGAGTGCCAGGAAATATTCTAATTTCGTAATCAGAGTTCCCCAATCTTTCAATTGATAAGGGTGCAATAATGAATACTTGATACGAGGAGGCTTCACTCTCTTCACAATTCTCTCACTTGTGAGAGTCTAGGGGTCTAATGACGTAATCACAAATTTTGTACTTGGTCGTTCAAATAAAGAATAACGAGCAGCTGGAAGCCTCTTAAAACTAAAGAGGTCCAGATGAGTTCCCAGGAAATTGAATAAAATTGAGCTGAAACTTATGACGAGGTCCATCAAAATGATGAATGGAGATCTAACAGTTTTAATTTCTTTCATTTCCTTCGGTATTTTTTTTAATTCAAAATATCCTAGGCACTATGTCTTCGTGAACTTTTTTCTTGTACGATTATTTCTTCACTCAGAAGGAGGATAATCTTAAAGCCAAATTAAGATCATTATCCATAATCCAGATTCTAGATATAGGATTCTAGGACCTAAGGCAGACCTCGCATACTCTTTCTCCTCTCCCCTCTTTGCCCCTTTTTTAAAAGAATTCCTATTTTCTCTCCTGTGTTGAAGAAACTTCCTTTTTTATCATTTTTTTTACTTAAATGCGAATTGAATTAATAGAAACCAGTAAGAAAATCCAACTATTTCTTGGTTAAACGCTAATTTGCTTTAGTTGAAAAGTGTGCTATTATATTTTTGGTTCGGAATTCATCTATGTTAAAAATAAATCTTATTTGGTAGAAAAGTCATCATTCTTCAGATTGGAAATTCAAATGTGCTCTAAAAAGCGTCTTTTTGACTTTAAAATTCAAATATTTGGTTGATAGTGTAACTGTGTTTGGTTAAAGTTTCATCTTTTTTTATTTGAAAATTCGTCCATGTGGTTGATAATTTATCTTGGTAAAAGTTCAACTATTTGGTGAAAATTTCAATTATTTTGTTGAAAATTTAATTATTTTGTTGGCAATTCAACTATGTTGTTAAAAATGTCAACTTTTTGGATAAAAAATTCATATTTTTTTGTAAAAAGTCATCTTTCTAGGTTCAAAATGAACTTTTTGGTTGAAAATTCTACTATTCGATTGAAAATTTAATTATTTGGTTGTAAAATCAACTGTCTTGGAAAAAATTCATCTTTTTGGTCAAAAATTAAACGTTTGGTTGAAAATGAACTTTTTTTCAAGAAAGTGCAACTATTTGGTTGAAAATTCATCTTTCTTGGTTGAAGATTAACTTTTTTGGTGAAAATTCATCTCTTTTGATAGAAAATATTTTTTGGTTAAAAAATTCAAATATTTTATTTAAAATTCGCTTTTTTTAGTTAAATTTAACCCGGTTTTGATTTAAAATTAATTTTTTTGGCTGGAAATTCTACTACTTAGTAGAAAGTTGAACTGCTTTGTTAAAAATTCATCTTTTTAGTTATATGTAACTATTTTCTTTTGTTGAAAATTGAACTTTTTTAATTGTTGATTTTTTTTAAATTCAACTTTAAAATTTTAATATTTTTTTGTTGAAATATCAACGATTATATTTTTCGTTGAGAATTTACCGTTTTGGATTCAAAATTCATTTTTGGTTGAAGGTCTATTTTGTGAGAAATTCGTTTTCTATGGTTCATTTCAATTATTTGTTATTTAAAATTAAAATCTTTTTTGGTTGAAATAACTATTATATTTTTTGTTGAGAATTCACCTTTTTGGATAATTAATTCTTCTTTTTTGTAGACAAGTCATCTTTCTAAGTTCAAAATGAACTATTTGGTTGAAAATTTCACTCTTCGGGTTGAGATATCAACTGTTTTCTAAAAAATTCCTCTTTTTTGGCTTGGCAATTTTCCTAATAGTGATATTATACTATTTTAGTCTTCTTTTTTGGTTGAAAAGTCTATTATATTTTTGGTTCAGAATTCATCCCTTTTGGTTGAAAATTCTACTATTGGTTGAAAATTTAATTATTTCGTTGTAAAATCAACTGTTTTGGAAAAAATGCATCTTTGTGGTAAAAAATTAAACGTTTAGTTGAAAATTAACTTTTTTCAAGAAAGTGCAACTATTTGGTTGAAAATTCATCTTTCTTGGTTGAAAATGAACTTTTTTGGTGAAAATTCATTTCTTTTTGTGGAATATCTTTTTTGGTTAAAAAAATCAAATATTTTATTGAAAATTCGCTTTTTTTGGTTAAATTTAACCCGGTTTTGATTTAAAGTTAATTTTTTTGGCTGGAAATTCAACTACTTGGTAGAAAGTTGAACTACTTTGTTAAAAATTCATTTTTTTAGTTATATTTAACTATTTTTGTTTAATTCCACTTTTTTAATCGTTGAAAATTGATTTATTTTTTGTTGAAATTAACTTTAAAATTTTAATAAAATTTTTTGATATTTTTTGATTGAAATATCAACGGTTATATTTTTCGTTGAAAATGTACCGTTGTGGATTCAAAATTCATTTTTGGTTGAAGGTCCATTTTGTGAAAAATTCGTCTTCTATGGTTGAATTAAATTATTTGTTATTTAAAATTAAAATCTTTTTTGGTTGGAATAACTATTGTATTTTTCGTTAAGAATTCACCTTCTTGGATTAAAAATTTTTCTTTTTGGTAGACAAGTCATCTTTCTTGGTTAAAAATGAACGTTTTGGTTGGAAATTCAACTTTTCAAGCTAAAAATTCCCCTATCTTCTAAAAAGATGGTCTCTTTAGCTTGAAAGCTCAACTATTTGGTTGAAAGTTATTTGTTTGTTATTCAAAATTCAACTGTTTGGTTGAAACTTCTTTCTTTTTTGAAAATTAAGTTTTTGTTGGAAATTCATCTTTTCAGATTTCAAAGTCAACGCTTTTCTAAAAAATTTGGCTATTTTGCTTCAGAACTTAACTTCATTGGTAAAAATTTATCTCTTTTGGCAGAAAACTAATCTTTTCTGGTTAAAAATTCAACTATTTTTATTGAAAATGTGATATATTTCGACTTGAAGTCTTAGGAATTTAAAGCGTTTCATACTGAATTCAGTATGGTACCTACATTATTTTATTTAAAATAATGTATTCCTCTATTTTCCCTTTATTTTCGTAAAATATCACCATATTTCCCCTGGTTTGAGATAATTTTGGACTATGAAGAAGTCTCCTTAGGATTATACTTTGTCCAGAAGATAATTTTAAATCAAAGAAAGATCGATCCACATTTAATAGCTCTAATCTTCTGAACCTACTGAATATTTTTCTGTTCTTTGGGTTAGTGAGGATTATCCGAAAATGGGAAATTCTCATAATCTGAGGAAAGTAGAGGATACATTCATTAGCTTAAACGGTATTTAAATACTTGATTCCTCGTGCACGGTTTCAAGTTTTTTCGAATAATCTAGTTTCCTTCGACTTTTAAATTTCTACGCAGGTGTTATTTCATTGCCTTGACTTGTCCTTACTCTTTACCGCGCAGTTCGGTGTATTTATCATTACGTAAAATCGACAATCGTGTTCCGAAACTCACTTTCCCGTCTCGGTTTTGGTGCTGGAGGTCTCCGTGAGAATTCACTGACGTAATTGTTGCTTGCGAGGTTTTATTGCGATTTGAACTTTTTAGGAGTCCCTGAAAAAGATTAGGTTTCGTTTTTCACGATTAGAGATATTAAGCTGTTTCAGAGTTTATTTTCAAGAATTTATATGATTTTTAATTCAAATTTAAATAAAGAGCAAGAGCTGATTGTTAAGCCAAGATTGTGCGTTATCACTGAAGTTTGTTTTTCACAATTCTCGTACAAGTATCTTCATATTAAGACATATTTTTAATTTTTTGAACATCGCAATATTAGATTAGTCTTCAGACCCTTTTCCCTATTTTCCCCATTTTTAAAGAATTCCTCTTTTGACCACTTTTTTCTTCTTTTTTTTTTGCTTGAATGCGAACTGAATTAATAGAACCCAAAAAGAAAATTCAACTATGCTTGGTTGAAAGTTCATTCTTTTTGATTGAAAAGTCAATTATATTTTTGGTTCCCACTTTATCTCTTCTGGTTAACAATTCTACTCTTTGGTTGTAATTTTAATTATTTTGTCGAAAATTCCACTATTTTGCTAAAGAGTCATCTTTTTTGGTAAAAAATTAATTTCTTTAAAAGTTGTCTTTTTTGGTCGAGCAATTAACTGTTTTGTTGAACATTCGTCTTTTTTGGATCGAAAATTTGTGCTTTTGATTTTAAAATTCATCTTTTTGGTATGAAAGTAATTTTTCTTTTATATATAATCTTTCTTGGTTTAAAATAAATTTTTTGATGACTATTTGTCTTTTTTGGCTTGAAAATTCAACTGTTGGGTCAAAAATTAAACAATCTTGTTCAAAATCCGTCTCTTGTCAACGATTTTCTAAAACATTCGACTTTTTAACTTGAAAACTCAAATCTGTTGTTAAAAATTCATCAATTTTGCCATTCTTGGTTGAATTCAACTGTTTATGATTTAAAATAAAAATCTTTTTGGTTGAAAATTCTACTAATAGACTAAAAATTAATTGATTTGGATGAGGATTCAACTATTTTTTTGAAAAATCGTTGTTTTGGGTTAAATTCAACTGTTTTTTTTTAATTAAAATAAAAATATTTTTGTGGTGAAATGTCAACTATTATATTTTTTGTTGAGAATTCATCTTTATTAGATTAAAAATTAATTTTTTTGTCTTCTCAAAAATGCACCTTTTGCTTGAAAATTCAACTATTTGAATGAAAGTGCAACTGTTTTTGGTTGAAATTTAATCCCTAAAAAAATCGACTATTTGGTTAAAAATTCATCTTTGTAGATTCAAAATTGTTATTTTTTTGTTTTATTAAATTCAACTACTAGGTTGAAAATACATATTAGTCGAAAATTAACTTCTTGGTTGAAAATTGAACTATTTTGTTGAAAATTAGTCTTTTTGGCTGAATTCAATTTTTTTTATTTAAACTAAAATCTTTTTGGGTTAATGTGTCAACTATTGAGTATATTTTTCGTTGATAATTCATCTTTTTTGGATGGAAAATTCATATTTTTTGTTAGAAACGTGATTTTTCTTTATTATAAGTGAACTTTCTATGTTGAATATTTAACTGGTTTCTAAAAAATTCACCTTTTGATTGAAAATTCAATTATATTTTTGGTTCCCACATTATCTCTTTAGGCTAAAAATTCTACTATTTGGTTGTAATTTTAATTATTTTGTCGAAAATTCCACTATTTTGTTAAAAAGTCATCTTTTTTGTTCAAAAATTATTTTATTGGTTAAAGATTAGACTATTTTGTTGAACCTCCTTTTTTTTTGTTTGTTAAAAAATCAAATTCAACTGTTTTTTTTAATATACACCTTTTTGGATAGAAAATTCATCCGTTTGGCTTGAAAATTCATCTTTTTTACTTAAAATTCGTATCTCTTGGTTGAAAGTGAACTTTTTCTTGAAAATTGAACTGGGTTCTGAGAAATTCGTCTTTTTGGCTTAAAAATTCAATTGTTTTGTTGAACATTCGCCTTTGTGTATAGAAAATTTTTCGAAATAGTGACATTATACTCTTAGTCTTCTTATTTTGTTGAAAACTCTAGTATTATATTTTTGGTTCAGTATTTATCTCTTTTGGTTGAAAGTTCTGCTATTTAGTAAAAAATGTAATTATTTTTTCGAATATTGGACTATTTTATTAAAACGTTATCTTTTTTAGTCGAACATTTAACTGTTTTGTTGAACATTCGTATTTTTTGGATAGAAAATTCGTGCTTGTGATTTGAAAATTCATCTTTTTTGGATCAAAATTTAATTTTTTTATAGAAACATCATCTTTCTTAATTGGACGTGAATTTTTTTATGTTGAAAATTCAACTGTCTTCTAAAAAATTTATCTTGCTTGAAAATTCAACTACTTTTTTAAAAAATACAACAGTTTTTGGTTGAAATTTAATCTCGTTGGTTTAAAAATTCTACCATTTGGTTGAAAGTTCATCTTTGTAGTTTGGATATTATTATTTTTTTTTTAATTGAACTATTATGTTGAAAATTAACTTTTGGCTGAAGATTCATCTCTTTGGTTGAAAATTTAACTATTTTGTGGAAAATTCGTCTTTTTTGGTTGAATTAAACTTTTTTTTATTTAAACCCAAATCATTTGTTTTATAGAAACATCATCTTTCTTGATAATGAAATTTTATTTTGAAAATTCAACTGGCTTCTAAAAAAAGTAATCTTTTTATGATTCAAAGTCAACGGTTTTCTAAAACATTCGACTTTTTAACTTTAAACTCCAACTCTTGTGGTGAAAGTTCATCTTTTTTTGGTAGAGAATCTTTTTTAGTTGAAGATTTAACTATTTTTTTGAGAATGCAATGTATTTTGACTCCTTTAATTTTATTCGAAAGAGTTTTTTCTCTCATTGTGGTGAAAAATTGCCCTATTTCTCTGGTTTTTGAGATCACTTTTTGCTGTGAAGTCAGCCTTTAGATAGAAAGTTGTAATATTCCAAGTATACCTGCATCTATAAACCCGGATTAATACTATAATATTTTCTGGACATCATTTTATTATTTTGTTAAATCCACAATCTGGTTATTAATGCAAAATAGTGTTTTTTTAGGCACGAGGAGGCATCAGTTTGCCGATAAAAATTTATCTCTTGGGGCACGAAGTCAGCACGAATTATAGTCATCGTTCTTAGTTCTGAGGATGACGTAGTTTCCACGACTTAAGCTTATAGTTAGCCTCTCGAAGAAGGTTTGTCGCAGACGGTACTCGTTACAGTCACTCGCTGTTTCTTCATTAGCAGCAAGACTAGAGAATTGCCATCAGGACTGACTGACTGGCTGAAAAGACTGAGTTGTTCTTGGCTCGACAAGTCGTGACGTTTCGAAACTGCAAAAACGATATCTATTGTCGATAGTCGATTCGTCATCACGTGACGGGGAAAATGCATTAGGAGGATTGCTGCTACTGCCCTTGACAATGGTCACTTGTGCCATATATTCTTATCCCACCAGGTCCCCAAGAAACTTATTTGCCACTGCCATTGGCCTGATGAAAAATGCCTGAACTCTATTCATGATTCATAATCTTCAAGGCGAAACTCTACTCCGATACCTTTCTTGACAAAAGTAGTCTGCACGTGGCGAAGGTTTTCTACCAAGAAAAATACAATCTGCTTATTGCTTAACCAATGCTAGAATTTTCATATTTGAAATCTATTTGCTTGAAACTGCAACTGTTGCTTGATGTTTAATCTTCTTTATTTGAACATTCGGCCATTTGGTTGGAAATTTAGTTATTTTGTTGAAAATTTAATCATTTCGTTGAAAATTCAACTATTTTGTTTTAAAAAATGTAATCTTTTTGGATAGAAATCTGGTTTGATAAAGAAGTAATTTTTTTAGGTTCAGAATGAACTTTGTGGTTGGAAATTTAACTTTCCGGGTTGAGTTTTAACTGTCTTCTTAAAAATGCGCGTCCTTTTGGCTTGAAAATTTTCTTAATAGTTCAGAATTCATCTCTTGGTTGAAAATTAAATTATTTTGTTGATAATTCGCTTTTCTTTGTTAAATTCAACCCGGTTTTGATTTAAAATTAAAATCTTTTTTTTAAAAACGCCTTTAGCTTGAAAACCCAACTATTTGGTTGAAAATGCAACTGCGTTTGGTTGAAGTTTAATGTACTTCTTTGAAAATTCGACTGTTTAGTTGAAAATTCATCTTTGTTAGTTGAGAATTCAAGTATTCAATTATTATAAATGATACGAAATTCAATTATTTTGTTACAAAAATTCATCGTTTTCAATCAAAAGTACATCTTTTTAATTTAATTAACTTTGTGGTTGCAAATGGGGGAGTCACGTAAACTGATCACGGAAATTTTCGTGTCAGAATGGAATTTGGCTGTAATTCAGGATATGAGATTGTTTGGTGGTGAAAAAAAATCATGAAATATTTTTCGAAAATTCGAAAAAATAGCGGAGATATGGGACTTTAAGTTTTTGGACAACTTTTTTTTTGAATCACGTATCTTGGTTTCTAATTGACCGATTTAACTTTTCGGCGTCTAAATTTACTTGTTTTAAGGTACGTTTCAAAATAAGAAAAATTAATAAAAAAATGTTCTTTTCATAAAATTTTATGAAAAAAAAAATGAAAATCGCGTTTCCCAAAAAATGCATTAAAAAAAATCTCGTCAGAGGAAGGTATACGTGTGGTCTACAAGTCCTGATATTATTCGAGTGGGTTTGCCACTGGTTTACGAATAAAGTTCTGCATAGATTGTTCACATCTGATTTTTTAAAAAACGTTTTTAATACTTTTCTATTTCATAAATAAAATTACAATAATAAAAATTTTCGACTTTTGAAGAATATCGTTCGTTATAAAATATTCAGATTCATTCAAAAAGATCTAGAATCAATGACACAACGATTTAGAAATGATTTTCAGTAGAACTAAAATTTTAAGCATTTGTTAAATTTTTTATACATAAATAAATTCAACTAAATGTTTACAAAGTATAGACAAAAGGGGTTTGTGAGTTGGATTAATGGAAATTAATAAATAATTTGTTATGTAGTAAACAAATTATTATTTTTTATTATCAGAGAAGCTCGTGAAACGCGCAAGATTCGTCGTATCAATTTATTATTTGCCTTAAAATTGTAGATTATTATTTGGGTGCAAACGTTACTTGCTTTAATAATCACTATAATGTTAATGATAGCAACTTTTCGGTAAATAATGAAAAATGATTTTTTAGTTTATAAGATAAGATAATAAGACGAGAAAACTTTATTTATATAATTGTTGATAACAACAATAATTGTGAGTCATTGCCTAAGAGTACTAACAACGGTTAACATTTAGTTATTTGCAGTTAATTATGTTGAAAAAATTAACTTTATATCTTGAAACATAGCCAAAGAGCTAATTTGTTCAATGAGTTTGTTTAAACAATTATTAAACTATAATTACAGGATATTTTATGGGCGTTTGCATAAAAAAATGGTATCTATTTTTTTACAAATAGCGGTAGCGGATAATTGTTTATGAAATTTATTCACAAAAAATGTATTAATTTTCATTAACCGAACTCACAAACCCCTCTTGTCTATACATTGTAACAATTTAGTTGAAATTAAGTGACCAAAAATTGCGAAATTATTCTCATCCCCTTATTTGTTTATCACAAATTCAACAAATATTTCAACTTTCACAGTTCTACTGAAAAAACATTTCTAAATAGTTGTGTCATTGATTCTAGATCTTTTTGTATGAATCTAAATATTTCATAACGAACGGTACTCTTCAAAAGTAAAACATTTTTGTGTTCATCCTGCATATGACATAAAAAAGTAGTAAAAACCTTTTTTTTTTTAATTGGATGTCAACGATGTATGCAGAATTATATTAATTTTCATTTATAAAAAAAATTTCAAACATAATTTTGACCACACTTATACCTTTCTCTGATGAAAAAATGTAAAAAAAATGGCCTTTTTTTGGGCAACGCGTATTATATTTTTCGTAAATAATTCATCCTTTTTGGTTGGAAATATCTGCTTGGTAAAAAATTGAACTATTTTGTTAAAAATAATTCTTTTTGTTTAATAATTCCCCAGTTTAGTTAAAAATTGAACTATTTTGTTGAACATTTATTTTTTAAACAGAAAATTTAACTTTTTTGATTATTCTTTTTGGTTGAATCCAACTTTAAAATTTAAATTTAAAATATTTTTTGATTAAAATATCTACTATTAAATATGTGTGGAGAATTCATCTTTTTTGGTTGATAATTCACTTATTTTGGTGAAAATTCGTGTTTCATCAGATGAAAAGCAATCTTTTTACCTGAAAATTTAAATATTCTATTTTTGGTTGAATGTCTAACTATTTTAATAAAAATTTGTCTTCTATGGTTGAATGAAACGATTTTTTATTTAAAATTAAAATCTTTTTTTTTGTAGAAATATCAACTGCTATTATCATTATTATTTTCTTTTTGGAGAATTCACCTTCTTGGATCTAAAATTCATCTTT
Organism: Andricus grossulariae; assembly: GCA_011634705.1. NCBI lineage: Eukaryota > Metazoa > Arthropoda > Insecta > Hymenoptera > Cynipidae > Andricus > Andricus grossulariae. The sequence continues at coordinate 19,734,921 of JAABKJ010007545.1, forward strand.
TTGGTAGAAACCTTCCTAATACCATTTACACTTTGTAGACACTATGCCAAGAAAAAAATGATTAATAAATTGTAAATATATTAATGAACTGTCAAGACCATTCTTTATCTAATATTATTTCTCCCCTTTAAACTAGTCTAAATTATTTCTGAAAATTTCTCATTAGGGAAAGTATCCAACTATATACAATAATGTATTATATGATAACTTTATAGACATAACATCTAGACTCAGATAATAAAAAGTATAAAAGTCATTGTTTATATCTGGTTGGCATGCAACTAAAACTACGCCACAATTTCTACAATCTACATGTTATTTTCTAAATAATTTGAATTCCGATTTCAAAAATGATCAAACAGTTGAATTTTCTACAAAATAGTTGAATTGTCAACGAAAGAAATGAATTTTCGACCAAAAAAGAATTTTCAACAAAATAAATGAAAATGTATCTGTTTGAAAATCGAACTATGTCATTGAAAATTTATTTTATTTTGTTGAAAATTAATTTTTTTAATGACAATTTAACTATTTTATTTTTGGATACAAATTCATTTCGTTTGTTGAAAATTTAACTGCTTTGTTGAAAATTCGTTTTTTTTTTGTAGAAAAATAATCCCATTAGCTGAAACTTTATCTTTTTAGTACAAATTCATTTCGTTCGTTGAAAATTTAACTATTTTGTTAAAAAATCGTCGTTTTTGGTAAAAAAGTAATCTCATTAATTAAATCGTCATCTTTTTGGTTAAAAATTCATTTCATAGTTTGAAAATTTAACTATTTTGTTGAAACTTATTTGTTCTTGTTGAAGATTTACTTTTCTAACTGAAAATTGAACTATTTCATTTTTGGTTGAAAATTGGTCTTTTTTAGTTAAAAATTTATGTATTTTGTTACAAATTTGCCTTTCTTCGTACGATTTAATCTTTTGGGATGAAAATTCGACTATTTGGTTAAATTTTTTTTTTTTCTATTTTTCTTTTGAAGATTCGTCATTTCAGTTATAAATTCATTTCTTTAATTGAAAATGTCATTATTTTGTTGAAAATTCGCGTTTTGGTTGAAATAAATTTTTTAGCTAAAAATGCATCTATTCCATTTTTACTTGAAAATGTATTTATTGGGTTGAAATCTCCTCTTTTGGGTTGAAAGTTCCAAAATGTTGAATTTTAAGGCAAAAAGATGAGCTTTCAACAAAACGTTTGTATTTATATCTAAATAATTAAATTTTCAACAAAAAATATGAATTTTCAATCAAGAAGATTAATTTTCTACCAGAAAAGATGAATCCTCAACAAAATACATAAATTTTTAACCAAATAGTAGATTTTTCAACCAAGAAGATTAATTTTATACCAGAAAAGACGAATTTTCAGCAAAATACATACATTTTGAAACAAATAGTCGAATTGTCTTTCAAGTGGATTAATTAAAAAAAAAAAAAAAAAAAACACGAATTTTCAACAAATTACATAAATTTTCGTCTCAACAGTTTGAACAATGGATGTGATGTTAGTCCAAAATCTATATTAAGGAGAATTAATTTTCAATACAAACAAATGAATTTTCTATAAAACAGTTTAACTTTGCGCCAATTAGTTGGACTTTATGCCAAATTTTCGAATTTTCAAGCCAAAAATATGAATATTCTATAAAACAGTTTCATTTTCAATCTGAAAATATAAATAATCAACAAAAAATGTTAATTCACAACAAATCCATTGAATTTTAAAGAAAATAGTTTAATTTACAGGTTAAAAAAGAATTTCGAACCAAAAAAGAAGAATGAATTTTCAACTATAATGATGAATTATGAATCTACAACCAAAGAAAAGAACTTTTAAGAAATTAGTTTAACTTTCATCCAAGAAAGATTTTTCAGTCAATAAAGAAAAAAAATATCATCCAAAATGTTGAGTTTTTAAGACAAAAATATGAGCTTTCAACAAAACAGGTTAATTTTTAACTAAATACTTAAATTTTCAACCAAAAAGATTAATGTAATACCAGAAAAGAAAGTTTTACCAAGAAGATCAATTTTCTAAAAAAAAAAACGAGTTTTCAACCAAAGTTATGAATCTTGAACCAAAAAAATGAACTTTTAAGAAAGTAGTTTAACTTTCAACCAAGCAGTAGAATGTTCAACCTAGAAAGATGAATTTTCAGCGAAAAATGTATTAGTAGTTATTTCTACAAATAAATATTTTAATTTAAAATAAAAAACAGTCGGATTTAGCCAGCAAATACGAATTTTTAACAAAACAGTTGAATTTTCAACAAAAAAGTTAATTTTCAAACCAAAACAGATTAACTTTTAACTGGACAAGTTGCATTATTAACTAAAAAAAGATGAAATTTTTACAGAGAGAGATGAATTTTCAAACCAAAAAGATGATTGTTCAACAAAATAGTTGAATTTTGAATTTAAAAAAATTATTCAGTCAGGAAAGAAAAAAATTTTAATCCATTTATGAAATTTCAGTTTTCCAATCAAATTGATCAAAGTTCATGCCAAAAAGACGAATTTTCAACAAAATAGTTACATTTTCAACCTAGAAGTATGACTTTTTAACAAAATTGTTGAATTTTCAATAAAATAATTCAAGTCTTAACCAAATAATAAATTATTCAAATTAAAGAATTCTGAACCAAAAATTTAATAGTAGAATTTTCAACCGAGAATATTAATTCTATTAATTCAGTTCGCATTTAAGTGGAAAAATGGGAAAACGGGGAAAGACTGTGAAGCCTGCGATAAATAGGAATTTTGATCGAAATATTTATGACACTGTTTTGACAATATTTTTTAAAATTTATGACACTATTTAACACGAAAATAACTAGTAAACTGGCTAAGGAAATGGTGCTACTATCGTTAAATATTCACAAGATACCAATACTATATAAAGAAATTTTAATAATAAATAAAGCGCCCTTTCAACGACCATTTTTCGAAGAAAAAATCCCCTTTTTAACCTAAAATTGAACTACTGAACCGCTGCGAGATTGTGGTGATCTTATAAAAGTTGGAGAAGTTATTGAAACTCCCCTGATTTATTCAGACAGTTCGGACTTGTAGCAAAAAGTATTTCACTTGTGTTAAAATGGGTCATCCAACCGCGAGGTATACTTAAGAAAATCAAAAGTCAAGGCTCCAGTGGGTCGGGCACGCAAGATAGATGTATAGAGCCGGATGCTTTGCTCATTCAGGGGACAGAGCCTCTTGCACTTTGCGATTTGAGACGCGTTTCGAATGCCTGCATGAGTCCTATTTCAAGAACTTTTGTGCCATGTCCCATACAATCATACATAGTCCCATACGAATTGAAACGGTGTCTGGGGCTGCAGGAGTTCTCAGTGTTCAGGATCCTATCCCGCATAGCATGGTCGCCAGAACAGAAGAGAACAGAGCCCAAATGCGTAGGTGCGGCGAGCCTTTCTCTCTCAGAGGCTGCTCGATCTTGGAACGAAGCTCGGAGGGGACTTCCCTAGGTCCTGCCTTTTTTATTTCAAAGTCCCTTTGGCTTTGGCCCCGCGGTCGTCGTTCGCATCAGCATCAGCAGCACTCCCTCGCTGTGTAGGGCGTAGGGCGGAGGCTGTGCAGGCCTGTAGGGTTCGACTCTACCCCTCGTTTCATGCTCTTACCCGCAACCTCTCCTCCTCATATGTCTCTATGTGTGTATGTATGTTTGTATGTATGTATGGTTTGGATGTGTGGGTTAAACCCCGTGGGCCCAGGGATGCAGCAGACCTGATCTGATCCTCTGCTTTGGAATTTGGCTCGCCGAATAAATAGTATCTCGTTTCTTTGCATGCCTATCTTAAAACCCAAATTTAATCTCTTTGGTTTCTTCAAAATCCAACTTTAATCCCTAAATTTCTTCCAAATACATGTTTAAGCTCTATACTTATAGGATTTTCAAGATCCAAGTCCACTTGGATCTTGACACTTTTCTGGTCTGCTTCAAAATTCAGTTTTGTACAAAATTCATTTTTTTAGCCTGGAAAACAACTTGTTTGCTGAACATTCATCTTTTCGAGTTAAAAATCGATTTTTTTGTTGAAAATTCAACTTTTCGGGTTGAAAAATCGACTGTTTTCTAAAAAAAATCGTTTTTTTCGCATGAAAATTCAACTATTAGGTTGAAAAATCGGCTGTTTTGCTTGAAAGTTCAACTATTAAGTTTTAAATTGATTTTTAATTGCCAATTCAACTATTTGGTTAAAAAATGCATCAATATAGGGTTAAAATTCGTCTTCCGTGGCTAAAAATTAATTTGATTGTTGAAAATTCAACTTTTTGTGTTTAAAAGTCAACTGTTTCCTAAAACATTCGACTTTTTAGCATGAAAACTCACCGTTTTTGTCGAAAATTTATCTCTTCTGATAGAAATGTCGTTTCTAGTCGAAATGCAACTGTTTTGTTGACAGTTCGTCTTCTTGAATCGAAAATTTATCTTTATTTGGTCAAAAATTAGTCGTTTGTGGATGAAAATCGACTTTTTTGTTGAAAATTCAACTTTTCGAGTTGAAAAATCGACTGTTTTCTAAAAAAAATCGTTTTTTTCGCTTGAAAATTGAACTATATGGTTGAAAAATCGTCTGTTTTGCTTGAAAGTTCAACTATTAGGTTTTAAATTAATTTTTAATTGTCAATTCAACTATTTGGTAAAAAAATGCATCATTATAGTGTTAAAATTAGTCTTCCGTGGTTAAAAATTAATTTGGTTGTTGAAAATTCAACTCTTATGGTCTAAAAAAATCGTCTTCTTGGCTCGAGAATTCAACTATTTGTTTGAAATTAAGTTATTTATTTGAAAATTCGCCTGTTTTGCTTAAAAGTTCAAGTATTTGGTTAATTTTTTTTTTTTAAGTAACTTGTTTGTTGAAAATTCACATTTTTGTGTTTAAAGTCAACTGTTTTCGTAAAGATTCGTCTTTTCAGCTTGAAAACTAACCTTTTTTGTTAAAAATTTATCTCTTCTGGTAGAAATTTCGTTTTTAGTCGAAAAACAACTGTTTTGTTGACAGTTCGTCTTTTTGAATCGAAAATTCATTTATTTGGTTAAAAATTACTAGTTTGTGGTTGAAAATCGACTTTTTTGTTGAAAATTCAACTTTTCGGGTTGAAAATTCGACTGTTTTCTAAAAAAATGGTATTTTACGCTTGAAAATTCAACTATTCGGTTGAAAAATCGTCTGGTTTTCTTGAAAGTTTAACTATTAGGGTTTTAATTAATTTTTTATTGACAATTCAACTATTTTGTAAAAAAATGCATCGTTATAGGGTTTAAATTCAACTCTTATGGTTGAAAATGTAACTGTTATCTAAAAAAATCGTCTTCTTGGCTTGAAAATTCAACTATTTGGTTGAAATTCAATAGTTTATTTGAAGATTCGTCTTTTTTTTGCTTAAAACTTCAACTATTAGGTTTTAAATTAATTTTTTATTTATAATTCAACTATTTAGTTAAAAAATGCATCATTATAGGGTTAAAATTCGTCTTCCGTGGTTAAAAATTAATTTTGTTGTTGAAAATTCCACTTTTATGCTTGAAAATGTAACTGTTATCTAACAAAATCGTCTTCTTGGCTTGAAAATTCAACTATTTGGTTGAAATTCAATTGTTTATTTCAAAATTCGTCTCTTCTGCTTAAAAGTTCAACTATTTGGTTAAAAATTATTATTTGTTTGTTGTAAATTAACTTGTTTGTTGAAAATTCACCTTTTCAAGGTTAAAAGTCAACTGTTTTCGTAAAGATTCGCCTTTTTAACTTGAAAACTAATCTTTTTTGTTGAAAATGTATCTCTTTTGGTTTAAATTTGTTTTTTGTTCGAAATGCAACTGTTTTGTTGAAAAATCGTCTTTTTTAATAGAAAATTCAACTATTTGTTTGAAAAACCAAATGTTTTTAGTTAAGTTTAATTTTTTTGTTTGAAAATTCTGCATAGGTTGAAAATATAACTATTTGGTTAAAAAATCAACTATTTAGTTGAAAATTCAACTATTTTTTTAACTTGTTTGTTGAGAATTCACCCTTTCGGGGAAATTTTATTTTTAGTCGAAATGCAACTGCTTTGTTGAAACTTTGTGTTTTTGAATAGAAAATTCATCTTGTTTGGTTAAAAATTAGTCTATGAGGATGAAATTCGACTTTTTTTTTTTAATTGAACTTTTTTTTTTTTAATTCTTTTTTGCTTGAAAATTTCACTACTTGGTTTAAGTTTAATCTTTTCGTTTAAAAATTCGACCATTTGGTTGAAAAATCTTCTTTGCAAGTTGAAAATAAACTATACGTTTAAAACTTCAACTACTTAGTTGAAAATTTGTCTGTTTTGCTTGAAAGTTTAACTATCAACCAAGTTGATCAACTACAAAGTTAAGCTTCTAACTTGAGCAATTTATTTTATATTTAAATCTTACCAGTAAAAAGTGTACAAATGTTAATTTGAGCGATTTCAAACTAAACTATTCCAGATTCAAGTAAGACTTGACGCTAAAATATTTTAGGCGTTCAAACTTGAACTATTTTGAGTTTGAGTTTATCGAAAAACTTGTTTTATCTACCCACGCACTCTGATCCACGGAAAATTCGGAAAAAATTATAACTTTCCTCTAAACGTCCGGTTCTCAAATTTTCGTTTACTATTTACTTTTACTCGATGTCCAACAATACAGGAAACAGTTTCAGTCTAATATCCTTATCAGAAGACTGTGTTTTATCCGCTCATGCGCTCTGAAATTTACACGGAAAAATTTGGAAAAAATTCTAACTTTTCTCGAAATGCTCGGTTCTCGGATTTTCTTTCACTCATTATTTGGATTTGATGGCAGGCAACGTCAAAAAATGATTCATCCCGATGTCCTTATCGGAAGACTGCTTTTTATCCAGACACGCCCTTTGAAATGTACGAACAAGTGCGTGGGTTGATAAAACGCAGTCTTCCGTTAAAAATATCGAGATGAATCTTTTTCTGGTGTTGACTGACATCAAGTGTGAAAGAAAAGTGAAAGAAAATTTGAGAACCGGATTTTTAGAAGAATGCTAGAATATTTTCCGATTTTTTTCCGTATACATTTTGGTGTGCGCTAAACAACAAAAAATTTATTTAAGTAATTTTTAAAAGTGTTTTATTTTCTTTTTGTAGACGTTTGCGAACTTCAGTAACATTAAAATGCGAAGAATTTTGTCTTGTGAAATTTTGAAACTTTTATTGAACAAGCTCACGATCATCAAACGAAACGTAATTCAATCTTGTGAAGTTTGAAACTTTGAGAGGCTTTCAGGTTTCAAGGTTTAAAAGTTTTTGAAGATATAATATAAGCTGTAGTGGGAAATTTTAGTTTTAGATTTCAAATTGGCCCCTCGACATTTTTCCTTAAAGAATCGCATCAACATTTGATTAAAAGTGTCTGGATGATATTGGCCAATTTTTATCTGCAACCTCATTAATAAACTAATAACTCACATGGATTATCCATATCCGATAAACTTTCCTCGCTCTTTCCTCTACTATCTGGTGTAGAAATTCCATTGGAGTTAATATTTCATCCATTTTTACAGAAATTTACCGACAAACGTCACTTCCGATATATGACCTTTAAATGGAAATGAGCGAAATGTTTATTATAAAAGCCTAGACTATTCTCATGATCTTTTAGAATTTAAAAATCAGATTTTATTTCGTTCTCCATATGCTGAATTCAGTTTTCAATTATAACAGACTTCACAATTTATCCGCTATTCCCTTCTTTCGCCTTTTTTTAAAGAATTACTCTTTTTTTCCCCCTGTTTTCAGGAAACTTCTCCTTTTTTGCGTTTATCGAATTAATAGAACGTAATATTAAAATCCAACTATTTGTGGTAGAGAGTTCATTCGTTTTGATTAAAAATTATACTATTTGGTTTTATATTTATTATTTAAGATTTTATTATTAGAAAATTCGTCCTTTTGGATTTAAAATTCGTCTTTTTTGCTTAGAAATCATCTTTTTTGTTGAAAATTCAACTGTCGTCGCAAAATTGGCCTTTTTTCTTAAAAAACTCAACTTGGTTGAGGATTTAATCATTTTGTTGTAAATGCATGTATTTTGATTGAAATCAACTGTCTGGTGGAAAATTCATTTTTTTATGTTGAAAATTCAACTATTTGGGTAAAAATTCAACTATAGTTGAACATTTATTTATTTTTGTTTGAAATGCAACTATTTGGTTAAAAAATCCATCTTTCTTGGTTGAAAATTAACTTGTTTGTTGAAAATTCACCTTTCCGGGTTTATAAGTCAACTGTTTTCTGAAGAATTCGTCTTTTTACCTGGAAAACCCAATTTTTTGTTCAAAGTTCATCGTTTTTGGTTGAATTTAACTGTTTTTTATTTAAAATTTAAATATTTTTTTGATTGAAATATCAACTATTATATTTTTCGTTGAAAAGTAACCTTTTTGGTTGAAGATTCATCTCTTTGGTTGAAAATGGAACTATTTTGTTGAAAATTCGTCTTTTTCGGTTGAATTCCACTGTTTTTAATTTAAAATATAATCTTTTTGGGTTAAATATCAATCATTAAGTATATTTTTTGTTGATAATTATCTTTTTTGGATTTAAAATTCATTTTTTTTTATAGAAACGTGATCTTTCTTGATTGAAAATTAATATTTTATGTTGAAAATTCAACTGTTTTCCAAAAAGTCGGCTTTTTGCTTGAAAATTGAACTTTTTGATTGAAAATTTAACTGTTTTTGATTAAAATTTAATCTTGGTTTAAAAATTCGACCATTTTATTGCGAAAATTCGTCTTTGTAGGCTGAAAAGTATTATTACTTTTTTTAATTCAACTACTAGGTTGAAAATTAACTTTTTGATCGAAAGTGAACCTTTTTGTTAAAAATTGAACTTTCTTGGTTGAAAATTCAACAGTTTAAAAAAAATCAATCTTTTTTAGTTGAAGTCTGCTATTATATCTTTGGTTTAGTATTGATTTCTGTTGGTTAAAAATTCTACTATATATTTGGTTGAAAATTCAACTATTTGGTTAAAAAATATTTTTTTTTAATTGAAAATTAAACTATTTTAGTGAACATTCGTCTTTTTGGATAGAAAATTAATCTTTTTTTGGTTGAAAATGAACTTTTTCGTTAATAATTCAACTCTGCTGGTTTAAAAGTTTAAAATTCAACAGTTTAAGAAAATTAAGTTTTTAGGTTGAAAATTCTACTACTTCGTTAAAAATTCAATTATCTAGTTGAAAATTGGTATTTTTTGCATAAAAGCTTAACTAGTTGGTTGCCATTTTTTTTCAAATTCAACCATTTGCTTGAAAATTCAACTTTCTTGGTTGAAATTAAGTTGTTTGTCAAAAATTTTATCTTTCTAGGTTCGAAAGTTAATTGTTTTCTAAAACATTGTACTACTTAGATTGAAAATGCAAATGTTTGTAGAACGTCTTTTGGGATGTAAAATTCATTTTTTGTGGTAGAAAATTCATCTTTCTTGTTTGAAAATTCGTCTTTTTTTGGAGAAATTAACTTTTTGGTTGAAAACTCAACGATTTTGTTGAAAATTCAACTGTTTTCTGAAAAATTTGTCTTTTTGGCTTGACAAATCAACTATTTGGTTGAAAATCAAACTGTTTTTGATTAAAGATGTTTTTTTTTTTTTTTTTTTAAATTCGTCCATTATGTAGATTCTCATCCATGCAAATCAATTTTCCACTAAAAAGATTAAATTTCTATTAAAAACATTTCGAAAAATAATGTAGTTAAATTTGTAGTTAAAAAAATTACTTTTTAATAAAAGAAATCATTTTCAACGAAAGAAATGAATTTTCAACCAAACAGATTAATTTTCTACAAAAAAAAAGTTAACAAAATACATGAATTTTCAAATAAAAATAAATCAAATAAATTTTTAACAAAATAGTTCAATTCTCATCCATGCAAATCAATTTTCTATAAAAAATATTAAATTTCTATCAAAGAATTCCGACAAAAAAATTAGTTAAATTTTTACTTAACAAAATTAATTTTAAGAAAAAAATATTTTTCAACGAAAGAAATGAATTTTCAACCAAAAAGATTAATTTTCTGAAAAACAAATTATGAAAATGCATGAATTTTTAACTAAAAGCAAATAATATGAATTTTCAACAAAATAGCTCAATTTTCAACCATGCAAATCAATTTTCTACCAAAAAGATTAAATTTCTATTAAAAACATTTCGGCAAAAAATTTACATACATTTTTAGTTAAAAAAATTACTTTTCAATAAAAGAAATAATTTTCAACGAAAGAAATGAATTTTCAACCAAAAAGATTAATTTTCTACAAAAAAACATTTAACAGAATACATGAATTTTTAACTAAAAGCAAATAAAATAAATTTCTAACAAAATGGTTCAATTTTCAAGCATGTAAATGAATTTTCTACCAAAAAGATTAAATTTCTATACAAAAATTCCGACCAAAAATTTAATTTAATTTTTAGTTTTAAAAAGTAATTTAAAAAATATATTTTTCAACTAAAGAAATCTATTTCCAACCAAAAAAAATTATTTTCGAACCAAAAAGAATTATTTTTTACCAAAAAAAGAATAATTTTGATAAAATACATTAATTTTCAAGCATGCAAACAATTTTTTAGCAAAAATGTTAAATTTCTATCAAAAAATTCCAACATAAAAATTTAGTTATAAAAATTACTTTTCAATAAAAGAAATAATTTTCAACGAAAGAAATGAATTTTTAACCGAAAAGATTTACTTTCAAACAAAAAGATTAGTTTCCAACCAAAAATATTAGTTTTTACCCAAAATGATTAATTTTCTACAAACAAAAATTGACAAAATACATGGATTTTTAACAAAATATTTCAATTTCTAACCATACAAATCAATTTTCTACGAAAAAAATTTAATTTCTTTGAAAAAATTCCAACAAAAAATTTAGTTAAATTTTTAGTTAAAATAATTCATTTTGAAAAAAGTATTTTTCAACGAAATAAATTAATTTTCAACCAAAAAGATTGATTTTCAACCAAACAGATTAATTTTCTACAAAAAAAATTTACAAAATACATGACTTTTTAACAAAATAGTTCAATTTCTAACCATGCAAATCAATTTTCTACCAAAAGGTTACATTTCTATAAAAAAAAATTGGACAACAAATTCAGTTTAGTTTTTAGTTTAAAAAATTAATTAAAATAACAATATTTTTCAACGAAATAAATGAATTTTCAACCAAAAAGATTCATTTTCAACCAAAAAGAATTATTTTATACAAAAAAAATAGTTATTATTAACAAAATTCATGAATGTTCAACTAAAAAGGTGAATTCGTCAAAAATAAGATTTAAAAGTTTATTTTTTTTGTTTAAAAATTCAAATATTTCGTTGAAAATGTAATTATTTTGTTAAAAACTCTTATTTGTTAGTCAGAAAATTAACTACTGAGTCGACAGTTAGATTTTATTGAAAATTAATTTTTGTTCTTGTTGCAGATTCATCTCTTTGGTTGAAAATTCGTTTCATTTATGGTTTTAAATTAATTTTGTTTACTGAAAATGTAACTATTTCATTTTTTGTTGAAAATTTATCCTTTTTAGTTTAAAACTCAACTATTTTATTGAAAAATTATCTTTTTATATCCAAATTTAACTGTTTCTTGAAATTTTTTTTGTATTGAACATTTATTTTTTAACTGAAAATTTATTATTCCTTTCTTTGTTTAAATTTGTCTTTTTCAGTTTGAAACTCAACTATTTGCTTTAAAATGCATCCTCCTTTTTGTAGAAAATTAATCTTATTGGTTAAAAAATAAACTTTTGGTTAAAAATTCAACTCTTTTATTTTTAATCTTGAACTCTTTCCTTGGAAATTCATATCTTTTTCGTGTCGAAGATTAATCATTTAAATTGAAAATTTATCTCTTTGGTTGAAAATCTATTTTGCTAAAAATTTTTTTTTTTTAGCAGAGTATTAAATATTTAAGGACTTGGACTATTTTGTTGAAATTTTAATTATTTTGTTGAAAATTCAACTATTTTGTTTAAAATTCGTTTTCTTGCATTCATTTTTTAACTGAAAATTTAGTTATTCCATTTTTGGTTAAAAATTTATCTTTTTCAGTTTAAAACTTAAATATTTAGTTAAAAAATCATTCTTTTTAGTTAAAGATTCCATTATTTGATTGAAATTTCATGTATTTTGTTTATAATTCACCTTATCTGTAGAAAATTATTCTTCTTCGTTACAAAATAAACTTTTCGATTAAAAATTCCACTCTTTCATTGAATTTTGAACTCTTATCTTAAAAATTAATTATTTTGCGTTTAAGATTCATCATTTTACTTGAAAATTCATCTGTTTTACTAAAAAATCCTTTGTTTTTTGTAAAGAATGACAGCAGATTTTCTGGAAACCCCACCTTTTTAATTTTTCCCTATATTAAAAAAAATCCTGCTAATATGTCATTATATGCCAATGTCAATAAATTATATGCCAATTTTGTAATTTATAATTAAGAATAGTGCAAACTAAAAACAGTTTACAGATTATGAATGTAAAATTCTCTATATTTCTTTTTATTAATTATTAAGTCTATAGATTAATAGGACCCAGGTTACTGATCAATCTCTCTAGCAATCACCCCAGGCGAAGAGCTTTACAACGTCACCATGTAAAGCTCTCCAAATTACATAAATTGTGTTAAAAATAATATTAAATTTCTAAAATTATTCATTAATAATCATCTCTTTCATTGTTATTCCAAGTACTATTCTTTGTATTGTTGATAATGTTTCAAAATGTCTATTTTCACTATTTTTTATAAACATCTAAAATTCTTTCACAATAGCACTTTTCACTTACCATTACCTCTGAAATAAAATATTTACCATAAACTATTCGTATTCCCTAAAGTCCATATAGCCAAGAATTTTCTTCGGTGTGGCATACTTCTGAAGAAGAGCTTTTCTCGCTTCTTTTTCTGCATCCATAGGTGAACTCACGAGAATTGTATTTTTCTTACAGGTGAATTCCAACTTCTTATCGATTGGTTTACAACCTGGCACCACGGAAAGTCGCCTTTTTGCTGGAACGACGTCCATACTACGAAAAAGGTAGTCCATTTCAGCCTTAAGTTCCATTGGCATAAGGTCGATAATCAGCTTTTGCCTCTGAGAAATATTGTCGATGAATGACATCTTCTCAACATCGATTTCGTCTAGGGTTTTCACGACTCCTTCATAAAAGTCGATTAAATAATCGATTTCTAGTTTCCTCGCACCCGCCAAAGCCAATAATGCAGCCTCCTTTGCATCGTTTCTATTATTATGATGAAGCTCTATTCTCATTATAATATGGTTTGCATTTATCATCCATGTCTCGCTCATAGTTTCCGTACTTTTATCCCTCGCTCTTTTCGCATAGTACCTGTTTGATAAACAAAAAATAGATATTTTACATTCTCCTACTTCTCCTACCTACCCTCCCCACACTTCTACCTTTACTCCTTCTCACTTCTCCCTCTCTGCACTTCCCCCTCTCTTCACTTCCCCCTCTCTTCGATTCCCCCTCTCTTCACTTCTCCAGTCATTACTCGCCTTCCTCTACCTTCCCACGCCACATTTTTCCTCATTTCTCAACCCCTTATTTCCTCTCACTTTCCCTACCTCTTCAATTCCCAACACTTATCCAACTTCCACTACCTTCACTTCCTGTATATCAACACTCTCATTTCCCATCACTTTCCCTACTTCACGAACCCATGTTTTTCCTCACTTCTCAACCCCTTATTTCCTCACTTTCCCTACCTCTTAATTACCCAACACTTCTCCTACTTCCACTACCTTCAATTCCTTTACATCAACACCCTCATTTCCAATCACTTTTCCTACTTCACCACCCCATGTTCTTCCTTATTCCTCAACCCCTTATTTCCTCTCACTTTCCCTACCTCTTCAGTTCCGACACTTCTGCTACTTCCACTGTCTTCACTTCCTCCACATCAACACCCTAATTTCCCATCACTTACCCTACTGCACCACCCCATATTTGTCCTCATTCCTCAACCCCTTATTTCCTCTCACTTTCCCTACCTCTTCAGTTACCAACACTTCTCCTACTTCCACTACCTTTACTTCCTCTACATCCACACCCTCATTTCCCATCACTTTCCCTACTTCACTAACCCATTTTTTTCCTCATTCCTCAACCCCTTACTTCCTCTCACTTTCCCTACCTCTTCAGTTCCCAACACTTCTGCTACTTCCACCATCTTCCCTCTTCCCTCTCTTTCTCTTCTTTCCCTCTCATATATTCCCTTACTGCTTCTCCTATCATTATTCATCACTTTCCCAACTGCACCGCCCCTCATTTTCCATCACTTCTCCTACTTTCTCTCATTTACTTTTACTCCCTCTACTTGCCCTAAGCCCAAAAAATTATCAACAAAGAACAAAAAAGGGCTTCGTAGTCTATTGAGACGTTAATTGAGTCGTTTAAATCTCCATCCTTGACCATTTCGCTTCCCTACTCCCCCTCCTTTCGCATATTTCCCCTATCCTCTCATGCTGCCCTCGCCTTATTTCTCCTACTATCCCTCCCACATCTCCTACTATCCCTTCGATCACTTCTGCACTCTTCTACCATTCCCCTACTCCTACATCCTCCCTGTCACTCCCTTCACTTCTTCTACTTTCCCCACTCATCACTAACCTACTTCCTCTACTATCTCCCAACTACTCACCCTGGCTTCCTCTCGTATTCATACATCCCCTTTCCTCACTTCTCCTTCTATATCTTTCCCTTATTTCCTCAACATCCCCTCCCCTCCCTTCCTTTCCCTAAGAAAGTATGACAGACCATAAATAGAAATTTAGAAAGTCCTTTAAACTGGGGTAAAACTGGCACTTTTACAATTTACACTATTTTTGCACTTAGGCAATTGTTTTTACAATTAATTTTATTTTATATCTTTAAGATGAAGTTATAAAGATTTTGCAACAGTGGAAACAATTTCAATAAGGCAGGGTGGCCGTGGCGCACTGGGGATAGAGCACTAATTTTGTTCCAAACCAAAGAGGTCACAAATCTTGACCGAATTGTATAATTTTTTTAGAAATGTTACTAACTGAATTTCGAAGAGACTCACACCGCCTAAATTTTAAAATTAGTTTTTTTTTCAATTAGAAAACTTATGAAACCTTATCCAAAACCCTGAACATTGAACTCGAGACTCACATTTCTGAAAGCAACTAACCCAAATCCCAACCAATAAACCCTAAACCCATATATATTTAACCTATGAGCCCTAAACCCACTGACCCTAAACCCTAAACGCATAAACCCTAGACTCATAAACCGTAAGCCCGTAAACTCTAATCCCATTAACCCTAAACCCACTAACCCTAAATCCATAAATTTTAACCCATAAACCGTAAACCCATAAATCCTAATCCCATTAAACCGAAACCCACTCACCCTAAATCCACAAACTTCAATCCATAAACCGTAAACCCATAAACGCTAATCCCAATAACGCGAAACCCATTAACCCTAAACCCATTAACCCTTAATCTACAAATTTCAACCCTTAAAGTCTAGACCCATAAACCGTAAACCCATAAACCCTAATCCCATTAACCCTAAGCCCAGCAACCCTAAATCCACAAATTTCAACCTATAAAGTCTAGACCCATAAACCGTAAACCCATAAACCCTAATCCCATTAACCCTAAGCCCACCAACCCTAAATCCACAAATTTCAACCCATTAAGTCTAGACCCATAAAACGCAAGCCCATAAGGCCTTAACCCACTAATCCTACAAATCCCAACCCATAAACACTGAACCCATAAGCACTAAACCCATAAACATTAAGCCCAATGTTGAAAACTTTTTTATATAAACTTTCATAATGCATCATCCGTTTTGACTAACAGATTTTCATTTTTTTAATATACTTTAGTATTGGTAGGTGTACGGTTTATGGATTGGGATTTGTGGGTTTATGGTTTCAGGGCTTATGAGTTTACGGTTTATGGGTTCAGGGTTTATGGGTTGGGATTTATGAGTTTATGGTTTATGGGTTGGAATTTGTGTGTTCAGAATTTAGAAGTGTATTCTACAGGATGTATAGGTTAACATTCATGAGCTTAGGGTTTATTTTGTTGTTTATTGGTTGGGATTTGTAGATTTAGAGTTTCTGGGTTCAGGTTTTAGGGTTTATGGGTTGAGATGAGTGAGTTTAGGGTTTTTTGGTCTATGGGTTTAGGGTTTATGGGTTGGAATTTGTAGGTTAAGAGTTTAGAAGTATATTCCACAGGATTTATAGGTTAACATTTATGAATTTAAGATTTATCTTGTTGTTTATTGGTTGAGTTTTGTATGTTCAGGGTTTATGGGTTTAGGTTTTAGGGTTTATGGGTTGGGATTTATGTGTTTAGGGTATATTGTTTCGGGATATATGGCTCTAAGGTTTATGGGTTTAGGGTTTATGGGTTAGGATTTATGGGCTTGGGGTTTATGGGTTGGAATTCGTGGTTTAAGAATTTAGGAGTATATTGTATAGGATGTATAGGTTAACATTTATGTATTTAAGATTTATTTTTTTGTTTATTGTTTGGGATTTGTGGGTTTATGGTTTGTGGGTTGACATTTATGGGTTTAGGGTTTATTGGTTTTGGGTTTATGGGTTTACGGTTTATGGGTTGGGATTTATGGGTTTAGGGTTTATGGGTTCAAGGTTTATGGGTTCGGGGTTTATGGGTTGGGATTTATGGGTTTAGGGTTTATGGGTTGGAATTTGTGGTTTAAGAGTGTATGAGTATATTCTACAGGATGTATAGGTTAACATTAATGGATTTAAGATTTATTTGTTGTTTATTGGTTCGGATTTGTAGGTTCAGGGTTTATGGGTTCAGGTTTTAGGGTTTATGGGTTGGGATTTATGTGTTTAGGGTTTATTGTTTTGGGTTATATGGGTTTAAGGTTTATGGGTTTAGGGTTTATGGGTTGGGATTTATGGGTTTAGGGTTTATGGGTTGGAATTCGTGGTTTAAGAGTTTAGGAGTATATTCTATAGGATGTATAGGTTAACATTTATGTATTTAAGATTTATTTTGTTGTTTATTTTTGGGATTTGTGGGTTTATGGTTTGTGGGTTGGCATTTATGGGTTTAGGGTTTATTGGTTTAGGATTTATGGATTTACGGTTTATGGGTTGGGATTTATGGGTTTAGGGTTTATGGGTTCAAGGTTTATGGGTTTGGGGCTTATGGGTTGGGATTTATGGGTTTAGGGTTTATGGGTTGGAATTTGTGGTTTAAGAGTTTATGAGTATATTCTACAGGATGTATAGGTTAACATTAATGGATTTAAGATTTATTTGTTGTTTATTGGTTCAGATTTGTAGGTTAATGGTTTATTGGTTCAGGTTTCAGGGTTGATGGATTAAGACTTATGAGTTTAGGGTTTTTGGTTTATGGGTTTAGGGTTTACGGGTTGGAATTTGTGGGTTAATAGTTTAGGAGTGTATTCTACAAAATGTATAGGTTAACATTTATGGGTTTAGGATTTATTTTGATCTTTATTGGTTGGGATTTGTAGGTTTAGGGTTTATGGGTTCAGGATTTAGGGTTAATGGTTTGGGATGTGTGGATTTATGGTTTATGGGATGGGATTTATGGGTTTAGGGTTTATGGGTTTACGATATATGGGTTTAGGGTTTATGGGTTGGGATTTGTGGTTTAGGGTTGGTTGCTTTCAAGAATGTGAGTCTCTTCGAAATTCAATTAGTAACATTTCTAAAAAAAATTATTTAATTCTGTCCAGATTTGTGACCTCTAGGTGGTTTTGAACATTCCATACCCAGCGTGCCTGGGTGAGAGAAAACTTGGAAATCAAGAAAAAGTCAGGGATTTTTTTTTAATCTTGCAAAAGTCAAAATATTGCTATAAGAGGCATTTCAAATAACTGTAAGGATAATAACTGTGAAAGCTTTTAATTGTAATTTGAAATTGTTTAATAGAGTTCAAAAAATATTCTATCAAAAATGTTACAATATTTAAGTTTTGGCTATTGAATTGTTCAGGGAAAATTTATTTGCCTTGTATTTATATTTTTTTAGACATATTGCCTGACGATTATATATCGATAAAAAATTGTATTATTTGCCTAAAAATTCAACTATTTTTGTAGAAAATGAATTTTTTTATTGAAAATTAATATTTTGGTGTTGAAAATTCAACTGAAATCCTTTATGGTTGAAAATTCAATTATTTTTTGAAAGTCGTCTTTCCTGTTTAAGAATTCATCTCTTTCGGTAGAAATTTGATCTTTTTTTAGATAAAAATTAAAGTCTTTGTTTGAAAATTATTATTTTTTGGTTGAGGATTCAACTATCTTGTTTGAAAATTCGTAATTTTTTATGAATTTCAATGTTCATTTGATTTTAAATTAGAATATTTTTGGATTGAAATATCTATTATAACATTATTTGTTAAAAATTCATCTTTCGTTGGTGGAAATTAATCTCTTTAGTTGCAAAATCATTTTTTTGTTGTCGCAAATTAATTTTTTCAACTGAAAATTGAACTAATCCAGTTGAAGATTTATAATTTTAGTTAAAAATTCAACTCGTTGGTAGAAAGTGTAACTACTTCGTTGAAAACTTTTTTTTTAATGAATTATTTCAACTGAAAATGTGTCTATTCAATTTTTTGTTGAGACTGGATTTTTTTAATTAAACATTCAACTACTTGGGTAAAAGTTGAGCTACTTTGTTGAAAATTTATTTTTTTGGCTGAAAATTCAACACTTTGGTTGAAAATACCACTTTTTCATTTTTGGTTGAAAATTGATAATTTTTAGTTGACGATTCGTCTTTTTTGGTAGAAAACTAATTTTTTTGGTAAATTTTCATCTTTTTTAGTTGAAAATTTAACTCAAGTGATTTGTTATTTTTAAAAATGAATTTTAAGAGAAAATTCAAAAAGATTGAAAAATATTTTTAATGATTTCCTAGAATATATAGATGGAATGTAACAGATTTTAAAGCAAATTTTTTCAGTTTTGTAAGATTGCAAAAAAAATTATAAATTGGAAAGATTTCATAAAATTTGAATCAAAATATAGATTTTTGAAGATTTCAAATAAGAAATTCGAAGCTTCTTAAGAATTTTAAAAGGTTTCAACAAAATAAACAACTGTTCTCAAGATTCCTGCGACAATTTCAAATGATTTGTTATTTTTTTAAATGAATTTTATGAAAAAATTGAAAAAGATTTCAAAATATTTGAAATTATTTTCCAAAATGTCTTAAAAGAATGTGAAAGATTTTAAAGCAAAATTATTCAATTTTTCAGGATTTAAAACAAAATTGATAAAATGAACATATTTCAAACAAAGTTTAACAAAATATAGATTTTTAAAGATTTCGAATAAAAAATTTGAAGGTTTTTAAGAATTCTGCAAGGTTTCAAGAAAATAAGCAAATATTTCTCAAGATTACTTAGAAAATCTAAAATGATCTCTCATACTGAAAAATTATTATTTAAAAAAAATGCAAAAGGCTTTGAAATTTTTTTTTTCAACATCCAAAAGTTTCATTTTTTGTTGAGAATTTATCTTTCTTGGTTGAAAATGTAACTATTTTGTTAAGAACAACAACAACAACAACAAATTTTGTTAAAAAAATTTGTTTTCTTTGGTAAAATTCTTTACTTTTTTTGTTACAAATTCAACTGGTATTATATTCTTACATGAGAATTCATGTTTTTGTTGTAAATTCAAATTTTTCTTTGAAAATTCGACTTTCAAAGAAAATATTAATTTTCGGTTCTAAACCTTTCAAAACATCTCGAAAAAGAATCCAGAAAAAGCTCAATTATTTCAAAAGATATTTATAATTAAAAATTTTTTTTACAAACTATAGATTTTTTAAGATTTCGAAAAAAACAAGCTTTTAAAGAATTTTGTAACGTTTCAAGATAATAAAAAAAAATCTTTAGATTCCTAAAAAAAAATTCAAATGATTTATTACTTTAAAAAATGAATTTTAAGGAAAAATTGAAAAAGATTTCCAAATATTTAAAATGAGTTCCTGCAGAGTCTAAAAAGAATGTAAAAGATTTTAAAGAAAAATGTTGTAATTTTGCAAGATTACAAAAAAAATTTCATAATTTGAAAATATTTCAAAACATTTGAAACAAAATATAGATTTTTGAAGATTTCGGATAAAAAATTCAAAATTTGAAAAATTACCAATTTTAATATGGAAAAGTTTCAAGAAAATAAACAACTTCTATAAAAATTCGTGGGAAAATTTTTAATGATTTCTCATTTTTTTAAATTATTTTTTTACAGAAAATGTAAAAAGATGTTTGAAATTTTCAAATGAGTTTCAGTCTTTTTTTGAATGCCTTTAACTTTTTAATTAAAAAATACAATCTTTTTTAGTTTTAATATCACAAATTACGTTTTTTATTGAAAATTCTTCTTTCTTGGTTGAAAATGTAACTATTTTGTTGAAAATTCGTCTTTTTGGGTGAATTGAATTGTTTTTTATTTGATGTATAGCTATTTTTTGATTAATATATCAACTATTACAATTTTTATTAACATTTCAATTTTTCTATTTGTAAATTTAACTATTTTGTTGAAAATTCATTTTTAGGTTCTGAAATATCAAGTTTTATATTTTTCGTTGAGAATATTGGATGCAAGTTCAAATGTTCAACATTCGTATATTTGAAGAGAAAACTGATCCTTTTGGATTAAAAATTCATCTTTTTTGTTGAAAATGTTCATAACTCTGTTACAAATTAAAATTGAAAATTCAATTTTATGGTAGAAAGTCATCTTGAAATTGTTTCATTTCGTGTATAAAAGATTCTACATTAAGAATGCTACAAATTACAATTAATCGTTTCTGAATATAATTAATCAGGGAAAATAAAATATTGTTTAGCGGAAAATCAGAGGAAAATCAGGATATTTTTGAAAATTAAGTTTTATGGCCACCCTGGCTAAGGTCGAAACGAGATGGAAAAAAACTCGAATTTTCTATCATATTCGCCAGTTCTAAAAATTTTCAAAAATCTACCTTGCCCACTCAAATCGACGTGTTTCCATAAGCAGTTTGCTGAAGTCGTGAAAGATCCAGGTCAATTCTAAAGGATCATTTGTCATGGCAAGTTTTCTTCTGAAATCCTGCAAAGCCTGTTTTTTCTTGAGAGTTGGAATCCAGCCTATATCGGAATCCCGTGGCAATTTGGCCACATGCATACCAATGTGATGCTTCAAATATACCTTTTTCCTTTCTTCATCTTTTATAGATGACAAGTCCCTCGATTCCAAATATGCCCAGGCAACCAAATTGTAAATAAATGCAAGATATTTTTGCTTCATGGGAAACATTTTATTCGAATGGTGTTCAAGGGTACCTTTTACATGTTCAGCAAACCTAAAAAAATGTTCATTATTTAGAGAAGAATTACTTGAGACTCTTGACAACTGGAACAATGGTTATCATTTCTTAATCCCTGTCTATTTTTTTCAATCTTCTCTTCTTTATCTCATCCTATCCTAAGTCTATCAACGTCTATCTTTTTTTATCTCTTTGTTAATCTAAATTTACGTCTATCTTTCTCAACCCCCTCTTCTCTATCTCATCCTATTCTTTACCAATCCGCGACAATATTTTTCCATTTCTTTATCAATCTAAATTCCCATCTTTCTTTCTCCATACCCTTTCCTCTATCTCATCCTCAACTTTATCTATCCGCGACAATATTCTTCTATCTTTTTGTCAATCTAAATTCCCGTCCATCTTTTTTAATCCCATCTTCTTGATGTCATCCTATCCCAAGTCTATCAACGTCTATCATTTTCTATCCCTTTGTTAATCTAAATTTCCGTCTATCTCTTTCAATCCTCTCTTCCTTATCTCATCCTATCCTTTACCAATCCGCGAAAATATATATTTTTCCATTTCTTTATCAATCTAAATTCCCATCTTTCTTTCTCAATACCCTTTCCTCTATCTCATCCTAACCTTTATCTATCCACGACAATATTTGTTTATCTCTTTGGTTATCTAGATGTATGTATATCTTTATCAATCCCCTCTTCTCTATCTCATCCTATCCTTTATCCTTTTCTATTTCTGATCACTTAAATTTTAGTCTATCTTTTTCAATCTCCTCTTCTCTATCTTACTCTATACTGCATCTATAAACGTCTATCCCTTATTGATTCTTTTCCAATCTAAATTTCCGTGCACCTCTTCCAATCCTCTCTTCTCTATCTCATACTATCCTTTATGTTTTTCATCTCTGAAAATTTAAATTCCCGTCTATCTTCTTCAACCTCCTCTTCCCTATCTCATCCTATCCTTCATCTATCCACGATAAAATTTTCTATCTCTTTTTCAATCCTCTCTTCCCTATCTCATCCTATCCTTTGTCTATCCACGTCTATCTCTTATTGTCTCCTTTCAATCTAAATTTCCGTCTATCTCTTTCTATCTCATTCTATTTCTATCTATCTGTTTCAATCCTCTCTTCTCTATCTCATCCTATCCTTGATATTTTTCTATCTCTGATAATTTCAATTACCGTCTATCTTTTTCAATCTCCTCTTCTTAATCTCATCCTATCACCCTTTTATCAATGTCTGTCTTTTTCCATCTCTTTGTTAATTTAAATTCCTGTCTATCGTTCATTCTAAATTTCCGCCCATCTCTTTCAATCCTGTCTTTCCTATCTCATCCTACCCTTTACCAAACCACGACAATATATATTTTTTCATTTCTTTATCAATCTAAATTCCTATCTTTCTTTCTCAATACCCTTTCCTCTATCTCATCCTAACCTTTATCTATTCACGAAAATATTTTAGTCTATCTTTTTCAATCTCCTCTTCTCTATCTCACTCTATACTGCATCTATAAACGTCTATCTCTTATTGCCTCTCTTCCAATCTGAATTTCGGTCTATTTTGTTCAATACTCTCTTCTCTATCTCATACTATCCTTTATGGTTTTTTTATCCCTGATAATTTAAATTCCCATCTATCTTTTTCAACCTATTCTTCTCTATCTCATCCTATCCTTTCTCTATCTACGACTATCTCTTATTATCTCTCTTTCAATCTAAATTTCCGTCTATCTCTTCCTATCTCTTTCTTCAACCTCCTCATATCTCTTTCTATTTCCATATATCTGTTTCAATCATCTCTTCTCTATCTCATCCTATCCTTGATATTTTTCTATCTCTGATAATTTAAATTATTGTCTATCTTTTTCAATCTCCTCTTCTTAATCTCATCTTATCACACTTCTATCAATGTCTGTCTTTTTCCATCTCTTTGTTAATTTGAATTCCTGTCTATCTTTCATTCTAAATTTCCGCCTATCTCTTTCAATCCTGTCTTTCCTATCTCAATCTACCCTTTACCAATCCGCGACAATATATATTTTTCCATTTCTTTATCAATCTAAATTCCTATCTTTCTTTCTCAATACCCTTTCCTTTATCTCATCCTAACCTTTATCTATCCACGACAATATTTGTTTATCTCTTTTGTCATCTAAATTTATGTCTATC
This sequence comes from Andricus grossulariae, assembly GCA_011634705.1. Classification (NCBI taxonomy): domain Eukaryota; kingdom Metazoa; phylum Arthropoda; class Insecta; order Hymenoptera; family Cynipidae; genus Andricus; species Andricus grossulariae. The sequence continues at coordinate 19,758,530 of JAABKJ010007545.1, forward strand.
TTTGTCAATCCCCTCTTCTCTATCTCATCCTATCCTTTTCTATTTTTGATCATTTATATTTTAGTCTATCTTTTTCAATCTCCTCTTCTCTATCTCACTCTATACTGCATCTATAAACGTTTATCTCTTATTGCCTAACTTCCAATCTAAATTTCGGTCTATCTTTTTCAATACTCTCTTCTCTATCTCATACTATCCTCTATGTTTTTTATCTCTGATAATTTAAATTCCCGTCTATCTTTTTCAACCTATTCTTCTCTATCTCATCCTATCCTTTATCTATCCACGATAATATTTTTCTATCTCTTTGTCAATCTCAATATTCATCTATCTTTTTCAATCCTCTCTCCTCTATCTCATACTATCCTTTATATTTTTTTATCTCTGATAATTTGAATTTCCGTCTATCTTTTTCAACCTCCTCTTCTCTATCTCATCCTATCCTTCATCAATCCACGACAATATTTTTCTGTCTCTTTATCAATTTAACCTCCCATTTATCTTTTTCAATCTCCTCTTCTTAACCTCATCGCATCCTGCGTCTATCAATGTCTGTCTTTTTCTATCTCTTTGTTAATCTAAATTAATGTCGATCTTTTTTAATCCCCTCTTCTCTATCTTATTCTATCCCTTATCTTTTTCTATTTCTGATAATTTGAATTCCCTTCTACCTCTTCCTTTATCTATCTACGTCAATATGTTTATATTTCTCTGATGATCTAAATTCCCTTCTATCTTTTTCAATCTCCACTTTTGTATCTCATCCTATCCTTCATCTATCGACGAAAATATTTTTCCTTTTTTTCAATCTAAATTCCCGTCTATCTTTTTCAATCTCCTCTTTTCTTCATCTCATGCTATCCTACGTTTACTAATGTCTATCTTTTTCTATCTCTTTGTTAATCTCAAGTGTATCTTGTTCAACCTCCTGTTGCCTATCTCATCCTGTCCTTAATTTATCCATGTCAATCCTTTGTTATCTCTCTTTCAATCTAAATTTCCGTCTATCTTTTTCAATCCTCTCTCCTCTATCTCAAACTATCCTTTATATTTTTCTATCTCTGATCATTCAAATTCCCGTCCATCTTTTTCAACCTCCTCTTCTTTATCTCATCCTATCCTTTATCAATCCACGTCAATCTTTTCCTATCTTTGTATCAATCTAAATTCCCGTCTATCTTTTTTGATCTCCTCTTCTTAATCTCATCCCATCCTACGTCCATCCATGTCTGTCTTTTTCCATCTCTTTGTTAATCTCAATTAATGTCTATCTTTTTCAATCCCCTCTTCTCTATTTCATCCTATTCCTCATATTTTTCTATCCCTGGTAATTGGAATTCCCGTCTATCTTTTTCAACCTCCTTTTCTCTATCTCATCCTATCCTTTACCTACCCACAACAATACTTCTTTATCTCTTTGTCAATCTAAATTCCCGTCTATCTTTTTCAATCTTCTTTTCTTTATCAAATGCTATCCTACTTCTATCAATGTCTGTCTCTTTCTATCTCTTTTTTAATCTCACGTCTATCTTTTTCAACCTACTCTTGCCTATCTCATCCTGTCCTTCATTTATCCATGTCAATCTTTTATTATCTCTCTTTAAATCTAAATTTCCGTCTATCTTTTTCAATCCTCTCTCCTCTATCTCATACTATCCTTAATGTTTTTTCTCTGATAATTTGAATTCCCGTCTATCTTTTTCAACCTCCTCTTCTCTATCTCATTCTATCCTTTATCAATCCATGACAATATTTGTCTATCTTTTTGTCAATTTAACCTCCCATTTATCTCTTTTAATCTCCTCTTCTTAATATCATCCCATCCTACGTCTACCAATGTCTGTCTTTTTCTATCTCTTCGTTAATCTAAATTAATGTCTTTTTCAATCTCCTCTTTTCTATCTCATCCTATCCCTTATCTTTTTCTATCTCTGATAATTTAAATTCCCTTTTATCTTTTTCTTTATCTATCTACGTCAATATGTTTATATTTCTCTGACGATCTAAATACTCATCTATCTTTTTTTTATCTCCTCTTGTCTAGCTCATCACATCCTACGTCTATCAAAGTCCATCCTTTTCTATCTCTTGGTCAATCTGAATTCACGTCTAACTTTATCAATACCTTCTTTTCAATCCCATCCTGTCCTTTATCTATCTACGTCTACCTTATTCTATTTCTTTGTTAATTTAAATTCGCGTCTATATTTTTCAATACCCTTTTTTCCATCTCGTCCTATCCTTTATCTAGCGACCTTAATATTTTCATATATATCTGTCAGTCTGAATCCCCCTCCATCTTTCTTAATCTCCTCTTGTCCAGCTCATCGTATCCTACATCTATCAACGTGTATCTTTTTCTTTCTCTCTCAATCTAAATTTACTTTTATCTTCTTCAATATCCTCTTCTCTATCTCATCCTATCCTTTGTCTATACACATCTTTTTCTGTCTCTTTCTCAATTTAAATTCATGCCTACCTTTTTCAATCCCCTGTTCTCTATCTCATCCTTCCATTTATCTATTCACTTCAATCTTTTTCTTTCTCTCTGAATCTAAATTTACATTTATCTTCTTCAATATCCTCTTCTCTATCTCGTCCTATACTACATCTATCAACGTCTATCTTCCTCTATCTCTTTGTCGATCTAAGTTTCCACCCATCTTTTTCAATCCCCTCCATCCCATTTTGTCCTATCCTTTATCTATTCACCTCAATATTTTGCTATCTATCAGTCAGTCTGAATCCCCCTTCATCTTTCTCAATCTTCTCTTGTGCAGCTCATCGTATCCTACATCTATCAACGCGTATCTTTTTCTTTCTCTCTGTCAATCTAAATTTACTTTTATATTTTTCAATATCCTCTTCTCTATCTCATCCTATCCTTTATCTATCTACGTCTTTTTCTATCTATTTCTCAATCTAAATTCACGTCTATCTTTTTCAGTATCCTCTTTCCTTTCTCAGAGTATCGGATATCTATCAAAGTCTATTTTTTTCTTTATCTTTATCAATCTAAATTCCCGTCTATCTTTTTCAATCTCATCGTCTTGATCTCATCCTATCGTACGCCCATCAGTGACTATCTTTTTCTATTTTTTTGGTAATTTAAATTCACGTCTATCTTTTTCAATCCTCTCTTGTCTATCTCATCCTATCCTTCTTCTATCCACGTCTCTCTCTTATTGTCTCTCTTACAATCTTAATTTCCGTCCATCTCTTTCTATCCCTTTCTTCTATCTTTTTCTATCTCTTTCTTTCTCTTTCTATTTCCACCTACCTGTTTCAATCCTCTCTTCTCTATCTCATACTATCCTTTATATTTTTCTATCTCTGATCATTCAAATTCCCGTCTATCTTTTTCAATCTTCTCTTCTTAATCTCATCTTATCACACTTCTATCAATGTCTGTCTTTTTCCATCTCTTTTTTAATTTAAATTCCTGTCTATCTTTCATTCTAAATTTCCGTCTATCTTTTTCAATCCTCTCTTCTCTATCTCATCCTGTACTTTATCTATCCACGACAATATTTGTTTATCTCTTTGTCAATCTAAATTCTCGGCTATATTTCTTAATCACCTCTTCCTAGTCCCATCTTATCGTACTCTTATCAACATCTATCTTTTTCTATTTCATTGTCAATTTAAATTCCCGTCTATATTTTTCAATATCCTTTTCTTTACCTTATGCTGTCCTACGTCTATCAATGTCTATCTTTTTCTATCTCTTTGTTAATCTCACGTCTATCTTTTTCAACTTCTTCTTGCCTATCTCATCCTGTCTTTCATTTATCCATGTCAATCTTTTGTTATCTCTCTTTCAATCTAAATTTCTGTCTATCTGTTTCAATTTTCTCTCCTCAATCTCATACTATCCTTTATGTTTTTTATCTCTCATAATTTGAATTCCCGTCTATCTTTTTCAACCTCCTCTTCTCTATCAACCCTACCCCTTATCTTTTTCCATCTCTGATCATTTAAATTAATATCCCCTCTTTTCTATCTTGTCCTATCCTTTATCTGCCCTCCTCAATAATTTATATATATATCTGTCAATCTGAATCCCCCTACATCTTTCTTAATCTCCTTTTGTCCAGCTCATCGTGTCCTACATATATCAACGTGTATCTTTTTCTTTCTCTGTTTCAATCTAAATTTACTTTTATCTTCTTCAATATCCTTTTCTCTATCTCATCCTATCCTTTGTTTATCCACGTCTTTCTCTATCCCTTTCTCAATCTAAATTCACGTCTACTTTTTTAAATCCCCTGTTCTCTATCTTATCCTCCATTAATCTATACATTTCAATCTTTTTCTATCTCTGAAATCTAAATTCCCATCTATTCTCTATCTCACCCTATCTCTTGTCTATCCACGTCTTCTTCTATCTATTTCTCAATCTAAATTCACGTCTATCTTTTTCAATATCCTCTTCCCTTTCTTATCGTATCATATATCTACCAACTATATTTTTGTCTTTGTTAATCCAAATTCATGTCTATCTATTTCAATCCCCTCTTCTCTGTCTATCTCATCCTTCCATTTATCTATTCATTTCAATCTTTTTCTATCTCTGTTAATCTAAATTTCCATATATCTTATTCAATCTTCTCTTCTTTATCTCTTCCTATACTACATCTATCAATGTCTACCTTCTTCTATCTCTTTGTCAATCTAAGTTTCCGTGTATCTTTTTCAATCCCCTCTATCCCATTTTGTCCTATCCTTTATCTATCCACCTCAATATTTTTCTATCTATCAATCAGTCTGAATCCCTCTCCATCTTTCTAAACCTCCTCTTGTCCAGCTCATCGTATCCCACATCTATTAACGCCTTTTTTTTCTTTTCATTGTTTTCTTTCTTTCTGTCAATCTAAATTAACTTTCATGAGTTTCAATTTTTCTCACATATGGGGCATAATTTCTTAAGTGTACACCAAAAATCGAATCAATTTGATAATCATTTATCAAAGTGGAGGGAATACGATTTTTGGGTTTTTTTAAGCAAAGCCTTGCTTTCAAACATTCGTAACATTTTTCCTATTGCCTTAAACAAAATTTCACTTTGAATGTTTTTGATAGATTTTTTTATAGAGGTTTTCTGGTGGTCATAAAGATTTTTCAAAAAGTCATAATTTGACACTGATTTTTGGAAATCAAAAATAAATTTGACTTTTTTCAATTTTGGACACTTTTTTTATTCAAAATAAGTTTAAAAGAAAGCTGAGATTTTTTCCTGTAAGACCCAGAATTTTCAGAGTGGCAAATTAATGCTTTAGTGCCAGTTTTTTAAGTTAAGTAATATTATGTGCTACTAAAATAACTGTTCTCTGCATTTTCGGCGCAAATTAACAAGATCTGCATTACGGTCAGTGTAAAATTATTTGGAAATATGCTTTAAAAATTAGAAGCGAGAATATAGAATTTTTAATTTACCCGCGCATTTTTCACTTCCTACTTCTGCCACTAGATGGCCGCCTACCACTAGATGGTAGTAATTCTCAAAAGAGAAGATAATTTTTAACAGTACAAGAAACTGGAATATAATATTCGTATCTTACTCGCAAATTTTATCTGAAATTGAATTCATCGAAGCAGGTTTGTACCTAAATTTATGGTATTCCTTATTTTCTCATTATTATTATCCTTCATCTATTATTCTCATAATTTCATTTCTGGAAATATCGTGACTTTGGTTATTCTTGTCTGAAAATCTCTTTCTCAATTTGAAAAAAGTACTTTTTGCACGATGCCCTCTAAAAAAGTGAATAAAATTTGGAAGAATAGATGCATTAATCCTTTTAAAAAAGTGAGGCATAAAGCAACTAATCTTGAAATACATGGGATTCTCCAGGACTTGCGTCTGAAGTTCCCTACACTACCAGAAGGTGCTCGAATTTGCAGTTTATGTAGATACCAACTCATCAACTCAGCGGGAATATCATCCTTGAACTCTGGGGATATTGCAAAGCCTTCTGGCAGAGATAAGGTAGATACTAAGGATCATGAAATGATTTCTGACGATGATGAAGATCAGCTATATGACAGCGAAAAAGATTGAGATGTCTTAGACACCAACTGACATAATTAAACCAAAAGCAGGTCATAACAATAGCGAGTACACGAAGTGCGAGAACCTGGAGAAACCGAGATGAAAGCGTTAGGAAAATGTGTCCGAGCACGTTTGAGCTATTGCAAAAGTAAGGTGGTCGTTGAATTAAGAGTTTAATTTTTCAGAACAAAATTTTGTATAAAAAAAACTCAAAACTTTGACGTGTATGAAAAAAATGGAGGCTGCATTAAGACAGTGTGAATATGTTCAGCGAAACTTCGGTACAAATAGCCTGGCGAACATGTTGAAGAAATAACTTTAAAGGGATCAGGCTTTAGATTCAGACTTGATTTCATACCAAACATTTTAAAATCCATTAGATCCTCCTGATAAATCGTTTCCTTCTCATCTCGACACTTACACATTTCAGACGAATGTGATAAATTTTTTCACGCTTTCCTAAAAGCTCAGCCTATGATTTATTTAGAAAAAAATTGAAAAAACAAGTCTGTAGACGATATACTCTCAGAATTCTGAGAATTCATAGACAGTGTCAAGCCCTCTTTCTCTGACGTGTTGGCTAAATATGTAACAGTGAAGGACGTGTTTTTTGCGTCAAGGAATTTTACCAGTTGGCACAGCTTGTGTCTCGTGAATACGACTTTTTTGCTTTATTTTTTAACATTTTCATTTTCACGGGAAGTTTGGCTGCTTGGGTGAGGTAAAATCGCAAGTGGGAAAGAGAATGAGAATCCGGTTAAACTTCTCAGATTGCGAACTCGACCTTGTCAGGACGATCGCGTCGTCCTGCACCGGCGACTTCTTTCTTGTCGTTCCCATTGTTTTTTATTTTTATTTTCCCCCTCTTTTTCTTTGTCTTTTCTCACTATTTCTCCAGAAATCCCGAAAGCTTCGTGCGAAAGGGGAGTATACAATGCACGCAGACAGGGTCATTGCTTCTTCTGCCTTTCAGGACTTTTGGTCTTTTTTCCGTGCATTTTTTTTTGTCATTCAATTAAACACAAAGATATTCTATTCAATAAACAAATACTGTAGAAAAAATACTGAAAAGAGTTATTTTCAGATGGTATCGAAAGAGGGAAAGTTGTATGGGAATTTGAATTCAAATTGACCTTTGGGAACTTCTAAAGATGTTCAGAAGACAATAAAATAGTAGAAGAAAATGTAAGACTCGCGGAAGTTCCTAATCTTCGTCAAACGAAGAACGAACGACAATTAATTGTTTCGAGAAACTCTGGGAAAAGGACAATAGAAGAATCGCGCAATTGTGGTGGTTCGACAGGTAAAATGGCAATCGAAGAAACAAGATTTCATGCTTGTTTGACTTTTCGCAACGGAATTTTCAACGGGGACTTTACGCTTTAATTGACATCGAGGTTGCTCGACGGTTTCTTTTTATTTTCTTAGCACGATCCCTATTTTTTTGGCATGAGAACAGCAAACAATTGCCGGGACTTTCTTTGGAATTGTCACACTTTGTGGTATCAAATCGCGATACGAAATCTTCCACTAGCCATTTGAAACAAGGGTTGTTATCTGTAACACCAGGAAAAAATATGAAATTTTAACAAATGCTTTGGAGGACTTAGAACAGGCGTGGCAATTCCAATTTTTAAATTTCAGGATGGTTACTAGAGCGGAAATGCATTCGGAAAAACAAATAGCGCCATTCGATCCGTCGGAAAAAAATGACATAAAATCCATGTATTGCTGGACAATGTTTTGCTCTGCTCAATTTGATATAGTATGAACATACATTCTATATCATGTAATTCTACTACCGAAACTATGAATTTTTTCCTGAACACTCGACGGCCACAATATTGTTGCGACAATGCATTGCACGGTCTCTAACCAGAGCCCAAGATTGGTTCACTGACTTAGGAACTCTTACGTTTACGTTTATGTAATATTGTAATAGATTCTTAGGAAAATTCGTAGATCCGCTTTTAATAGCAGCTAAAGTCAGCCAGTCTAATCGCAAAGGCAAAACGATCTCTCCGCATAGGATAAATTAATGCTGGCTCAAGAAAACTGCGAAGTTCACACTACACGAGAAAACATTAATTTCGTACTTTTATCCTAGACGCATGTAACCTGCGATACGCGCCTTTCACCTTCTGTAAAATATAGTCCGATCTGCGAGTTATGGTTCTGATTTTATCGCAAACCATTAGCATTTGTGATTTTTTTTCGAGCCTAGGATTCAAATGGAAACGTAGGCGTTTCTATTAATGAAAAGTCTCTTTTCGTCTAACTGTAATGATTAAATTCTTCAGTGATTTTTTTTAACAGTTTTAAAAAGCTTTTGTATCTGTAGAGTGGAACGGAATGGGATGGGGAATGTTGACACTTTTACAGAAGGACGTTGAAAAAACATTCAAACGAATCCAACATTTCAGTTAAACGAAATTTGGAAAATTCAAACTTTCTTAAAAGAACATGGCTTCTAGATACTTAACCTTTTTTAGAATATATTTTTATCCTTCGGAGAAACAATTTAAAGAGCACTAAAGGTTTTTATAAAATTTAGGAGCTCTTAGAACAATTCTTCAAATTTATAGAAATTTTGCATGGACCGAATCCTGGAATGTTCTAGATTGCGATAAATGTTAGTAAATGGAAATTACTTATTCATTGATATTCTCTGTGGAAAGTATAATTAGTTTAAAAATAAGAGAAGTTCATTAATTTTATAATAAAAAAAGCAAGAAACAACAGCTTACCTCTCCTATAACTAGAAACAAGCTTTTTACATTTACTGACTTTTTTTTCTGTTTTACATGTTGGATAACAATGTGAAATTTGCATACAAGTGCAAATTTAATTCAATTCAATTTTACTATTGAATTCTCGCACGAGTGAACACGAGATTCTACAACACTCATTAGTCTCAGAATATCAAACTGATGAGTTTACGCTCGGTTGTTTTGGCCGTGGACTTTGCACATGCTAGACTGTGACAGTTTTCGTCAATTGTCATATTAAAAAATTAGATTTACATCATCATTATATATTCTTCAAAACTGTTCTTTTTTACCTTGATGTCCATACTAAAATCTAAATCCAAAGTCTTTTTTTATCCAGACGGGTGTCAAAGAATGGAGAATAATGCAGTTGACAACTATATAATTACTACATTGACTATTCATTCGCATCTTTCTACGTAGATGTCAATTGTTTAACCATTGTGCAATGCTTTGGCACCCTTTTGGATCAAAAATTTACACGTTGGGATTTATTGTGTACTATATTATACGTTACGTATATTATTACCTGGACTTAAATATGTTAGACTTTAGCATTAGACAAAAGCACTGCGTATAATCCTTAGACACAAAAAAGGGGCTCCCAGATCTTTAGAGATAATATATAGAATTTACAAAACGAGCGAGAGACGAAACAAATAACTAGATTTTGCTCTGTTGTCGGAAGAACATTAATTATTTTCTGTTTGTTGTAAACGTCTACAATGAGATGCCGTGGAGATTGTTTATCTGACTTTTGTTGTCGTGCAATCTCTATTGTTATTATTGCAATCTCTATACGGGCAGCATATGCGAGACCGTTGCAATTTCCCAAGAAAAACCTGGAAACCAAGTGAAAGCCCTTCTCCCCGTTAATGATCCTGACATTACTTGTGCTATTTTCCTCCGTTGTGCATCTTAAGCTTTCAGGGTGTAAAATCAGAGAACACAGAACAGAGAAAAAAAGTCGTACATTTTTACAGCTTAATTTATTATAACTTAAATTAAGCGTTTTTTTTTGTTTAAGCTAGATTGAAGCCGATTTTTCATATTTTTAAAATGAAAATAATCTATGTCTGATTTAATTATTTTCGAGGATGAAAATGTGCGGCTTTGAATTTGGAGATTATTATTTCCAACGTTTCGAATCAAATTCAAGTTTCAATGAATTTAAATGTTCAAATACGGAGTATGCTTCAGGGTTTCTAACGAACCGGGAAATTGGGAATAACCCGGGAGTTTTATTTAACCGGAAAAAACGGGAATTTCATTCAGGATCGGGAATTTTGTTCTTTTACCGAAAAATCTCATTTTTTCTACTTTATATATTATGTGTGCGCAATGCGCATATTTGCGCAACGACTTTTTATACCTTACTGATCTTAAGTTCTTGTAATGTTAATTATATGAGTTAAAGTTTCTTCTCTTCAATAGATTGAAAGCTATCACAATTCTATATAAAATAAGAGAGGATGAAGGCATTTTAGCAATTTTTAGAGAACATATTGTAAGAATAGTGCAAAATACAATTTTTTCTACAAATTTAAATAAATTCTAATATAATAAACTTTTTACAACGTTGGAACAAAGAAGTTGGAAAAATTTCAAGACATCTTATCTGTAGGAAAAGAATAATAAAAATCAAATCAGTATATATTTTTAATAAATTTGATAGAAACCTCATGATTACTCGTTTCATTTATTTTACAAAAAATATTTCTTTCAGTAGAGAAAATATTAAAAATTTTCTAACATTTTTATTTCAACTTTAAACATGTTGCACTATGCAAGAAAAAACGTTGGCAATATAATGGTGATTATAAGAAAATTTACTTCTAATATCATCCCAAGAACAATAAAATTTTTTATTATATTATATTTCATTTCAATATGAAGAAACTATGTAAATGTGCACTATTTTTGCAATATTCTCTTTTAGAAATTGACAAAATGACTTATTTATGCCTTATTTTATCGAGAATACCGATAGCTTTCAACCTATTAAGGAGACAAAAATTGAACCCTGATATAATTAACATTAAAAGAACTTGAGCAATCAACGATTAACAGGCGGAGTCATACTCGTGATCGGTAATGTATTCTCGATTAATATTTACCACGTCAGTCTGTGGTTGAGGATAATTTTGGCGGGAGTAAATAAATAATTGTCAAATTACAAAAAGACATCTTTAAATCGGTCCGGGGAAAAATTTGGTCGGGAAAACCGGGATAATATTCTCTCTCTTTTGAATCAGTGAGAAATAGGGCACTTGATCGAATCAGTAAGAATTTTCAATGATTAACAAGGCAATCTCTCAGATTGAAATAGCTAGAAATGGATCAGTGATTGTAATCAGTAAAGGTTTTCACTGATAATCAGTGAAATTTGACTGATTTAAATTTGGAGAGTTTAAAATTCAAAACTTCTCCCAAATTTTAAATATTTCTAATAATTGTAATTATTTAAAACACAAACAGCACTTTGAAATCCTCTTTCTCTTTAAATTTGAAAACTTAACCAATTTTGATAATAAAAATTTATTAATTAGCTGAACACAATAACACAATAACACTAACACAATAACACTAAAAGTATAACAATCCTGGAATTTTGAAATTTAAATTTTCTAACAATACTGTATGTAAATATTTTTGAATATTCAATATTAAAGGTAAATAATACTATGCATAATTAAATAATCCACAAAATTTGAAGAAAATTCTCATTTTCATACGAGTCGACTATCGTTTTTCAGGGTGATCATTATTTCAGAGCCGTGGACAAGTAGGTAACTTGTAAAGTCTCTCGTGGGTTCTAGTGCTCATTAATGAGCAAACACTATTAATCAAACGCTTCCGCTATTGTCACACTGTTCGCTCTCTTTTCGCGTAAAGGTGCATCAAAAATCAGTATTAAAGTATAAAATAATCACTCACTTCTTCAGTTAATTAATTACGCTAATAAAATAAAAAATTATATTTGTTTTCATTTTATTGGTTAATTCTTCAATTTTTGATTTTTTGCGAAGTTTGAATGCCTCCTTCAGATGTGTAGATATTCTAATTTAGAAGCATTCGACTTTTAAAACATTTCTAACAAAGCCATTTAATTTTATCCTAAATTATTATTAAGACGATTATTTAATAAACTACATTTTATTAAACAAAAATAAGTGTAACGAAATTTGATCTAAACTCTTGAAAGGAGAAGTTCATTTGATGAAGTAATTAACTAATTATACATTATTTATATTGTATTATATATTATTGTCGTTAAAGCTCCAAGAGAAGACTTCCACTTTTCTAGTTGCTCTTATTTACAATAATTACGTAAACAATGCCTTAATTGCTAGAAAGTACGTGTCTTCTTCGCAGGATTCTCGAGTGAGTTACAAATAAGAGAAATCCCAACAGACGTTGTAAAAATTGAGACAAATAGAATATCTATGGGTAATGAATTGTCTTTGAGGAATTTTCTATGCGTGTCGGGATTCCTTTCGTTTTCAAACTCTATAAAACGTGATCACGTTTTTATCAAATGGAGGTTTAATTGCAAGAAAGTTTGAATTAAATCTACTTTTTTGTTGATCAAATAGAAAATTTAATAGCTCTTAGAAACAGCGCCCATTCTTACGAAGTACTTGCATAATGATTTAAAAATAGAGATTTTTTATTAGAATTCAGAAAAAATACATTTCTGAGCTGAAGAACTTATTTTGCAAATATAGAGTGATTATATAGTGATTTTCGCTGAGGTAACAGAGAAGAAAGATCTTTCTGACCCATCTGCAGTCAATGAGTGCTTTCAGTAAATTAATCTAATTATTTGGTTATTCCGAGCTTATTTTTGGCCAGATTAAATGTTCCTAATAGAAAAACATAATTTATAAAGTTGCTCTTATTTTATTAGATACTGAATAGAAATGAATAATGAGAACTTTAGAATCGTAAAGAGAGATTGATGCAGGAACTTTTTCTTGTTTCTATAAACGCCCCCGCCTCCTTCGTCAATCCCCACTCCCAGCCACCCACTCATCACCCAGAACTCCTTCGAGAAAAGCCTGGGATTCCTCTTCGACTTTAAGAGCGTGGGAAAACCGCGAGATAACAGCCGTTCCATTATTATCGTTATCATTATCATTATCGTTATTTTATTATTTTTATATTCCATCTCAGCGGTAATTGGTCCGCTAACAGTAATTAATGCGCACACTTCGCACGAGCAATTAGTCGCGTGCTTCGGGATGTTTGCTTCTGAGACTTTTCCACATGAAAAGTATGTATCTCGTTAGACGCTATACTCTGGCGAAAAATTAACTATTACTAAAACGAGCGAAATGTTAATCCAACCAAGAAGTTAATCATTTTTATTACGAGGTCTCAGTTGGATTTTTTTCTGTGAGATTTTAATTGGAGTTCGAGTCGAGTTCTTGGGAAATCAAATTTATTGCCTCCTTATTTTTGGAATTCAAGATAAGAACTTGAAGAATTAATAAATATGAAATTTTTTTATATTATTTAAAAAATGTAATCATTTTAAATTAAACCTTTTAAATACAAAAATTTGAACTTGACAACTGACTTCACGATGTAAATGTTACTCACCTGTGAAGATTGTTGCATCAATGTTCGACTGCGCAACTTCTATTGAGGTGAGCCTCGCCTTTTACCATTTCGATTTACATCAGGTAATACGAACGAATTATTATTGCTATGATATATTAGATTTCAATTCCATTGCTTGTGAAGGTTTTAATGTCGCGGAAGTGGCCTGGGATTGTAATAATTAATTATATTTCATTAAAACATTCCATTGAATGTTCTTCAGTATCAATAATTCTAGAAATCATTGATTCCCTTAATTATACTATCAATTATATTGAGCATTAATTTAAAAAACAGTATCCTGTCATTGAGATTTTTTTCATTATTCATAATTCATAAAGTTTCATAATACATTCCCTAATTGTTTTTATGATTCCCCAATTAATCAGTTCGATACAATTAGGTTAGAGTTGAGGAATTAACTTGTTATTGCTAAATATTTTTTTCGGGTCTCGATAGAAGAATGAGGCAAATCTTTTCATCTTCAGAAAAAGTGTTTTAGTCAGAAGATCTGCAATCCAATTAATTTTAACGATCTTTAATCGCAACCATTTTTTTTATAAGCATACCAATTCTGCTGAAAGTAATTTGAATTCATATTTGAATACTCACGCTTCAAAATTCAACACGTTGTTGTTAGAGGCTTCCAGATCAATTTAAAATTATCTTTCAATTTTAAATCATCCAATTAAGTTTACGATACCAATTACGAAATTGTTTAGCTTTGATCGCATATTTGCAACTGTTACGATTATGAGAGGGGGTAGGAGGAGTAAAAACAATAATTGTTGGAAATCAGTTTTCTTGCCTCTTTTTTCTCTTTTGGTTTTTTAAATTTGAATGGAAACATTTAAGAGTGTGTTGTCCGAATTTGATGGTTGAATTCTTACAAATTTTATATGCTAGAATTTCATAGTTCCATTTTAATGATGAATGTTAAAAAAATTGTATTATTATATCATTTACTCTGCATATTTTCTATAATTTTAAAGGTCTTAAAGTGTAGAAAATTAACAACTTCATCTTAAAGTTCAAAAATTACATTTTTTATTGGTTCAAAAATTATTCTGAATTTTTTATATTCATAGTTTTCGATTAAAAATAATATCAAATCATATTTTAGAAAAAATAACTTTTCATCAAGTTAAAATGTTCTGAAATACAAAAAACTCTTTTTACATTCTCATCAGAGAAGATATTTAGATTTGCGTAAAATCTGACCCCCCCCCCCCCAGTTTTTGTCAAATTTCCACGTTTTGAGATCCTCTGAACACGAAAAACAGGTTTTTACGAATGTGTCTGTCTGTGAGCACGATAAAACTTTTTTAGTTTTAGAAACTGAAGGTCAAGTTCGTTAGCCAGCTGTTTTGGATAAAAATTCAAAAAGTTAGAGCATTTTTAAAATTTTCGATACCATTTTTTTCAAGATTCAAAAATGCGATGTACGGCTATTTATAGTAATCGAAAAGTTGAAAAATTTATCTCTACGACTTTTTTCGATAAAAAGAAAATTATCAGAGTTATAGCATTTTCAAAATTCAAAAAATCAAATGAAAATGAACATTTCAAGCCGAACAACGCACGATATGAAAAAAAGTCAAGAAAAGGAAAATATTGATTTTTGAAAGCCCTACAAGATTATCATATCAGCTTTTTGAATTTTCTTGAAAAATCGAGAATTCAAATTTTGATTGCACAAAAAATAATGAAAAGTCAAAAATGTTCTTTTTCGGTCAAACTATGCAAGCCACGAAAAAAGGCGAAAAGATAAAAATTGTGCATCCAGAGAAGATCTACAAAGTGTTTATTAATCACTTTTTGATAGGATGCGTAGTTTTAGTTTTAATCTTGAAAAATTACATACAAATATGAAAAAGAAATGGTGAAAAACGACACAAGGTAAGAAAAAAACTAATAAACAAAAGTTTTTCACTCAAAAAAGATTTTGAAATTTTTTATTAATTATGTTTCGGTAGGATGCGTATTTGTTGTTCAGGTCGTAAAAAATAACATTGAAAATAAATAAATCATTTTTTTTTGGAAAAACGACACAAGATTCAATAAAATGTTAATTTAAAAAAATTGTTTTTTATGGGCTGCGCACTTTTTAAATGATAAAAATAAGACAATAAAAATACATTACTTTCAATATCAATGCATATTATGAATTGTAATAATATCAATTTATAGAAATGATACATTTTTTAGGGTAGCTGAGAATAAAAATTAATACAAAATAAAGTACAAATAATATTTGGATGTTGATAGTAAAATTGGATTTAGGGTCACCAAAAATTGAAATCAATTTATTTAACATTATAAAGTACAAATATTTAAGTAATCATAAAAAATAAAATTTGTGCTTTATTTTGCAATATCTGAATAAGCAGTCCGAGACCGAGGTAAAATAAGTAAGGTAAAGGTAATAAATATAATATACATTTGATATAATAGAGTTGAACTCAGTGTAGAAAAGTTTGCACTTTGGACTAAATCGAGTACGAAGCCCGAGATACGTGGTAAGAATATGTGTTCGTTAAAGCCAAGGGAGCTTCAACAAAAGAGAATTCACAATCACCAAATGACATTTTTCTATGCTTTGACCTTTAATTTTAAAAGGTCTGTGCACAAATATGGAGGAAGTACAAAGACCGAGCGCAGAGCGCGAGATAAATATATGATCGAGCGCGGAGAGCGATATAAATATATTATCGAGCGCGAAGCGCCAGATCCAACAGACGCGCGTCCTAGGATTGCGAGCCGCGTGTACAGCTCGATGATAATGTGCCCGCGCAGCGGGCAGATTTTTTTGTTTATTTTTGAGTGATCAAAATCCAACCTAATTGTTTTGCAATGTCATAATTTAAGATTGTTTAATACTTTACTGCTTTGAAATTCAAGTAGACCAATTTTAAATATTTAATTTCTCAAACTTTGCACGCTTTTAATTAGAAAATTGTTAACTTTCTCATTTCAAATTCGGCACTTTCGAACACCTGCAATTTTTAATTTCTCAACTTTTTTCAACATCCTCAACTTTCACTATTTTTACCTTTTTAGTTCCGAAGTTTCTGAACCAATTGTGTATAATATATTTTAAAAATTTGGTCATAAAAATGTTGCCGATGAAAATAATAGCTATCAATTTACCACGCACAAATCCAACTTCTTACTGACTAAAATATTAGTTGAAAGGTGTTCGCCAATTACTTTTTTTCATTAGATAAAAAGTGACTGTGAAACTCGAAGGAATGTTTTGTATGAGTAATTAATAATTATATGCGGGGTATTATTATTAAAGACGAATTTAATGGTGAGGGTAGAATCCATAGTGCGTGTGGTATTTTGAAATGGATTTTTTTTTAATCCACCGCCTGGGAAGCGCAGTTCAGCACATTAGTCGCAGTTAATCCCAGTCGACGATAATTACTATACCGTCCTTGCTATTTTTAAAAATGTGAGATTACACTCTCCCATAGGCCATTGCCTCGTCTTTACCAGGGCCCTATCGCATAACATTCGTCGTTATGGGAATCGGGTCTGACCCTCGATACTCGATATTAACTCTGCCGGATCGAGGCCTCGAGATATGATATTTCACCCGTTAGCATAAATGTGACGTAAAATTACTCGCGTACAACAATTTTTTACACACGTGAACTACATAAGAACCGAGCCAAATCGAGAACTTACGTTCAACTATCAAGTTCAGCTCCCTTTAGAGTTTAAGCGATTATGGAAAAAGTTTTATGACAATTTTCCTCATTTTATTGCATATTCTTCGTCATGTATACTTTCTAGTGCAAAACAAAAAATATTAATGTCTTTTATGGTTGTTTGGTTCTGCGGATACTAAAAAAAGTTTATTATATAGCTAAACCAATTATATTTATCTTTGATCTGACCCACAAATATCGTTGAAAACGAATAAATGATATTGGCAAGATCTTTAAAATGGGGGATATGCAGCATAATTTGTTGGTAATATGAATAATTATGAATCACATTTTTAAATCGTTGAAAAATATATATTACATAGCTGAAATAAAATGTCGGAAGTCTGAATATATCGCTAATGAAATAGGAATACTTTTGATAAAGGTTTAAAATTTATAATTGATTTCATATTTTTTACTATTTTTCTATTTAAACTATACATTTCCTCCTGCAGTGCATAAGAGTATTTTTCTTTATGTAACAAATACTTTTTCAAGAAAAACGTTCGAAAAATTGGATAAACCAACTTTCTATTAGTGATCATTTTTCTTTTTTACTTATCTTTTTTTCCCCCACGAAGTGCTTCAATAGCTGTACTGTGTCGATGAATAAAGTTGTGTAAAGTTATGCGTGAAGAATTAATGAAGAATTAAATGAAATGAAGAATTAAAAGGTTATGAAAGGGGGAATATTATCCGAAAAGAAAATTAAATTGGATTAAAAATATGCAATGTGTCCATTAGATATTAGTCGTTACAAGAAGGTTATTTTCTATGAAATTACTTGTCAGATGTGACTACCCGAGTTC
Organism: Andricus grossulariae; assembly: GCA_011634705.1. Lineage (NCBI taxonomy): Eukaryota > Metazoa > Arthropoda > Insecta > Hymenoptera > Cynipidae > Andricus > Andricus grossulariae. Next base: position 19,776,480 of record JAABKJ010007545.1, read on the forward strand.
AAAATATCTCAAAGGTCTTCAAAAAAGTTCAAGGAATTTCATATTGGACAGGATTCCGAAAGATTTCAAATATTTCAAGAGATTAAAATTTTTTTTAGTGAATCTCGAAATTTCAAAGGATTTTAAAATTTTTCAAACAATGTTAAATGTTTTAAGCGATTTCAACAAATTTCAAGAGGCCGAGAGATGTACACCTAATGCTTCTGAATTCTTTTACATTTTTTAGAATTCTCTTGAATTCACCTTGAATTCTCTTAAATTCGCTGAAAATTATAATTCTTATGAAATTCTACTTTCTTGTGCAAGGATCTTTTTAATTTGAACAATTTTGTAATTATTTTTTTTTTAAACACGGCATTTTAAATTAAACTTTATGTTTGTATTTTTTAAATCAGGATATATAATTTCCAACTATTAAATCAGGATTTTTTAAAAAATTCTTTGTTTTTTTCTCATTCAAAACTAGAAAGTAAATCTTTTTTAAATTTTGCTGAATTAAGTTATTGCGATAATATCGCTTAGGATTATTGATGACACTTTAGGTCCAGTGAAAATGTGTGCAAGTAGATTATATACTTGTCTTCGACGTTTCGGCACAATTTCTATGTCTTAATTATCTGCTTGGATTTAGTTAACATCACAGTTATTATTTTTTATAAACATATCTTTGGTTAATTATTTGTGGTTTTCCAACTGCTAAATAATTCTTAAATCGAAGTCTCTTGTCCTGAAATTCGGGATGAGTAGGCAAATAATTTTCATAAGATTGGCTAGTCTAATCAAAGAGATCTAGAATTACCAGTTATATTGACAATAAATTGATATGCTCACGAAAAATGTCAAATTTCAAACCGAGTTCTATCGGAAAATAATGACAAACGAGGGAACGATCTATCACAAACGAGCAGCGAGAATTATGGACTCAAGATGCATCACTATTTGGTTCAATCATTAACTTATTGGATTCAATAATTTTGGACCCTAAACCAAAATCCGGCAAGAACTAATAAAAAAAATTTTCGAGGGTCAATATAATCCCCCACTGATTATTATTTCATATAACATTTGATATTAATCATTATAGTAGTTTTTGACCTACTTTTTAACTGCCTACTCAGTTTAATGAATAAAGAAGTGTGTAAAAATTATATTTCCATTTGCAGTGACTCATTGTGAACTGTAACCTCGGTTATATTTTCGTCGAGGAATTCAAGTTTTGGGAGTTGGGATCGTTGCAAGTTGCAAGCGCAGTTGTTACGAAGGATATATTATACGAGAGAACGTAAAACAATCGGCATATTAATGTTTTTCCCTGCGTACTCTCCTTGTACCGATTCTGTTTATGCCATATTTAGATGGACGTAAACAAGCACAACATTTGCATCGACTTTTACTGAACGCACTCCCAGGGAGTTTACCGGGTTGTTATTTGAGAGCATGTACAAATAAGGATTTGTTTCGAGTTCAAATACCGTTGTCAGCTCCAACAGTAATAACCCAGTCATTTGCGTTTAATTAACGATTATTACGCGGTTATGCCACTCTCCACACCGGGACCTACAACACTTTTCCTTTAAATAATTATTTTTTTTAATTATCTCAGTAAAGTACTTATATTGAAGCACAATTACGAAAGTTTACAATTTTTAGACATCTTTTAGAAATGATGAATAAAAACGTACGCAAAATGTCTTGACACGCATCTGCCCCAACCTACAGATTTAAAATGAAAAATTGCTAAATAATATTAGCTTTATTTAATACATATTTTTGAGATTTGCAGATATCGCTTATATTGAGTTGAAAAAGATAAAAATTCAGAGTAGAGTTCAATATTTAAGAGTTGAAGATATTAAAAATCTGTTCAAAGTCTGTCCCATAAGTTTTTTGTCCGCGGTTACGCTGCATTGCCATATTTTAGAATAAAACTCGAAAATAATTATTGAAACTATTCATATTGCGGGCTCAAATGATTATTTTTATACTTACGAAGATTTTAGTATGGTTAAGAATCGATTTATCAACATTGATTCTAAATGACAAGGAAAAAAATGTGTAGCTAAACCAGCGTTATTTGAAACATGGGCTCAAAGAACGTTGTTTGAACAAAGATTTTGACTACATATATTTAACATAAATGTACTATTTTAAATTATCAAATTGAAATCCTGGAAATTTTAAGAAAAGACGTTTGTACCTTACGATAATCGTGTTTGTAAAGATAAAAAATATGATTTTAACTTAAAATCATGAAATTAATTTTTTTTAGCAACTGGGTTAATGATGCAACCTTACAAAGTATTTAAATATTATGTATACTTACATATTTAAATGAATTTTCTTTTTCTGTCGACAACATTTGAGAGAATAAACTATAAAGTATTATTTACCTAATAGAATGTTATTATAAACATTATTTTACAGAAAATCCAAACGAATGAAAATAGAAATCCAAAATTCGATTTCAGCACGACCGCGTATGAATTTCCAAATAAAAAAAACTAACAACGTTCTTTGAGCCGATGTTTCATTTAGCCTTGATCTAGCTTGAAATATTATTAGAAACGAATCAATGCTATATTATTATTATTGTTACTGATGAAACATTATCAATGTTGACAGAGGTTTGGAATTTATATATTAATATATGAAAATCCGTAAATCGAAGTTACAGTTGATTGTTTAAAAAATAAAAATTAATTTAATCAAATATACCGTAAAATGGCGTAAAGTCGCTCATGTAAGGTAAAGTTGATCGCCAATAAATTCGCAGCAAATAAATTTCAAAGTAAAGTTTGATAAACTTTTATTTTTTACCTTAAGAAGTTTGATATTGCATTTTAAAATATTCATTATTATTATATAAATTATATAAAGCAACTTTACCCTACATGAGCGACTTTATCCCGTTTTACGATAGTTTAGTTTTATTAAATTTATTTTACAGTATTTTTCTGTTTGAATTACAAATGTAGTTCCTTGCAGTTATTCATGATCACTATTTTTGCGCAAGATTTTTGATAAAATGTCCGGTAAAGCTCCATATTAATGTTTCATACTATAAAAAGATAGGATGTTTTTAAACTCAAAATTCAAATGTAAATGAATCGCGAAAATAGTTATTTTGTTCATATTTCGCAATATTTTTATCTGTTCTGCATATATTTTCAAAAGATTTTTTAAATTTTGTTGTTTTATTCATAGTCACATACCCTGTTGGGCAACCTTTAGCAACGTGTAAAATTCATATCCATCACAAATACATTCTTTGATCTCTTAGTTTTATATTTTCATACTATCTTGGATTACCCTCCATTAAAAAAATATACTTCAGGCAGTTTGGAAAATTTTTTGTTTTCGTAAATCTTATTGTCTAAAATGATCAACTTTTTGGCAATCAACCTTATAATTTAGAAATTATAGTCAATATTTAAAATAGTTTGAATCTTTTAAAAGAAAAATACTTTGATATTTTACTGTAGAAGAATACGATTTAATAAAGCGTGAATTAAAATATAAAAGGTTCTTCTAAAAAGATGCTATTGAGTGTGAAGAAACAATTTCATTTCTGTGGCACTGACACCCAAAGTTCAAATCCATTAGCAGCAATTTACTTTTGTGCGATCTCTGAGCCCCTTCCTTAACTTAATTTTTTCTTCTTTTTTTTTTCTTGTCATTTGATGTTTGGAATGAGATTAGATCAAGCAAACAGAGAGTTACGAAACATTTGGAGAAGAGTGCGTTAATTCCTACCGCGACTGAAATATTTTTATTTATATCACTAATTTCCGGAGTCTATTTTTCACGACAGATTCATGCCTTCAAACGACTGCGCATGTAAAAAATATTTTAAATTCGATTCGTTAAAAAGTCAAGTACCTTAAAATTTTAAAGATTTTATAACGCATATCTATTTCAAACTACATAGATTTTGAAATTCTGTAATTTTAAATTAAAATGTTTGGTTTGCACAAATATTACCAAAAATTTTTTGTCGGTTCAACAAATTAACAGATTTCTCAGTGAATGTCGTTATTCTTCCACATTTTCCTTATTCAGTTTAGATTTTTATACGTTTGGGTGTCATACAGAACAAAGTGTGTTTTTACATCAGCATTTTTTTTATAAACATTGCCTCAAATTTATAATATTGATTGTAAAATAATTCTGTATTCTTTTTCTTTGTTCCAGGTAAGTGTTTCTTGTTTTGCATATGGAATGGCTATAAACAAATCCATGGTAAGCAATAACTATGAAATGACATGTTACAATTGTTAAAATCTACAAACAAAAGTATGACATTCGCACACTTTTGATTTAGTATTGCGAATTATTTTTCATAGAAATCGCAACTTTATTTTAAACCGAAAATTTTGAATAATGAGTTAAATCGACTCTAAGTGATAAATTATAATATTATTAAGAGGCTAAGAATGGGTATTGGATAAATCGGCTTTACCGAAAACTGATGTCACTGACTGTTCCAGACCATCGATATTATAACCGCTCTCCTATCAAGCTCGCGATGGAGATAAGGATGCGGATAATAACGGCAGGAGATTATTACACCATCCGATTCGTAACGAGTAAAAGGAACTACGTTTTGCTGCACCTTGCCCAACACGCGAGTCGCCTTTTTTCGGAGATGCCTTCTCAGTAAAAAAAAGCTCTGAAATTAGCAGCACATTTAGTGCAGGATGCGTCGGGAATTCTCGCATGCAATGTGATCTTCCATTGGATTTATTATAGCGTTTTTCCTTATTTTTTGTATAAAGCAGTCTACTGTTTAACAACTTCTTTCCTATACACATTTGCTTTCCTAACGGTCTACAGAACCTATTATTCATAATAATTATGATCGGTTTAGAGCTGCTCATTTTAATATAAACAAGTATGTACTTGATTTATACTAGCTCCTAACTGTTCGAAAAAATGTTTAGTGCAAATTTAACATTTAAAATGTGGAAATTTTAATATAGGATGTGTTTGATTTCTCAATAATTATACTCTATAGCAATTGATTATTGATAATTTTCGAAATCATGCTAATGGTACTAATGAAGTTTCTCCAGAAGAAAATTATTGTAAGAATAAAGATCGGAAGTAATATGAGGACATCCTGTACTTGACCCATTCTTATTTATAATAATTTGGAGATTTATCTTTAGATTTCAAAGTTTCTAATCGGTTAAAAATGTTCTATTAGTGGGTATATGAAACTCTAGTTTAGTTAACAATAGAATCCAATAAATCTGCCTTATCGCTGATATTAATAACATATTTAATAATAATTATTCCAAATATTCAAAGCAGCTTCGTTCTTAAATACGTAATTTTTTTAATCATTGTACGTAAGTTATCGTAATTTATAATTGATTAAATAGTACGTTTCCAGCTTGAAATTCAACTTCAAAAATATAGTTAAAATTTTGACGCGCGTCCAATTCATTTCGAATATTTCAATGTTTCAAATTGAAATTGTTTAACTTAAAACTTTCTCCAATTTAAATGACTCGACATTTTCACAATGCACAAATTCTTTTATTTTACAAGAATTACGACTACATATTTTAAATTCATATTCTATCAATTTTAAATGCCTTAAATCTGTAAGTGTTTATTTCAGTATACGTGAAAAGTTGAATTTTTTAAATTGTGCAATTGAAAACAATCGAATAATACTAATAAATTGTTTAACCTTGAATTATTTCGAATTTTTTAATCCAAGGAACTTTTACTGATTTAAAATTATTCTGTGGTCATATATGGGCATATGCGTTTGGAACCTTTCACTTTTAAGTAAAGAAAAATAAATGATACAATGTTTGTAAGCACAACATTGTAAATGTTACTAAATCAGCTAAAGGTACTTGCTGACGGGATTCTGCAGTAGGAGAAAAGAAGACTACTGTCTTCAATTGTTTATTAATGATTAAAAAATATTTAATCATCTGAAAGAAAACGAGCTATCGGACCTCATTTTTATTTAAAAACATTTTTCTGCCGACGGATGAAAATTTTAAAATGGAAAAGAAATTATGAAAGGAAATCAAGTACTAATCCTTCATTATGCTTAGCAGTAATGTTTCGTTATTATTTTCATTTTGTTATTCCCTCAGTGGAGTATATTCATTTGTACAAGGATTCATCATTAGGAAGGGTAAATAACAACCGCAAGAAGGTATTTATAAAAATTTCAACATTTTTTAATTATATCTCAAGGAGTATCATGGTTTTCATGTTTGTTTTTAAACTTTGTACGCAAACAATTTATTTGTTCGTAATATTATTCCTTTGAGAAGCAAATGTGTACAATAGTTCAGGTTAGTTCCTCCCCTTTATTATTACTTAAATTTTAACTTTTAACCATAACGGTCGAAATGTCAAAATCGCGGAACATTAGCGTTTCATTAAAAATCAAACATTCAAACTTAAATTACTTTTGATCAATAATGTGAATCTGCCTCAAACTATGTCTATAGTATACACTATTACACTGTAATACACACCTCGAAACAAAAGTTCAATTTTAATTAAATTAAATTATTTATTGTTAGATATCTTTGAGAGATATAAAAGTGAAAGGTTCTAGACATATACCCGAATGCATATAAATCTTGAACATTTCAAATTTTAAATTGTTTACTTTCAACCGCGAAAAGTTAAATGTATAGAATTTGAAATCGTATAATATTGATATTTTTGAAATTCGGAAGGTTTCAGAATTAACATTGTTTAATTTTAAACTGTCCCTATTAAAATTATAATATTTGAAAGAAACGACTTGAATGTTTCTAAATTTTTACAATCTACAAGCCTTTAAAATAAAAATATTCTAAAGTATAAATTTTTTACAATTACTAACATAAAATAATAAAATTCAGTTTAAATTCATTTTTGGAAAGCTTACAAAATTTAAAAGCATACCATTTTTCAGTTAAAATATCTGGAAAACCTAAGTCTAAAAAAGCATTACTAACTTTTTATATTTAATTATCATAAAAATTTAAATGTGGAGACTTGTTATCGTAAAATTTTAAGATTGTTAGTTACAAGCCTCTATGTTTATTACCTTGATGAAGCAAATAAAAGTGGTATTTTGTGGTTGCCCGAGAAAATATAGAATTCGAGAAAAATTAACTTGTAGTGTGCCATTTTTTGTACAAATATAAAATTATACTTCTAAAAAAAATATAATTTAAATTTGTCTGAAAGAAAAATAAATGAAAAAGTGTTATTTTTTTACCATTTTTACTTTACAATCATTGAATTCCTCTGCAAAATTTATCATACAAATAAATGTGAAGTACTTTGCAGCTAAGGGAGCTTTCACATATTACGTAACATTAAAAAGGAGGGGGGGGGGTCTATATCGCTGCGGTTATGTAGGGAAGGGCGGAGGTACTTCAGAATTTTCAAATTTTTCTCGTAAACTATTCAATAAGATATCACAAAAGAACGAGAGGCATTTTTTGTAGAACTTTTTAAAATGGGCCATAAACATGATTAAGCTCACATAAAACATTATAGATGGCCAAATCCAACAAAATATAAAAGTGAGGGGTTTTTTGTGAAATTCGCCCTTTTATATTTTTGAACAAATCAAATTTTGAACTTTTTTCTCCGACGGATTTCGAAAGAGGACGGTTAAACTCACCAGGATCTCAATAAAATAGGAATATCTGAATGTGATGAAAAACTATAGAATTTTAACGAATAATTTTTCTTTAAATAGACGTGAAAATACAAATATACCTTTTTGACGGGTGGCGGCTTATTGAATATTTTGGATCGGTGGCGGCGTGACGTTAGAGCGTTTAGTACTTTTTTTACATGCAGATAGGAAAATATCAAAATAATAAGTAGGAACAAAATATCAATTTCCGACACAAGATATTTATTATCTTTATCTTTATTATTTATAATCTGTTCGGATTTAAATTCCATTTTTAATTGGTCTCAGTTCGGATTACCAAAGTAAACTTTTCCAATCGCAAACTACTATCGGCGAGAAAATTCGAGTCCTCTGGCTTTGACGTTAAAAAATTAAGTGAAGAAAAAATGGTAGCTCAATGAATAAAGGATCATTTTAAAGGTCAAAATGTTGTACGTTAATGAGCCTGACAACCACTTCGATTATTTTCGAAAATGGTCCTGTTTCCCTAAGAATAAGATGGATAAATATTCCCCCAATGTTACCACCTTTATAGAAACGAATCTGCCTGCGTCCGTCTTCAAGCGGATGTTCAAGGGGATATTGGAACAACAACAGATATCCGACAGACCCGCTCAAAAAATCATGAGGGTATAAACTTGTAGTATATTTCAAAATTGTTCAACTTCCTATTTATAAGATTAAATGTCAACCCTTAGTCAAGAAACTCCCTTGAAAAGTAAGAGATGTATCTATTAAATGTTATATCGGAATTTTTTGAGTCATTATTTTACATTAAATGTATTCTTCCTTCTTTTCGTGTTTCTGTACAAATATATGTTTCAATAAGATACATTTGTTATGGTTTTCAATAATTTATTACAACTTTATAAAAATTATCACTTCTATGTCTGTTAGAATAATTTTTCTAATTGGAATATCGCGCCAGAATTCTATTTTTTTCGCATGATGCGATATTTAAGAAATTTAACATATTTATCGCAAGTGTTGACGATTCGCAAGGACTTTCCACTTCAAATATGAATTTGAACTTCCAAGAGGAAAAAAAAATTGCTTCCCGTTAATCATTTGTTGCACTAACATTTCGAATTGATTTTTCCTGTGAGTTTCTTAGGTCACATTACCCCCTACATGAGCCTTAAAAAATTTTTTAAAATAGCTCATTAACATCTGATAATGTAGAATAGTTACTTTTAGTGGGACAGTCTACAAGATTTAGGAGGAATGAAATTTAGGTGCGGATTCGTTTTGGACAAAAAAGTTTGAAATAAAGCTTTTCCAAGAACATTCCCGAATAATTTTCCTTGAATATTGCTGGTCAAGCATTCGGAAATATTTCCAGGTGTAACGTCCTTCAATTTACTCAATCTCACCTCACAAGAATGCCCCTAGGAGTTCGTGGTATAAGTAGCAAGGCAAGAGTATGTTCGTTTAAAAAAACTAATCCTATATTTCTTCCTGTAGAATTAAGTTCACAGTCCAGCTGTAATCCTAATGACAAACGTAATCCGGATATTCCTCCTTGCGGACCATCTTCCTCTGACAGACCTCGTTCTTCTGGCAGGTCTCCTACTGAGGATCCTCCTTCTCGTACCAGCTCTAGCTCTTCACCTGCCTGGACTATTTCTTCTCAAGTACTTGGATATGGAGTTGGACAACTTGGGCTTATTCGGCTTATTCCCATGAATAATAGGAACCGTCTATTCGAATTTCGGAGATACACTTTTCCAGTAGATAAACCAATTCGATGGAGAGCACAACCTAATTGCATGCAGCAATTGCCTTCCCAGGAACAAATTGTGTTATCAGCATCCAATGGTGACGTTTTTGGAATATTGCAGCATAGTGGAATTCTTCGTGGAATATATCAGTCAGATGGAAAACGGGTGAAAATAAACATGAGAACTAACGCTGTTGTCAAGTTGATCCCACAAGAAGTCAGGGAGTGTCCAGTAGGGGAAAATCAGCCAATCTTCCCATTTAATTTCGACGTGGTTGTTGCGAAATATGATTCTCTTCAACTTTAATTATATTAAAAATATATATATCTGAAATTAATGATTAAACTATTGATTAATTATTGATTAATTAATAAATAAAATTAATTGCACAGGCACACAAAGAAAAAGAAGTAGGCTGTAACAAAGACTAGGCCTATGAATTCTTATGTATTTTGACCGTGAGGTGAACCAGCATTAGGAAACCGTCTAAAAATGATTGCGAGACCCAATATATATATTGATTTGGTGAATTGACTCCAAATCCGGAGCCAGAATTGCTCCATCACAGGCCATTCACCACCAACTCTCACTTCCCCATATTTTAAAATTGAAAAAAAGACCACCCTCAAAAGCTGAAAATTCCACTGTAATGTGGATGAGCATTACGAAAACATCTATAAATTACTGCAAGAGCCAATCTATATGTTATTGGATGCGCTGACTCCAAGTCCGGGGCCAGAATTGCTCCGTCGGCCGCCCTCTCCCCACTTTTTAGTAAATAGCCAAAAAATACCATTAAAAACGGAAAGTTTCCTGTAAGGGGCATCAGCATTAGGAAACTTACTGAAAACGACTACAAAATCGAAACTATATTTATTTCCATGAGCTGATGCAAAATCCGGGGCCATAATTACTTTACGCCCCTCACTCCTCACGCCGAAAGTTTTGTAAATCGCCAAAAATACCTAACTTTCAATGCTATTTCTAATGCTGATCCACCTTACAGTGGAATTTTATGTTTTAGTTGTGTTTTTTGGCGATTTACAAAAATGGAGGTTTTTTGGGGAGGAGGCGTGAAGTAATTCTGGCCCCGGATTTTGCCTAAAGGCATCAGAATAAATATAGTTTGGATTTTGTAGTGATTTCCAGTCGGTCTCCTAATGCTGATCCCCCTTACAGGAAACTTTCCGTTTTTAAGAGTGTTTTTTGGCTATTTACTAAAAAGTGGGGACAGGAGGGCCGATGGACCAATTCTGGCGTGACTAGACTCAGTGCATTAAATAACTTATATATTGGGCCTCGCAATCATTTTTAGTCGGTTTCCTAATGCTGATCCACCTCTCGGTGGAATTTTCGGTTTTCAAGGGTGGTTTTTTGCAATTTTATAGGGAATGGTACGACACGGTGCATTTCTCCTCCCGGATTCGGTTTCAGCAAGTCAAAATAAATAAGAATTCATAGGGCGTAGATATTTTTGTGGAAACACAAAAGGTATTTTTTTAATATTATTATGCATATTTTGTAATGTTATTCATGCAGAAAATATGTTTTCATTCTCATCCTAATGAAAAGCACGCTTCCGTGGAAATTTTACATGAGTATGTATACTGTATGAATCTAGAAAAAATGATTGTGATTATATAATTTATCGGAGAAATATATAAATAATAATAATAAAAATAAATATACATATCGAGGGTGAAGCGCGATGATTGTGTCGAGTATGAGGTTTCAAAAGTTTTTCAACATTTGCAAATATGCTACTGTATATGCATTCACAATTAATCTTTTTCATAATACATGCATGGAAACCCGTCACTCGATCTTCATGTTTATTATGCAGAAAGGAAGACTTTTTTCGACAGTGTGACAAAGTGAGTGTGGCACAGACTTTGCCGCATTCATAACATATCTGTTTCTAGTCTTTTACGTTCGAGTGTGACGAGAATATACTGAAAACGTCAACTAACGCCTTCAGGCCGCTACGTGGGAAAACTAGCCAGATGCCGCCATTTTAAGCAGCGGTTATCTATAGTGTAGTATGTATATATATATATATACTATATATCTATGGTATATGTATAAGAAAACTGAGCCAATCAGCGAGCAAACACTAAGTTGCCGCACTGTCTCTGGACCCTCCGTAGTAGGGTCGGTGATGACCCAAGCTATATTATTGACCCAAACCATACCCATCAGCTATGTTTGATCGCATCGGTGAGTGAGCATTTCAGTGACGTCATTGGCCCTCTGCCCCCAATTTATACCTCTTAATAATTACGTTTGTTATACGTTTTGTGTTTCGAAGTGTGAGCCTGCTTCGGGGGAACTTTGTTCCGTTGTCTTTACCCCCCCCCCCCTTACGAGGCAGGACGTTAGATTTATCTTGGGCCTGCTTTAAATTACCAGCTATAACGGACCGCAGGGACCACTATACACAGTCACATAGCGGGTTGCCTACGGGAAGGCGCTTCCTGGTCTTCTACCTTTTGTTTTTTCAAAATGGCTGAGGCTATTTCAGACTAGACTTTAGGCTGCAAACCCTGTAATAGGAAAATAAACAAACTTGCGAACGCCATTATTTGTAACTCTTTTAATCGGGCATTTCACGCGAAATGCTGCGTTTTCTATGAAATTGTTAGATGGATGGTTCTGTAAAATTGTGGAACTCTGCAGAGTTGAGGACGATATCGCACAGGAGTCCTCCTCCCTGTCGCATAGTGGTCGGAATAGTAGGAAAAATCTGGCCAAAATTAACAAAGTCGTTGTTCTTTTCACGTAAAACCAACTACGATATTCTATAAACAATTAATCTCTGCATCAAATTCCGAAAGGATTGGGCTCTGTCTTACGAGCGTGGGCTTTGAGAGGGCCCAAAAAATGGCCTGCTCCCATACTTGCGCGAGACGTTTCGAAACCTCAAATTATACCCTCGGTTGCAAGTGGTCTGACTTTTGTTCTATGTGCGCGATTTAATTGACAACATAAGAAGAGAGTTGCTGGAGGTTCTTATAAAATTTCAATATAAGTTGTATTTTACAAATGCATGAAGTATCAGAGTAGTGACCTGAAAGTTTTCTTGACAGAAATTGTTAGCAAACCAGAAGTTTATTGAACAACATGATCTCAAAAAAAGCTCAGCGCTGCTCCGCCAAGATTCCTGTTAAAATACAAAGTCAACGAAGTGGTGATTGAAAAAATTAAAAAAATGTCTGCGCCTAACTGCGACTTTTATTTTAAACACGTTTACAAGACAGGTGAACGTGCATGGTGATTAGGCGCAGAAGGAGCCCAAACTTGTAAAAAATAAAATCGTTGGTCAGTTTTTCATATTTGGTCCGCTATTTTGTGGCGGCCATTTTGTTTTAAACCATTTTGACCTCAACTTTGAATTACTTGAACCCGAAAACCCCCTGATGACTACTTTTCACGAACGTAACGTCAGGTTTTGCAAATTTGGACCGCAATTTTGTTTTTTACAGCTTTGTACTCAAATTTAAATTCCTTGACCAGAAAAACATGAGGGTACTGAGTTTGAAGAAAGTTTGGTCACTATTTCAATTTTGACCAACTTTTCAGGTGTTTCCGACCACTGTGTGTCGATCCGTATACACCAGTCAGCTTCAACTTCGAAAGACGATGTACAAGATAATAGGCAGGAAGATCTACAGGGTGAAAATAATGGCACTCTTCTGAAGAATGATATCTCTCACAGTGGAACCGATTCTGAAACTCCAACTCCAAAATCGCCTAGAATTGACAAAACTTTTTTACCTCTCCACCACAGGACCTTCTACCTAAAAAAACAGCAGGGTCCTAAAGCCATGCTTCTGCAGATCCTCTCAAAAGTGGGCGCCATTTCTGATAGGCTAGAATAAGTTACGGCAGATAGCTTGAAAACGAACCGAAAAATGTTCAGTTGCTGAACTTCGCACAAATTACGAATCGCTGGCAGGTGACGTAAAGAAAATGACTGAGCAGAATGACACCCTACTGATTCAATTTGAGGCTATGAAAGCCGAAATCTCGGTTTTTCGAACAGCTAATGCTCAGCTAACCAAGGGAGTGAATGATCATAAACGAGAGCTGTCTGACCTTAAAAGGAACTTAAAAAAGCGCATAAAATGCATAGAGAAGGCAAGCCACGAGAGAGAACTTATCATCACAGAACTGCCGTCCTGTTCTCAAAAGAACCTCGTGAATGTTTTTGAGTCAATATGCAAGTTCATCAAATCAAAGGCTAATATATCCAATATCGAAGACATGGTTAGAGTTCCTGCAGGTGATGGAGACCATTCTAGTCCAATCATCCTTAGATTCACGCACCCGAAATCCAGAGATGAATTCGTCGCTTCTGAAATTGAGAACAAAAAGTCACCAGGGACGCAGGAAATTAACCCAGATTTAAATAACAACACAGTAAAAGTCAAACTGAACTATCCAGAAGATATTTATAACCTTCTGAAGGCAGTAAAAGAAAGGTTGGGCCCTAGGAAGAACCTCGGAAAAGCGTGGATTTACAATAAGTTGGTCTGGATAAGAAACATTCCGGATGTGTCTTCAAGCCCAGTAATCGCAGATGATAGTGACTCCGATCATTTTTTGTCGAACCATCTAGCTTAAAAGTCATCTTTTACTTCGATTTGACGCACAGTCTTGATAGTTCCGGATCCCAGTACCAGCATAATCTCGATTCATAACCAGTCTACGCTACCAGATTACTATCCACCAAATTCTCCAGTCGCCGCATCTTCAAGCAAGCTTCACCTTCAGACTCTTGGAGAGAATGAGCCCCCATCTGCGATAATAAACTTAGTAATATTAACTAATTCGTCGATTCCGAGCGGAACCGTGCAAGATTAAATTGATTGTACTTTGTTTCTGTAGAGAATTCGGAATCTCTTTTTGCACACTCTCGTTCATTATCGGCCCATATATCGATTGCTGCTCCAATGGTTGCTGAGCACATCACATCTTATAATAGTTTCCCGAAATCTCTCTATATCGCGCATATCAATGTTAAATCTCTTATTCCGAAAACTAGCAATATTGTCGACCTAATACATCTTTACAGTCTCGATGTTGCCGAGATTTCCGCGTCTTGGCTTAATAATAATATATCCAGTCTGGCTGTAGCCATCAGCGGTTTTGATATCATTCACGCCGATCCTAAGAGCCTTGTGGCTCGGAGAGGCGATACGGTGGTGTAGCTCTATACATTCAGGATGAATTTTTTCAAAAGTTCTTTGCTTATCGAAAACGATTTTAAAGACGATATATCCGCGGATATCTGCGTTGTAACGTTGTAACTTAAAAAAACGAAACTTGGTGTCGTCGTGGTCTACAGAGGCCCCGAATCAAACTCCAACTTGGACGATGATCTGGAAGAGGCATTAGTCGGGTTCATGACCTTACTGATAGTATAATATTCGAACACGACTTCAACATAAATGCGGCTAACACTGATTAACAGGCCTGGTGTAAGCTAAACAGTTCATCACGCTCTTTCGCTCTCAGCCAGATTGTAAACGTAACCTACACGCACAACAGATAGAGATGGCTGCTTGGGATAGCGTTTTTAATGCCGGCACAGTAGATGAAAAAGTACTAATTTTCTCTCAATTCCTTTCAAAAAAATCTCAAGGGCTAGAGATTGAGTACGGTACAAATAGCGCATTAATGAAACTCGGAAATCGTCATTAGAGACATTTGTGCGTCAATAAATTCCAAAAGGCGACCTTCCTTTCTGTTTCCTGAAATCGACTCCGCCCAGTTATGTGACGCAGTCAAATATATTTAATCGACGGCTACTAGGTGTGACGGTATTAAAAGCACTGCAATCCTCCTATGTGTCCTTTTGTATTATCCACTCACTTCCTAAAACTACTCGGAGGAATTATTACAAGAACCTGTGTCCCATTACAATCCTTCCATTCCTGTCGAAAGTATTGCAAAAGGTATGCCTGCAACAGCTGACCCTCTACATAAACAACCGCAACATCCTACCGAGCGTTCAGTCAGGTTTTAGGAATGGGTTCTCAGCAGCTACATCTCTATTACATGTGACAGACGATATAGGGAGAGCCTTAGATTGCTTAGAAATCACATTTAAAGCGCTGCTAGTCCTAAGGCGAGCTTAATCTCAAATAGGAGCCAAAGAGTCTCTGTATCTGAGACAAAAACGTCTCGTTCAACTTATTCTTAACCAATAAGAAAACGCGTACCATAGGGAGCAGGTCTCAGCCCTTCACTGTTTTCAATATACATAAATGATCTACCACAGCCCTTTCTTAACTGTTGAGCTTCGTTGGAGACGATTTTTCAGAAAAAGTGAAGAAACTCCGGTGCCTTAGTCCTCAATTTAGCATTGGAATATATCGCCAAATGAGCGAAGAAGCACGCTCTAGTGATAAAACCAGACAAATTTGCCATTTTGTAAATAGGCAGCATGCCCATTTTCACTATCGATGGCGTTTAACTAGCTATCACTGACCAGCAAAAAAACTTGATCCTAACTCTACAGTGAAATTGAAGTTTTGAGGAGCACGCGTTATTGAAATTCAAAGCTCCGTATATCCATCTGAGGATACTTTACCCCTCCCGTAGCGTACTCTCAACTACGATCAAACTCCAGCTCTTCGTGATTCAGGTTGGCGCGCGCGAAAATCACTTGCAACAAGATCTGACGGCAGCTTATTTGTCCCACGAGTACGTAACACTAAATCAGAAGCTACCATCTCCTACGCCACTCCACGCTTTCTTAACAGCTCAAGAAACTCACTAGAGCCATATTCTGTTCCCATATTAAGAGCCAAATTATTTGATCAATTGCATGCGACTCTATAAGAGGCAGACCTGTCCAATACTGCGGTTACTTATAGAGCTCATTGCTCTCTATAGTATCTCTCTCTAGTTTTGTGATATATATATCCATGTCCATATATTTTTCGATTTTAAGATAGTTTAACCTAGGAAATACAATTGTCTACTTCATCGCATCAGTTAAAATATGAATATACTGTATAGTTAGGAAAAATCGAAATTTAATCTAAGAAAGACAGTTTTAAGTAAATTTCACAGCTTTTTCTGCGTTAGATTAGGTCTCAGCCTCAGTGTGAATTACATAGTTTTCATATTTTATGGCTAGTTTAAGTTTAGATGTAGAGAGTTAGGTTGTAAAGCAGTTCCAACTGTACTTCGGACCTTTAAGTGCCTCTTTCATTAATGTTTTCTAAATACTTTGTACATATATGTTGTTGACAACTTAATAAAGATCTAAGATATTTTTTTTATGAGAAGTTGTAGGCTACGGAAGCTACGATCATGTTTCTTTACAGCAGCCTATCTCGATGCAACTGAAACGGTTACATCATCCACTCCTCCTTCCGTCCTACAAAATAAGCAAGAGTGGGAAATTTAAGCGAGATGACATTAAGCCCCGCATGACCTCACGCGGCAGACGGGACAGTTAGAAGTGAAGCCTTCACCTCTGGATACATTTTTAGAGCTACCAATCTTTGTAGAATGATATGAGGAACCACGTTGATGGAAAGATGAAACAATCCCAGAAGAACAGCCTTTTAAATCCGGTCCGCGATGGACTAAGCCTGATGCTGACAAGCGGGTGTTTTGTTGAGTTGGCTGAGAAATAAAGCTTTCATATCTTGATGGCAGCCGATTACGATAACTACAGAATGGACTTTGTAGCCTTAATACAACCTGCTAAGCTCGAAAAGAAGTGCTTGATATTTAGTCCGTTATTCTTTCTCCTTTGTCGTGACATTACCATTGGCTGATGCCGAAAATTCAGTCACGTAAGTGATCTTCGTCTCCTCCATGTCCTAAGCCCCTGGGCTTATGGCAAGACGGGCATTACATCAAAACCATATATGTGCCAAAAATGCTAAAACAACGTTTTTAGAGCCGCATTGTGTCTCTCTGTGTACCCGTAGCGTGTATAAGGCCGTCTTGACACAGGCAAAAAGTAATCCCTCAGTCTCCGATCTCAATCCAGCAGACTTGAGAAACATGTTGGACAGACCCATCGATAGCTCTTCTCTGCGTATAATGCTGTATAATTTACCATGAAGGGCCTTGCTAGCATGTTCTCATAGCAGAAGCGAATGTTCTGCTTCCTGTACACGACTTTTGAGCACCAAAGGTGTCAGTGATGCTAGGATATGTATAGTGCCGCTCGAATCAAATGGGAGACCAAGCTCCTCTGCGGCTCTATCTGCGGCATGGTATTGAAACGCCGCAGTATTGACGACTTCGTGTTGATGTACGAGTCGCATAAGAGAATCTGTGCTATTTAGAACTGAGCAGGCTGTAGCCAGAACCGCTCTTCGATGAAGACACTCCAAGCTTAGCAAACCTCTGCCCCCTTCATCTCGAGGGAGGTATATTCGAGGTATGGAAGATCTAGGATAATAACTTCGATGGATTTTCATCATCTTGTGTGTGCTTTAGTCAAGTTGCTTCAACACACCGACGTTCCATTTTACTGCACCAAACGTGTAGAGCAGTATAGGAAGGGGCAGTATATTGGTCGCCTGGATGGCATTTCCACATATGAGTTGAACATCCTAATCGCCACGCCATGATGTAGTTTCTAGTCTTCCTCTGAGTAGATGGAAGGAGGCATACTTGTCTTGTCCAAAGCTCATGCCAATCGCTTTAGTGTGCCTATTTACTGCCGCTACGAGTATGTCAAGATCCTCTTTTGAAGAGGCAAAGAGTTTAAGGTCGTCCATTTATAAAAATTGGTTGACCTGATATTTCTTCTTTTCGGCGAGCCACATAGGTATCCAGAGAATTTGCTTCAAAGCACAATAGATAGAGGTAAGAGCGAGATGCAGAAAAGTATCGGACTTAGAGAGTCTCCTTGGAAGACCCCCCTCTCATATGTAACATATCTGGTAGTCACTTGTCTTTTGTCAGATGTTTTGACAAATCTTGTCTGGCACAACAGCATAAGCTCTTCTATGCATCTCACTATTCTTGGATGTACCTCTAAGCACCAAAGGAGCTTCATAAGTAGCTCATGGTTTGTATTGTCCAATGCCTTACGGTAGTCAATCCAAGCCATGGACAGATTGCGTCGAAACCTGATCGAATCCTGGGTAATTAACCTGTCTATTAACAGGTTCTTCCTGTAACCTGCCAGCCCTTTTTTGCACCCACGTTGTTTAACTATTGCATTCTAAGCTGGCTCGATATATGTTAATATCCTCTCTTTGAGGATGCCAGTAAATATTTTATCCTTTGTATTTGGCAAAAGTTACGAAGGATGAGTAGAAAAGGTGGAATTTTCCTGAATCCACTTTACTCGCCGTTCAAGACGCTCTTTGGCTGTTGAAAGAGCTCTTATTTTTTGTGTCGAGTGCTGCTTGATGGTCAACAGTTTACACTTGTTCTGCGTCCGATTTTCTTTCCTTAAGTTTTGAGCAAGTGCCCTAACATTTGAAGTGCATTTTCAATTTAATGTTATGTAGCTAATGACGCAACGACCATTTTATGCATGCCGTCTCGCTGTTCTAATTTCAAACTAAAGCTGTACAATATGCTCGCGAGTTTTACTGAGGCGTACTGAAGTACGTGGGCGGTCCGATAAGTACTTAGCCTAAAAAAAAAGACGAAAATTTGGGAAAAGTGGCGATTTATTTCTCAACAGTCTCCTTTTAGCTCGATACACTTGACCCAGCGATACTGCAACTTCTTTAACCCGTCTGAAAAATACGTTTTCTGGAGGTCTGCAAAGTAGGCGGCGATGACCTTTTAATTCGACTGAAATTTCTGCCCAATGAGTGACTTTTTCAAGTTTGGAAAGAAAAAGAAGTCGCACGGGGCCAAATCTGGAGAATACGGCGGATGGGGCAGCAGTTCGTAGCCTAATTCCACTAATTTGGACGTGGGGATGGCGGAGGTGTGAGCTGGTGCGTTGTCATGGTGGAAGAGCACTTTCGCACCCATCGCGCCCACAGTTTTCTCATGTCCAAAATTGTATGCAGGATATGGCTCACGCGGCCTTTTGAGATGCCTACTGTCTCAGCTATCTCGCGCACCCTCAATCGGCGGTCTGTCAATACGAGATCGTGGACATTTGTTACGTTATCCTCCGCGGTAGCCATTTTAGGGCACCTTGGCATGGCTCATCAAAAACCGACGTGCGACCGCGCTGAAGTTCATCAAACGATGTTCACCATCGAAGGAGAAGAGTCACTGTTCACAGCATCCAAGCGCTCTTTGATTTCGCTGAGCGATTTCCCTACCAAAAACAAGAATAGAATCACCGACTAATATTGCTCTTTCTCCATTTTTCTAAAATCCGCGGACACGACAGCTTCAACACGCGGTCAAAACAAAACTACGAGTACGATCCGACTGAAATTAGGACAGCAGCCGTCTAGGATAATGTACTACACGATAGTAAATTGCTCTTACGATAGTGGCGCCATTGGGCGGTGAGGCTAAGTACTTATCGGACCACCCTCGTGTCACTACTTCTATTGACGCTAAGCAGGGTGACCGCCTTCTTTTAAACTGCATAGTTCAGATTCCAGAGACTAACATATTCGGCGAGCATATCAGGGAGAGCAGTATCAGCTTCAGCTAATTGGTCCATTCTGAGGAAGACTTTTTGGTGGATTTTTGATCTCCCAGTTCTCATATTAGCATTATCGGCTATCTGCAAAGGTGATCTTGCTGGAACGGGTGGTATGTTGGATATTGACCGAACCTTCATGTAACCTCTGCATGAATCTTCTTCGGCTCGGTCCTATCGCCGCTCTCAACTGAACCATGACCTTCATCCGAGAGAGGCCTATTGCGGATGGCACATTTTTATTCGTCAGAAGTTGTAGGCTCCAGAAGCTACGATCATGGTTCCTTGAAGCAACCAATCCCGACGCAACCAGAACATGAACGTTATCCACTCCTGCTCCTTCTATTCCAGAATGTAAGCAAGAGCGAGAAATTATTTTCTAAACGTAGTAGACAATTTTAATAAAAAGGCGCAAAGATCCGGAAGACTTAAATTTATGTAATTGAGTCGTAATACGCGTGTGAAAGGGACTCGACTGCGGGTCGTGCTGAAAACATTGCACTCTCGCAAAGTCCTTGCTTTCCCAATTGTATTGCAATATGCTATTGTTTTATTATACTGAAACAGATTTCGTATCAATTGAATTGAGCTGCAGCACTTTTGATACGTCAAGATTTCCTGTGTTACGCCAGGTCTGTGCGGAGAGGGAAAATCTCGTCAAAGTTCATTTTCCAGATGGGATTTTTCCACCTCGACTGGCCTCTACTCATTGAACTTCACGAGAGCTACCACCACCTTAAAACTCTGGAGCTGAGGAGAAGGAAGTGTCGATGGAACTGAAACATGTGGCCTTTGAGTCAATTTCCCCTCTCTGAGCAGGTCTATGTTACACTGTGAACAAAGCCGAGCGTGTGACACGTACTTTGACAGACGTACGCCCTAGCTCATGTGCGAATTTGGGTAGGCAACAAGAGTTTGACAGCCAGTCCAAGGTCGGACCAAAGTCGGGCTGAGAGTCGGATATACTCTAGTTTATTGTTTTGAAATTGCCGTATCTATATAGTCAGCCTAACTCTGGGTGAGGTTGATTCGACTTTCGGCGTTATATTAACCAGTGCAAGTAACCTTGCTGCGGCTGGCCGTCAGCCGAAACGTATTTCTCAGGATATTAGAATTAAGGTTGTAACCAAGTCGCATCCCCGTACAAGTAGTAGAGTCCCGTGGGGCACCGTCGAGCCATGCTATATTGAAAAAATTTCACGGCTCGCATGGTGAAAATTTCAATGCGCTACTGGCTCAGAATTCGTAGTATGTGTGTATACATATATTCACCACTGCTAAGCTAGCGGCAGACTCTTAGATCGTGCAACGTCGCAATTCCACGTACACTTCCAAGCTGGTTTCGTGTGTGAGTGTGTGTGTCAAGTGCGTACAGCAGACAAGCTGAAGACAGGGAACTGTGCTGCCGAGTCGCGATACTGTTACGTTTATTAGTTTAAAAGCGACTAAAATTCTAAAAAATTCTTATTTTTCTTAACTTTGTTTAAGGAATCAGAAAGCAATATTTTGAAAATGAAAGCAGACTAGGTTAGTTTAACAATAGATTTCTCAATATGGCCTTCTTTTTGTTTCAATGAAGTTAAAAATATTACACCATCGCGTCGTTTAATTACACTTTTCTACTTCCACGTTTTCTATGTTTCAAAGATTGTTTTAAAAAAAGCCCACAACAATTTATGAGAAAGTCAGAGAATTTTATTGGTCAGAAAATTAATTAAAAATTTTTTTAGTCCATTTATAACAGATTCTAGGTTAAAAATGTTAAAAGTTTAAGATCCTGGTATTTGAATGTTAACGGCCAGAGAACATGAAAAATTAGGGCTTTTGCAAATAAAGTTTTGTGGTAACCCTGACATAATATTCTTGTTATAATGTGATTTATTTTCCTTGCATTTCTATTCTTATTTTTATATTTTTTCAGTTCCTTCCTCCTCCGGATTATCTTTTTAGTTATACATTTTATTGTTTGTTTGATAATTTGATAATTTTGTAGAAAATTCGTCTTTTTGGGTTAAAAATTTAACTTTTCTTCCAGGAAATTTTCTTATTGTTGAAAATTCAGATTTCAGTATTCAAAAGTGAAATAACATTTTTTTTAATGAAAATACAACTATTTTTTGAAAATTTAACTTTTTATTTTGAAAATACAACTATTTTTTGGAAAGCTTGCCTTTTTTATTTCAAAATTAATCTGTTTTAGTAGAAATTTCATCTTACTTGAATCAAAATGCAACTATTTGGTTGAAAATTCTACAATTTTGTTGCAAAGTCATCTTTTATTTTTTTGGTTGAAAATTAAATTTTTTGTTATAAATTCGTCTTTTAATGTTGAAAAGTCAAACTGAAATCTTTTTTGGATTAAAATTGAACTATTTTTTCTTTTTGAAAATTTATCTACTGATTTAAAAAATTCATCTTTTTTGGCAGAAATTGCACCTTCCTTGGATAAAAATGCAACTTTTTGGATGAAAATTGAACAAATTTTTGTTTTATTGCATCTTCATTCGTCGGAAATGCAACTGTCTTGTAGAAAATTCAACTATTTCATGGAAAATTTACTTTTTGTTCAAAATTCATATTTTGGTGTTGAAAAGTCAACTGAAATCTTTTTTTTATAGATATTCAACTATTTTTTGTAAAAATTTTTTTTTAATTAAAAAAATGTATCTACTTGAATAGAAATTGCATCTTTCTTGGGCAAAAATACAACTGTTTGGTTAAAAATTCAACAATTTTGTTGAAAAGTCATCCCTTTTGGTTGAAAACTAAACTATTTTATTGAAAATTCAACTATTTCATAGCAAATTTACTTTTTTTCAAAGTCATATTTTGTGGTTGAAAAGTTGAACTGAAATCTTTTTCGGATGAAAATTCAACTTTTTTCCCTAAATTTGTCTTTTTGATTCAAAAATTCATCCCTTTTAGTAGAAATATCATCTTTCTTGGATAAAGTTCAACTGTTTGGTCCAAAATTAATCTTGTTTGCTTGATCTTTTTTCAACCACTTTCTTAAGAAATCTTTTTTTTTTAAGATTCATATTTTTAGTTGAAAATCCATCTCTTTAGTTAATATTTTAACCTTTTTGATCAAAACTAATTTTTTTTAATCGAAAATTCAACTGCGTGGATAAAAGTAGAACTACTTTTTTGAAAATTTGTTTTTTTTTTTTAATGAAGATTTATCTCTGGTTGAAAATTGAACTATTTTTTATAAAATTAATTTTCTGCTGAAAATTCTATTTTCGTACAGAAAATTCGTCTTTTAGCTTGAAGGTTCGATAATTCAGGTGAACTTTTTTTACATTCTCATCATTTATGATTGAGAAGGTATTAAAATTGTCTGAAATTTATTCGCAAATTAATTTTTTTACTCACAATTCTGACATCACAGAAGTATTTTCAGGCGTCACCATACATCTGAAGACCTACAATTTGATGATGGTGAACCTCAATTTTGCTAAATACGTCGCGAAATGGGGAAAACTGGGTACAAATTTGAGATGTTCTGTGTATGTGAAGACCATAAGACTGTAGTTGTAAGCAGCAAAGAAAACACGGCATACAGACCACCTGTCAAATTCGCGCCCCAATGCTCTGAAGTCCGAACCACACATTAGGTATTTTCACTTCAACCTCCAGCTAACTTCGTTTCGTTGAATACTGAGGGGAAAACATTGGACCAAATGCATGGGATTGGATCCATTTTTGCCATATTTTGTTAATATCTTCGTAAAAGCTAATGTTTTCTATATAAGTGTATGGGAAATTAGTTTCTATTTTTTAATTAATGTTCAATGAAATAATAAAATGACAATAATTATTATTTATTACAAAGATATAACATAAATAAGGGTTTTTCCCATATAAATTACGATATTACAAAATTTTCCACATTGATAATTCCAACATTACAAAACTGACAAGTCTTCACTTTTTCTTATAAATTATAAATTTATCAAGTCATCCAGCAATAAATTTCAAAACCATCAATTTAGAATTTTTAAATTTCCAAATTAGCCCCTCCGAAAATTTATTTATAAATTCCAAGTTTATCAAGTCGCCCAACTATAAATTGCGATACTACAAAATTTTACACACTGATAATTCCAATATTACAGAACTGGCAAGTCTTCACTTTTTCTTATAAATTATAAATTTATCAAGTCATCCAGGAATAAATTTAAAAACCATCAATTTCGAATCTTTAAATTTCCAAATTAGGCCCTCCGAAAATTTATTTATAAATTCCAACTTTATCAAGTCGCCCAACTATAAATTGCGATACTACAAAATTTTACACACTGATAATTCCTATATTACAGAACTGGCAAGCGTTCACTTTTCTTCATAATTTATAGATTTATCAAGTCGCTCAGCAATAAATTCCAAACCCATCAATTTCGGATTCAGAAATTTCCAAATTAGGCCCTCTGCAAAATTATTTATAAATTCCAAGTTTATTAAGCCGCCCAAGTATAAATTGCTATATTGCAAAATTTTCACATTGGTAATTCCAATATTACAAAACTGTCAAGTCTTCACGTTTCTTTATATATTATAAATTTCGCAGTTCACCAAGCAATAAGTTTCAAAACTACCACAAATTCCCAATTCTGATATTTCAAAACTAGGCTTCGCTGCAAATCTACTTATGAATTTTAATTTTATCAATTCGCCAAACTATAATATTCGATATAACCATATGTGAACGTCCGCGAAGAAAGGAACCTGACGCAAGAAAGGGACCTAACGAGGCAATGGTCCAGGTTCTAGGCTACAGAGTTTGCCGTCATGCGTTCGCGTCCTCGTACTTTTTTCAAATTTTTTTTGTTTCTAATCCTTGTTTTCAATAGATTACCGTAAATATGCATTATTATTACAAAAATAAGAATAAAGAGTTTAAAAAATATATTTTCGGAATACGAAAATTATTATTTTCTAAACAAAAATATTTTTATCAATCTATTGATTTTCTTTATCAATCATTTCTTTCTGAAATTATAAAAACTAGTCATTTTTTGTGATAAGCTTCTGGAGGTCGGCGAGCTAAAAAATTTCCATCATCCTCCAATAAATTATCAATGAAATGAAAAACGTGAATAAAATCAATAAAACGAATGGAACGGATAAAATCAATAAGAACAATTAAATCAGTGAAACATGTATAAATTTTATTTTATTGATTTGATTGATTTTGTTGTTAATTTTATTGATAATAAATTGATTTTATTGATTTCATTCAATTAATTGATTTTTTTATTGTATCGGTTTTATTGATGTTGTTCATTTATTTTATTGATAACAATTTGATTTGATTGTTTTTAGTGATTTTATTCAATTTATTGATTTATTTCATTCATTCATTAACAGCAAAATCAATAAAATAAACAACATCAATAAAATCAAAATTTTACTGATATTTGTGATTTTATTAAATTTATTGTTTTTATTACTTTGATTAATTTATTCTATTTTATTGATTCTATTGATTTCTTTGATTTGATTGATTTTTTATTGTAAATATTTGACATTTTTATTAATTTAATTCTATTATTTAGTGATTTTATTTAATGTATTGATTTTGTTGATACTTTTGATTTTTTTATTGTTTTGCTTTTATTGATGTTGTTCATTTTTATTTTATTGATAATAATTTTATTTTATTGTTTTAGTGATTTTATTGATTTTTTTTATTAACAAATAGAATCGAGTTAATCAATAAAGACAAAAAATATAATAAAATAACTAAAATCGATACAGTCAAATTATTATCAATAAAATAAAGAAATGAACTACATCAATAAAATCAGTAAACTCAATAAAATTAGTAAACTCAATATATATAAAATCGAAATTGATGGTTTTTAAATGTATTGCTGGATGTCTTGATAAATTTATCATTTATAAGGACAAGTGAAAATTTGCCAGTTTTGTAATATTGGAATTATCAGTGTGTAAAATTTTGTAGTATCGCAATTTATAGTTGAGCGACTTGATAAACTTGGAATTTATAAATAAATTTTCGAAGGGCCTAATTTGTAAATTTCAAAATTCGAAATTGATGGTTTTTAAATTTATTGCTCGATGACTTGATAAATTTATCATTTATAAGGAAAAGTGAAGACTTGCCAGTTTTGTAATATTGGAATGGTCAGTGTGTTAAATGTTGTAGTATCGCAATTTATAGTTGAGCGACTTGATCAACCTGGAATTTATAACTAAATTTTCAGGGGGCCTAATTTGGAAATTTCAAAATTCTAAATTGATGGTTTTTAAATTCATTGCTGGATAACTTGATCAATTTATCATTTATAAGCAAAAGTGAAGACTTTCCAGTTTTGTAATGTTGGAATTATCAATGTGGAAAATTTTGTAATGTCGTAATTTATATGGGACAAAACTTTATTTATGTTATATCTTTGTAATAAATAATAATTATTGTAATTTTATTATTTCATTGAACAGTGATTAAAAAATAGAAACTAATTTCCCAATGCACTCCCAATGGGCACAAAAACATTAACGTCCTAAGAACGTTCTAAAGACGTTCCTAAGACGTTTGTGTCAGTCCAATTGATGTCCTAAAGACTTCCCATGTTCTAAAGACGGTCTTTGGAACATGGGACGTCTTTGGGACATCAATTGGACTGTCACAAACGTCCTAGGAACGTCTTTAGAACGTTCTCAGGACGTTAATGTTTTTGTGCCCACTGGGCTTACATAAAAAAATTAGCTTTTACGAAGATATTAACAAAAGAGGGCAAAAATGGATCAAATCCCATGCATTTGTTCCAATATTTTCCCCTCAGTATTCAACGAAACGAAGTTAGCTGATGGTTGAAGTGAAAATACCTATTGTGTGGTTCGGACTTCAGAGCATTGGAGCGCGAATTTGAAAGGTGGTCTGTATGCCGTGTTTTCTTTGCTGCTTAAAACTACAGTCTTATGGTCTTCACATACACATTACATCTTAATTTCGTACCCAGTTTTCTCCATTTCGCGACGTATTTCGCAAAATTGAGGTTCACCATCATCAAATTGTGGGTCTTCAGATGTATGGTGACGCCTGAAAATGCTTCTGTGCTGTCAGAATTCTGAGTAAAAAAATAAATTTGCGAATGGTTCTCGCCGTTCAAATGCTGTCTTCTGCTATCCAAAGATTTCTCCCTTTCGAAAAATTTATAATTTCCGTAAAAATAATGATTGCCTCAGCAAAAGGCTTCATTCCTCTAAATTTTATTGATCCTGGGATCACGCGAACCCCGGATATTTGAAAATTTCTCGTTCTTTCGTTCTCAAATAAAGAACATTCTTATTACAATTTTTACAGGTTTTCAACGTTTATAGACAGAAATATAAGCAAAATATATACTAATATGAGGTTAACTCATGGTGCAAGCTTCCACAAACCACACTTATCAATAGTTAATTGAACTACATATCTTAAAGTGATACCTCAGTAATTGAATAATTTCTTTAACTTTTATTGGTTACAATTTTAGAGCTCAGAATTTTCATATGGAACTCCAAATTTTCAATTTTACCTTTTCATAAGTTCTAATTTTGTAATTAAAATTGAAATAGTTGATTCTTGAAAAGTAAATTACGAAACGACTCTCAAGGAACCATGAAACTGATATTTAAAGAGATGAAGACAAGTAAAAGTACAGAGTTTGTCAGCATGAGAAAGAGCAAAGGTGAAATGCTATATGATACAGAAGGGATAGTGGACGCTTCAAAAGACTCTTTTAAAGAATTATTAGGAGGTGAAGATATAGGGCAATAGAGCTGCGAGATAGAAAATAATGCATTAGAAAACCCAGTTGAAAAAGCCTGTGTCACTGAGGTTAGAGATAGAGGTTAGAGTAGTTTAAAAAATGGTAAGGCTGCTTGTGTAGACAGTATTAGCGCTGAAATGCTAAAATACCTGGGCGAGTACATACCTCACAGGTTCTGCGGATTGATAAATTTATGTATCGAGACGGGAAAAGTCCCGGACGATTTAAAACAACGTGATTATCGTACCAATATACAAAAGAAACGGAGATAAAAACAACTGCAATAATTACAGAGGTATCAGCTTACTAAGTACCGTAAGTAAAATATATTCAAAAATACTTCCTATCCTATATTATACTATCCTACCCTATCCCATACTACCCTAATATCTATCGTAACCTATCCTATCCTATCATACCCTGTCCCATACTATCCTATTATATCCTATTTTCATTTGGTCCTATCCTATCCTATTGTATCCCGCCCTATCCTATCCCATACTATCCTATCCTATCCTATTTTTATTAAGTCCTATCCTATCCTATCATATCCTATCCTTTCCTATCCTATTTTTATTAAGTCATATCCTATCCTATCCTATCCTATCATATCATATTCTATCCTATCCTATCCTATCATATCCTATTATATCCCGTCCTATCCTATCCCATTCCAGTTTATCCCATCCCATCCTATCCGATCCCATACTATCCTATTCTATCCTATTTTTATTAAGTCCTATCCTATCTTATCCTATCCTATCCTATCCTATTCGATCCTATCCTATATTATACTATCCTACCCTATCCCATACTACCCTAATATCTATCGTAACCTATCCTATCCTATCATATCCCATCCCATACTATCCTATTATATCCTATTTTTATCAAGTCCCAGACTATCCCATACCATAATATTCTATCCTATTTTTATTGAGTTCTACCCTATCCTATCATATACAATCCTATTCTATCCTATTTTTATTAGGTCCTATCCTCTCCTATCCTATCGTATTCTATCCTATCCTATCCTATTCGAGACTGTCATATCATATCATATCGCATAATATTCTATTCCATCCTATTTTTATGAAGTACAAACCTATTCTATCCTATTTTCATTTCGTCCTATCCTCTCCTATCCTATTATAGCCCGTCCTATCCTATCCCATCCCAGTTTATCCCATCCCATCCTATCCTATCAATCCTATTCTATCCTATTTTTATTAGGTCCCATTCTCTCCTATCCTATCGTATTCTATCCTATCCTATCCTATTCGAGAGTGTCATATCATATCCCATAATATTCTATTCCATCCTATTTTTATGAAGTCCAAACCTATTCTATACTATCATAACATATCTCATCCAATCTATCCTATTTTTATCAAGTCCTATTCTATCCTATCTCATACTATCGTATCCTATCCCATACTATCCCATACTGTCCTATTCCATCCTATTTTCATTAGGGCCTATCCTATACTATACTATGCTATCCTATCCTACCTCATCCGATCCGATCCTATCCGATCCTATCCTATCGTATCCTACCCTACCCTATCCTACGCTATCTCATCCTAGTCTATCCCATCCCATCCTATCCTATAACATACTATCCTATTGTATCCTATTTTATTAAGTCGTATCCTGTCCTTTCCTATCCTTTCCTATTCTATCCTATCCTATATTGTTCTATCCTACCCTATCCCATACTATCCTAATATCTATCCTAACCTATCTTATCCTATCATATCCTA
Source organism: Andricus grossulariae (assembly GCA_011634705.1). Lineage (NCBI taxonomy): Eukaryota > Metazoa > Arthropoda > Insecta > Hymenoptera > Cynipidae > Andricus > Andricus grossulariae. Next base: position 19,806,020 of record JAABKJ010007545.1, read on the forward strand.
TCCCATACTATCCTATTATATCCTATCCTACCCAATCCCATACTATCCTAATATCTATCCTGACCTATCTTATCCTATCATATCCTATCCCATACTATCATATTCTATCCTACTTTTGTCAAGTTCTATCCTATCATATCATATACAATCCTATTTTATGATATTTTTATCAGGTGCTATTCTCTCCTATCCTATCGTATTCTAGCCTATCCTATCCTATTCGAGCCTATCATATCATATCCCGTACTATCCTATTCCATCCTATTTTTATGAAGTCCTAACCTATTCTATCCTATCATATCATATCTTATCCTATCCAATCTATCCTATTTTTATCAAGTCCTATTCTATCCTATCCCATACTATAGTATCCTAGCTATCCCATACTACCCCATAATGTCCTATTGCATCCTATTTTCATTAAGGACTATCCTATCTTATCCTATCATATCATATACTATCATATCGTATTTCATACTATCCTATTCAATCCTATTTTCATTGAGTCCTATTCTATCCTATCGCATACTATACTAATCTACCCTATTTTTAATCAGTCAAAACCTATCCTACCCTATCATATCACATTATATCCCATACTATTCTATTCTATCCTATTTATATTGGGTCCTATCGTATCGTATCCCATACTGTCACCTACTATCCTATTCCATCCTATTTTCATTGGGGTCTATCCTATCCTATCCTATCCTGTCATATCATATACTATCATATCCTATTTCATGATATCCTATTATATCCTATTTTTATTAGGTCCTGTTCTATCCTATCCCATACTATCATATTCTATCCTATTTTTATAAAGTCCTATCCCATCCTATCCTATCCTTTCATTTCCTTCCCTATCCTATCCTATCCTATTCTATCCTATTTTTATTAAGTCCTATCCTCTCCTATCCTATCGTATTCTATCCTATCCTATCCTATTCGAGCCTATCGTGTCATATCATATCCCATACTATCCTATTCCATCCTATTTTTATGAAGTCCTAACCTATTCTATCCTATCCTATCATATCTCATACTATCCTATTCTATCCTATTTTTATCAAGTCCTATCCTTTCCTATACTATCGTATCCTATTCCATACTATCCCATACTATCCTTTTCCATCATATTTTCATTGGGGCCTATCCTATTCCATCCTATTTTCATTAGGGCCTATCCTATCCTATCATATCATATACTTTCATATCCTATTTCATACTATCCTATTCAATCCTATTTTCATTAGGTCCTATTCTATCACATCCAATACTATACTAATCTATCCTATTTTTAATAAGTCCAAAACTATCCTACCCTATCATATCATATTATATCCCATACTATTCTACTCTATCCTATTTATATTAAGTTCTATCCTATCCTTTCCCATCCCATCCTACCATATCCGATACTATCCCATACTAGCATATCCTATACCATACTATCTTATTCTATCCTATTTTTAATAAATCCTATCCTATCCCACACTATCCTATTCTATCCTATTTCTATTATGTCCTATCTTATGATGTCCTATACTATCCTATTCTATCCTATTTTTATAAGGTCCTATCCAATCATATCGTGTCCTATCCAGTACTATCCTATTGTATCTCATCCTATCCCATTTCAGTTTATCCCATCCCGCTTATTCCATCATATCCCATCCCATACTATCCCATTCTATCCTATTTTTATTAAGTCCTTTCCTATCCTATCCTATCATATCCCATACGATCCTATTCTATCCCATACTATCCTATCCCATCCCATCCTATCGTATCCTATCTTATTCTATCCTATACTATCATATTCTAACCCATACTATCATATTCTATCCTATTTTTATCAAGTCCTATCCTATCCCAGACTATCCTATTCTATCCTAGGTTTATTAAGTCCTATCCTATCCTATACTATCCTATTCTATCTTAATTTTATTAAGTCCTATCACATTATATCAAATCCTGTCCTATCCTGTACTATCCTATTCTATGCCATCCTATCCTATCTTATCCTATCCCATCCCAGCTTATCCCATCATATCACATCCTTTCTCATACTATCCTATTCTATCCTATTTTTATTAAGTTTTTTCCTATCATATTTCATCCTATCCCATCCCATCATATCCCATACTATACTATTCTGTCCCATACCATCCTATCCCATCCCGTCTTATTATATCCTATCTGATCTTATCGTATCCTATCCGATCCCAGCTTATCCTATCCCATCCCATTCCAGCTTATCCCATCCCATCTTATCCTATGCAACCCCATCCCATCCTACCCTATCCTGTCCTACCTAATCCCATACTATCATATCCTACCCTATCCTATTCCATCCCATACTATCCCATCCTATCGTATTCTATCCTATCCTATCATATTCTATCATATCCTTTCCTATCCTACCCTATACTATCTTAAAATATATTTGGAAAAAATTAGTTCTTAAAGGGAGTTATTTTAATTTTTAAAGATTTTTCAAAATTTCAGGAATAATTCGAGTCAGTTTAAAATATGTTTATTTTTAAAAATTCTAAAAGTCCTGCATATATTTCAAACTGACTGGAATTTATCCTAAAATTTTGCAAAACCCTGTAAAATAACAAAAATTACGCTTTTTCAACATATCTGAAATCTTCAAAGATCCTTTTGAATGTTCTCAAGAATCTTACGTGAATGATATTATTATAGCCTTAAAAACAAATAAAAACATAAACATAAAGAATGAATATTTATTCAACATTTTTATGTTGCATTCAAAACCATTTAATCTGTTTTGTTTGAGAATACCAATATTTTATTGAAAATTCGTATTTTTCGGTTAAAAAAGCAACTAATTGAAAATTAATAATTTTTTGGTCGAGGATTCATCTACTTTGTTAAAAATACATTTTTTTATTGAAGATTCATCATACCAGTTAAAAATTCATATTTTTGTGTAAAAATTGAACTGTTTTATAGCAGAATTCGTCTCTTTTGGAAAAATGATCTTTTTTTGGCTAAAAATGCAACTGGTAAAAATTAATTTTTTTTGTTGAGGATTCAGCTATTTTGTTAAAAATTTGTCATTTTTGGCATGAATTGAACTGTTTTTTTTTTTAGTTTCAAAAAAAAATATTTTTTAGTTGAAATATCATTTATGCCATCTAAATAATGTATTCATGAATTAATAATAATAATCAATAAAACAATGGTCTTTAGCATTTTGAAATACAAATTTAATGTTTTTCGTTTAATAGAATATCATATTCCTTTAAAAATATAAAAGATCCAATTTTTCAAAGTGCTGATAAGTTTGTTACACTCGCCTTATTATACAAAAAATATATGTTTTTGATAAACTTGATTCAACTTTAATAATACAATTTCTTTATTTAAGTTAACTGATGTAAAGTATGTAAACTGTGTGTGTGTGTTATTTATGAAAATAGTTTAAATCTTGAAAATAAAAAAAGTACTTTTTTCTCTACTAATTAAATTGAAATATTTTTAAATAATGTGAGAATTTTCTTTGCAACTTACATAATAAATTTTTTTTTAACTTATTTGATTATATTTTGACTTTTCGAAAATTCCATTTACGGATAAAATATTTTAAGATGTCAAAAAAAAATAAAAATAAATAGAACATTCAAACAACTGAAGAATAAATTAATTTTAATTAAATAAAATTGAACATCTCTTTAGAGATTCCTAAAATCATGCAAAATAAAGAAACTTTTTAAGAATTTTAAAAGTTTTCAAGAGAATGAAAAAAATTCTTAAAATTCCTGGGGAAATTTCAACTAATTCTTCATTTTTAAATATAAATTTTGAGAGAAATTGGCCAAAATTTCAAAACATTTTAAATTATTTCCTCCAATTTCGAAAAAGAATGTGGACGCTTTTAAAGCCAAATTTTTCAATAAGAAAGATAATAAAGTTTTATAAATAATTAGATCAAGTTTAAGTGACATTTAGAAGTTTCAAAAATATTTAAAATTAATTCAAAACTTGAAAAAATTTCAAAAAATTTAGAAAAAGAACGTGGTCGATTTTAAAGCTAAATTTTTCAATAAGCAAGATTACAAAGTTCTATAAAAAATTCGTATAAGATTAAGAGATGTTGAGAAGTTTTAAAATAATTTTTAATTAATTTAGAGCTTAAAACGATTTGTAAAAAAAATTTACATTTTCAAATATTTTGATATAAAAATGTTGAAGCTTTTAGGCATTTTGGAAGGATTCACGATGATAAAAAAAATGTCTTAAAATTGATGGGATAATTTAAATTGAGTTTTTATTTTGAAAAATTAATTTTAAGGCAATAATAAGAAAGCCTTTAAAACATTTTAAGAGATTTACAAAATCATTAAAACAGAATCTGGGATATTTGAAGGCAATTTTTTTAATTTTTCAGAATTTTAAGAAAATTTTTCGAAAAATCGAATAATTTCAAAAGATATTTAGAAGGTTGAAATTTTTGGAAATAGGTAAAAAAATAATTTATAATTTGGCAAGATTTCCAAAAATTTTAAACAAAATATAAATTCTCGAAGATTTCGAAAAAATTTGCTAAGGTTTTTAAGAATTTCGAAAGGATTTCAGAAATTAGACACCTTTTTTAAAGATTCCAAATGTCGAATGACTTTTTTTTGAAAATTTAATTTTTTTTTAAATTTGAAAGATTTCAAATTTTTTCAATCTTGAAAGGTGTTTGAAAATTTTAAGAATAATTTGAGTCAATTTATAAGATTCTAAACCGTTTGAATGTCCTAAATATCTTTTTTACTGACTCGAATTTTTCCTAAAATTTTGCAATTTATCGACATATCTGAAATTTTCAAAACTCTTTTTGAATTTTCTCAAGAATCTTAGGAAAATTATATTTTTATAACCTTGAGCACAAATAAACAAATAAACTTCAGAATTATTGGATATTATTGGTACAATAAAAGTTTATTTTTAGTTTCAAAGACATCGATTACAATTATGTAATTTTTTTTAATGTTTGTGATGTTGTGAAATGAGTATCTAAATTCAATTTTCAAAATTATACGTACATATGTTTTAATTTTTTTGTTATTAGTATAAAAAGTTATTAATATTTCAAATGTTCAGAAATGAAATTTCAAGTTAAAAAAAAAATATATAAAATAAAAAGTATTTGAATTTTTCAATGAAAATAATTGTTGAAGGCTTTTTATGTTGTGAAATGCTTAATTGATTATTGACTAATTAATTTTTTTGCAATATTAAATCACACAAAGATTACATTTTTATTTTTCTCCATTAATTAAAATAAATTGATTATTTATTTTAAGGCTATGTATTTGGACACTGGCTATGATTTGTATAATAAAAGTTTATTTATATTTAACATATCTCTATTACAATTAGATAATTTTTTTAAATGTGTGTGCTGTTTTGAAATAAGTATCTGAATCTCGTATTCAGAATTATATGTAAACGTTTAAATTTGTTCAAAAATTATTCTCGAAGCTTATTAATAAATTAAATTTGTAGAAATGAAAGTTCGAATAAAAATTGTTATAGAGTAAAAGTTATTTGAATGTTTGAATGAAAAAAATTGTTTAATGCTTTTTATGTTGTTAACTGAATAAATAATTATTAACTGACTCTGTTGAAACTTAAATTTTCTGCAGTTAGTTTAAAAGGTTATTAATTAATTAAAATGTCAGAAGTGGTCGTTTATATTTGAATATATATAAAGTAAAAATTATTTGAATGTTTACATTATTTCAGAATTCAATTTCAGCAAGAATTTAAGTTTTCAAAAACTTTTAACAAAACAATAGTTATTCGAAAATTAGTTGAATGATAAATATGAATATAAAAATTGGTGCACGCATACCTAAATAAGAATTAAAAATTAAAACAAAAAAAATTAACAATTAAAACGTTGCCTAAATAAAATAAATTTTGATACATTGAGACACGTTGTCAAATTTATGTAACGAATTTTCTGAAGAGGAAGAGAAACGCAAGCAATAATTAATATATTTATTAAATTGATGAATAAAAGGTCAGAAGATCTCTTTCAGAACCCGATTGACTCTTATTATTCTCAACGTCATGTTTGACTTGAAATCGCACCTGAATGATCAGCAATTTATTCCTGACAGGAATACCAGGGCGGTATAAATACAAATACTTTTTCAATATTTTTAATACAATAAAAATTATACAAATTGAATAAATAAACATTATATTAATAATTATATCAAAGTTTGACAAATATTGATGTTATTATTTTGTTTTCACTACTCAAAAACTAAAATTAGTATTAAAAAAATATTGATTTCAGACCAGTAGACAACAAATAATTAACACCAACATATTGATGTTATTAAAATGATATAAATCTTGACTCTCAATCACCTGCGAAACAATTTTTGATCATGATTTACAGTCACCTCTTGGGTGATAATTATCTCTCGATCGAGTGTAATTTTTTGTCCTCGAGGCGTCGATAATGAACGATAATTTAAGAGGAATAATTTTCACTGCAGAAATTTATTGTGTCTTGTTTTTTATAAAAATTTATTATTTTATCTTGAGGATTGCTGTAATTAAATCAATAATTCGAGGATACATTTTTTGTTTATAATAAGTGGCACAGCCCTGGCTCAATAAAAGAGTCTCAAAGGTCAAATTGAGCTCTAAGTTTAAATTACTCAACTGCAAACAGATCAGAACATCTAATTATTAGATCGCAGGCCTTTGTCTCAAATAAAAGTTACGAGGGAGAAAGCACGCCTTGCTTGTTTGCCTATTGCTCTAGTGCCTCTTCCTTGTCACGACGGGATTTCAAATTAGGAGTTGAAATGTAAAGATAAGAGAAGATTGAAATGTTTCAAGCAATTCGTGAGAAAATCAAATAAATCTTGTCATTTTAAAACTCTTTAGTACAAAAAAATTATAAACAATAATAATAATGAAATAATAATAATAATTAAATATTTATAAAAATAACAAAATAATAAGGCACTTGACTTAGTCCCGGGAACAAGTTTGAAAAAAAGGAGGTTAATAATAGAGGTTAGAAGTTGGAGGTTAGAGTTTAGAGGTCTGAGGTTAGAAGCTAGAGACTAGAGGCTAGAGGTTAGAGGCAAGACGCTACAGATTATGGGGTAGAGGCTAGAGGTTAGAGGTTAGAGTTTAGAGGTTTCAGGTTACAGGCTAGAGCCCGGAGGTTAAAAGCTAGAGGTTAGAGTTCAGAGGTTTGAAGTTAGAGGTTAGATACTAGAGGCTAGAGGTCGGAGGTCAGAGGCTAGAATCTAGAGGTTAAAGGTTAGAGGCTAGAAGCTAGAGATTAGAGGTTATAAGCTAGAGGTTATAGGCTAGAGGTTAGAATTTAGAGGTTTGAGTTTAGAGGCTAGAGGTCGGAGGTTAGAGGCTAGAAGCTAGAGGTTAGAGGTTAGAGTTCAGAGGTTTGAAGTTAGAGGTTAGAGGCTAGAAGATAGAGGCTAGAGATAAGAGTTTAGAAGTTTAAGGTTAGAGGCTAGAGGCCGGAGTTCAGAGGCTAGAAGCTAGAGGTTAGCGGCTAGAAGATAGAGGCTAGAGATTAGAGTTTAGATGTTGGAGGTTAGAGGTCAGAGGCTAGAGGCCGGAGTTCAGAGGCTAGAAGCTAGAGGGTAGAGGTTAGAGGCTAGAAGCTAGAGATTAGGGGTTAGAAGCTAGAAGTTAGAGGCTAGAGGTTAGAGCTTAAAGGTTTGAGGTTAGAGGCTAGAGGTCGGAGGTTTGAGGCTAAAAGCTAGAGCTCAGAGATTTGAAGTTAGAGTTTAGAGTCTAGAGGCTAGAGGTTTGAGGCTAGAAGCTATAGGCTAGAGGTTAGAGGCTCGAAGTTAGAAGTTAGAGGTTAGAGTTTAGAGGATTGAGGCTAGAGGCTAGAGCTCGGAGGTCAAAGGCTAGAGGTTAGAGTTCAGAGGTTTGAAGTTAGAGGTTAGATGCTAGAGGCTAGAGGTCGGATGATCAGAGGCAAAAGCTAAAGGTTAGATGCTAAAGGCAAGAAGCTAGAGATTAAAGTTTAGAGTTTTGAGGTTAGAGGCTAGAGCTCGAAGTTAAAGGCTAGAGGTTAGAATTCAGAGGTTTGAAGTTAGAGGTTAGATGCTAGAGGCTAGAGGTTGCCGATCAGAGGCTAGAAGCTAAAGGTTAGAGGTTAGAGGCTAGAAGCTAGAGATTAGATGTTATAAGCTAGAGGTTGGAGGTTATAGGCTGGAGTTTAGAATTTAGAGATTTGAGTTTAGAGGCTAGAGGCCGGAGTTCAGAGGCTAGAAACTAGAGGATAGAGGTTAGAGTATAGAAGCTAGAGATTGGAGGTTAGATGCTAGAAGTTAGAGGCTAGAGGTTAGAATTTAGAGGTTAGAGGCTAGAGGTCGGACGTGGGAGGCTAGAAGCTAGAGGTTAGAGGTTAGAGTTCAGAGGTTTGAAGTTACAGATTAGAGTCTAGAGGCTAGAGGTTTGAGGCTAGAAGCTAGAGATTAGAGGTTAGAGGTTAGAGGCTAGAGGTTTGAGGCTAGAAGCTACAGATTAGAGGTTAGAGGTTAGAGTTTACAGGTTTGAGGTTAGAGGCTAGAGCTCGGAGGTTAAAGGCTAGAGGTGAGAGTTCAGAGGTTTGAAGTTAGAGGTTTGATGCTAGAGGCTAGAGGTCGGAGATCAGAGGCAATAGCTAAAGGTTAGAGGTTAAGGGCTAGAAGCTAGAGATTAGAGGCTAGAGCTCGGAGGTTGAAGGCTAGAGGTTAGAGTTCAGAGGTTTTGAAGTTAGAGGTTAGATGCTAGAGGCTAGAGGTCGGAGATCAGAGGCAAAAGCTAAAGGTGAGAGGTTAAAGGCTATAAGATAGAGATTAGATTTTAGAGGTTTGAGGTTAGAGGCTAGAGCTCGGAGGTTAAAGGCTAGAGGTGAGAGTTCAGAGATTTGAAGTTAGAGATTAGATGCTAGAGGCTAGAGGTCGGAGATCAGAAGCAAAAGCTAAAGGTTAGAGGTTAAGGGCTCTAAGCTAGAGATTAGAGTTTAGAGGTTTGAGGTTAGAGGCTAGAGCTCGGAGGTTAAAGGCTATAGGTTAGAGTTCAGAGGTTTGAAGTTAGAGGTTAGATGCTAGAGGCTAGAGGTCGGAGATTAGAGGCTCGAAGCTAAAGGTTAGAGGTTAGAGGCTAGAAGCTAGAGATTAGAGGTTGGAAGCTAGAGGTTAGAGGCTAGAGGTTAGAGTTTAGATGTTTGAGTTCAGAGGCTGAAGCTCGGAGGTTAGAGGCTATAAGTTAGAGGCTAGAGGTTAGAGTTTAGATGTTGGAGGTTAGAGGTTAGAGGCTAGAAGCTAGAGGCTAGAGATAAGAGTTTAAAAGTTTAAGGCTAGAGGCTAGAGGTCGGAGTTCAGAAGCTAGAAGCTAGAGGTTAGAGGTAAGAGGCTAGAAGCTAGAGATAAGAGGTTAGAAGCTAGAGGTTAGAGGCTAGGAGTTAGAGTTTTGAGGTTTGAGGTTAGAGGATAGAGTTCGGATGTTAGAGGCTAGAAGATAGAGGTTAGAGTTCAGAGGTTTGAAGTTAGAGTCTGGAGGCTAGAAGCTAGAGGTTAGAGGTCAGAGTTTAGATTTGGAGGTTAGAGGTTAGAGGCTAAAAGCTAGAGGCTAGAGATTAGAGTTTAGAAGTTTAAGGTTAGAGGCTAGAGGTTAGAGGCTAGGATCTAGAGATTAGAAGCTAGAGTTCGAGGTTAGAGTTCAGAGGTTTGAACTTAGAGGTTAGAGGCTAGGGATTGGAGGTCAGAGGACAGGCTAGAAGCTAGAGGCTAGAGTTTAAAGGTTTGAGGCTAGAGGCTACACGTCGGAGGTTAGAGGCTAGAAGATAGAAGCTAGATATTAGAGGCTAGAAGCTATTGGTTAGAGGTTAGAGGCTAGAAACTAGAGTTCAGAGGTTAGAGTTTAGAGGTTTGAAGTTGGAGGTTAAAGGTTATAGGCTATAAGCTACAGTTTAGAGGTTAGAGGCTAGATGTCGGAGGTTAGATGCTAGAAGCTAGAGGTTAGAGGTTTGAGTTCAGATGTTTGAAGTTAGAAGTTAAAGGTTAGAGGCTAGAAGCTACAGTTTCGAGGTTAGAGGCTAGAGGTCGGAGGTTAGATGCTAGAAGCTACAGGTTAGAGGTTAGAGATCAGAGGTTTAAGTTAGAGGTTCAAGGTGAGAGGCTAGAAGCTACAGTTTAGAGGTTAGAAACTAGAGTTCGGAGGTTAGATGCTAGAAGCTAGAGGTTAGAGGTTAGAGGCTAGAAGTTAGATATTGGAGGCTAGAGCTCGAAGGTTAAAGGATAGAGGTTAGAGTTCAAAGGGTTAAAGTTAGAGGTTAGAGGTTGGAGGATAGAGGTTAGAGGCTAGAAGCTAGAGGTTAGAGTTTGGAGGTTTGAGATTAGAGGCTAGAGACTAGAGTTCGGAGGTTAGAAGCTAGAGTTTAGAGGCTAGAAGGTAGAGGTTAGAGTTTAGAGTTTATAGGTTAGAGGTTAGAGGTTAGAGGTTAAAGGTTAGAGGTTAGAGGTTAGAGGTTAGAGGTTAGAGGTTAGAGGTTAGAGATTAGAGGTTAGAGGTTAGAGGTTAGAGGTTAGAGGTTAGAGGTTAGAGGTTGGAGATCTTAAGCCTGAGATAAAAACGAGCTTCCTCATTTTGTGTTTCAATAATAAATATAATATGATACTAATCTTCTTTCTAAAAAATAAGTGTGTCGCGAAAATATCGATTTCATTTTTGTCGCTTTTCCTTAATGCCGATTGGGTAATTTGAAAAACTTGAAGGAATTTTGCCAAATTCAAACACATAATGAAGAATCGATTTTCAGTGGCTTAAGATTTATTAACTTAAAATTGTATCAATGCATTTTCAGTTTAAATATTTAGTTTTCAATCAAGAAAAAGAGAACCTGCAACAAAACAGTTAAATTTCGAACTAAATTGATGAATCTTTGATAAAAAAAAATGAATTCTCAACAAAAAGTATAATAGTTGATATTTCCATAAAATTTTCTCAATTAAAAAAAAACTGTTATCTTAAATCACAAAAAATGTATTTTCATACAACGTTTTTGTTGAATTTTTTATTCAAAGAAATTTTATTAAATGTCTATCAAAAAAATATTTCGGCAGAAAATTGATCAGGAAAATTTTCAGTTAAAAAAAAATAATTTTCAATTTAAAAGAACTAATTTTGAACCAAAGAAATTAAATCTCAACCCAAAAGATTAATTTTCTACCAAAAACGAATCATTTTTGACAAAATACATAAATTTTCAACCAAATATTTTAATTTTTAATGACATTTTTAATCTAATAATTGAATTTTCAAACAGAAAGGTTATATTGTTACCAAAAAAAGACAAATTTAAAAAAAAATATATGAATTTTAAAATAAAAAAGATAAATTTCCAACTCAAAATAGAATTGTTTAATTTAAATTTGAATAAATAAGTTTTTAACCCAATAAAAGAAATTTGTAACGAAATAGTTAAATTTTCAACCAAGCAGGTGAATTTTCAACCAAAAAGATTAAATGTTCATGAAAAATAAATTTGGACAACAAATTTAGTTAAATTTCTAGTTTAAAAAAATTAATTTTCAATTTAAAAAAAAACTAATTTTCTACCCAAAAAAATATAATTATTGACAAAATAAATGCAATTTCAACAAAATATTTTTATTGGAATTCCCCACCAAAAAGGTTAATTTTCTACCAAAAAGATAAAATGTCATTAAAAAAACAATTTTCGACAGAAAATTAATTTAAAATTTTAGTTGAAAAAATAATTTTCCAATACAAACACTAATATTCAACTGAAGAAAAATTAATTTTTTATGAAACAACTAATTTTCTACCAAAAAAGTATACTTTTTAACAAAAGTACCTGAATTTTCAATTTTAATGAATTTGAGTGGATTTTGAATTTACAGTTGAATTTTTAACCAAAAAGGTAAATTAGTCTTCAAAAAGAATAATATTTTACCACAAAAGACAAAGTTTCAACAAAATATAGAAATTTTCAAACAAATAGTTGAATTTTCAATCGAAAAAGATTAATGTTGAAAACCACATGTTTAGTTAAATTTTCTGTTAAAAAATTAATTTTCAATAAAAAAAACTCATTTTTAACCAAAAAGATTAATTTTCTACCAAAAAATATCCATTTTTAATGAAATGCATGAATTTTCAACCAGATAGTTGCATTTTCGAGTGAAGAAGATAAATGTTCAACAAAAAACATAATAGTTAAATTTTCAGTTAAAAAAACAATTTAAAAAAATGTTAGCGTAATAGTTAAATTTTGATCAAAAGCAAAGGTTTTTCAACTAAAATGATGAATCATCAACCAAAAAAATGAATTTTTTACAAAGTATTTCGACATTTTGGACTGTAACCATATTAAGCCTCAGAGAAAAATAAGCTTCCTCATTTTCTTAAATATTATTAAAAAATAAATAATAGGTGAATTCCATTATTTTTGATGATTTTAATATGAATACTCTATTAATTTTAACAATAATGTAAATATTTTAAAATTGTTCATTTATGTCCTTTTTTAAAGTTGAAATTTTACACATACAACAAAGAACTTTTTATTTTTAAATTAATAAAATCATCTCCATTTAAAAATTGAATTTTTCACATTTTGTGTTACAATTTAGATGCGAGATTTTATAGGATTTCAAGAGATTTTAAAGAATTCTAAATACTTTAAAGGCATTTTCCGGGATTTCGAGGATTTTAAAAACAATTTAAAAGGTTTCAAGTGGCTTCAAAAAATCTCACAGAAATTCAACATATTTTATGACATTATAAAAGAATTTAATTTCAAAAAATTTCATAAATTTCCTGATGCATATATCAAATGATTTTAAGTTATTTCTAAAGGTCTCAACAAAGAATTCCTAAGATTTAGTATGACAACAAAGAATTCCATGAGATTTGACTGGATTTTAAAGGATTTCAAGAGATTTGAAAAAATTTTAGGTAATTTCAACAAAATTTGAAAGATTTTAGGGAATTTTCAAGATTTTAAGGAATTTGAAAATAATTTAAGCTATTTCAAGGAATTTCAGGGGATTTTTAAACATTGTGATAGATTTAAAAAATTCGAGAGATTTCAAAGAATAAAACAAGATTTCTTAGAATCTAAAAGATCTCCAGACGATTTTTGAGGAATTTCTGCATTTTCAAAGGGATATTAAGGGATTTCCTGACATTTTTATGATTTTAAACAATATTAATTTCAAGTAATTCAAAAATTTGTTGAAAGATTCAAAAGAGGATTTTTTGACATTACGACAGTTTAAAAAAGCAAGATTTTCAAATTTTGAAAATTCATGAGTCTACAGAATTTTGAAGGATTTCTAGAGATTTGGAAAACTTTAAGAATATTTTCAAGATTTCACGGAATTTCACAATAATTTCAGCTATTTCAAGGAATTTGAACAGATTTTTAAATGTTTCGAGATATTTCAAAAATGTAAGGGTTTATTCATAATGTGTCCCCTAAGGGTTTACATGACTTCCATTTCTTATACTACTTCTGTCTACATATTTTATAAATCTTATCCTTACTATTTACATTTATTTACAACTATTTACAGAAAACCTTTCATAGTATCATCGGAAATAAAATTCAATTTCACATCACAAAAATTCAAGGACTTTAGCAATAGCTAAAAAAAGGTGGTCCGATAACAATAGACGATAGTTTTATGTATTGTTTTTTACATTCTCATCACAATGAGAAAGGATTAGTTTTATGTGAAAACTGACTATTGCGAATTTGTTTAAATCTCCACGTTCCTAGACCCCCTGAATCCGAAAAAAAAAACAAGTTTTACGATAGTGTCTGTCTGTCATTGTTGTCGGCGTTATTGTCGTTGACTGTATACCGGATAGCTTTTGAAAGACTAGTCGGATTAGGTTGCGCTTTAGCGCACGTTTTTCAGTGACCATAAAGAAAGAAAGAGTTCCTGAATCGACATTTTAAAATTCTCATCAGAGACGGTATTAGATTTGTGTAAAATTTGACCCCCCCCCCTCCCACCTGGTTTTGTCAAATGTCCACGTTTTGAGACCTTCTGAATACAAAAAACAGGATTTAGCGAATGTGCCTAGCCCGCTGTATGTATGAATGGGTGTGTGTATGTAGATTTTTAATCTGAAAGAACGATAACTTTCGAAGGAATTGACAGATTGGATTGGGCTTTGGTATACTCTTTAAGTGACAAAATGACAAAATCGAGTGCGAAGCACGAGACACGTGATGAGAATGTGTTCGTTAAAGCCGAAGGAGCTTTAACAAAATAGAATTCATAATCACCAAATTACAGTTATCGATGCTACTAATCTGTTATAAATAATTTTTTGATGGGATGCGTAGTTTTTATTTTAATCGTAAAAAATGACATAAAAAATAAACAAATAAAATTTGTTTCAAAAGACGACACAGTTGCGAAAAAGAATAAATAGACAAAAATTATTCATTCAAAATTATGTACAAATTTATTGATAATCATTTTTTGATAACACGCGTAGATTTTGTTTTAATCGTAAAGCATTACATTAAAATAAAAAATAAAGGTTTTTGGAAAAACGACACAGGCTACAATAAAATGTTGAGTAACAAGATTGTTCGCCTCAATTATATCTGCAAATTTTATTTTAAACCTTTTTAGGGTTTCCTAGCCCCGAGCTGAACCCTTTATGGTTTCGGTCGGGTGTCCGTCCATCCGTCGTACAAAAGGGCATAAGCGTCAACATTTTATTCCAAAAATTTTTTTTGAACCAATTTTTTGTTCACAAATTTTTCGAACAAATTTTTGTTTAAAAATTGTTAAAAAAATTGTTTGTTTAAAAATTGTTCAAAAAATTGTTTGTTTAAAAATTGTTCAAAAAATGTGTTGTTTAAAAATTTTTCAAACAAATTTTTTTCAATGGGCTACGAATTCCTTCATTGTAGGCGCTCGGCACCTACTTTGACTAATATTTTGATTAAACGCTTAGTTTTTGTTGTAATCCTGAAAAATACAATTACGAATAAACAAATTAAATTTATTGAAAATCGACAAGAAGTACACAAATTTTCTTTCGACCTTTTTTTGATAAGACGCGCACTTTTTTTAATTATAAAAATAAGACAATGAAAGTAAGACTGTTTCAATATTAATGCGCATTATGAATTGTAATAATATGCATTTCTTGAAATTATACGAGGTACAATATGAGAATGTATTCGTTAAAGCCGTTTTCAGAATTATATAAATAAACAAATAATTTTAAAAAGAATCACAATTAAAAAACTTAAAAAATAAGTAAATGATTGATAAAAAGGAAAAATTGGTAAATTTACAAATTTGATATTATATTTATATTAATATTAATACTAATATTTATATTAAAGCTGGAAACTCCCAACTCTTGACAATACCATTACAGAAGCGAATTTAATGGAAATAATATATTAAAAATAATTAAATGTGAAAAAAATTACCAAGCTAAAATGTTCCGAATTGAAAAACTGTAAGTACACCGAGGACGTTTTCTTTTTCTGCCTCTCTTATAGCTTCCTTGCAAACGTCCCCAATGTAGTTACACTTTTTAATTCGGAACATTTTTGCTTGGTAATTTATTTATTTTTGATTGGTCAATTATTTTTGATTTTTGTTTCCATTGTCGTATCGTCAAGATTGGGGACTTTTCAGCTTTATTATTTCAAATTATTTTCAAATTTTGTATCCATTATTTACTTATTTTTATAGTTTTTCAATTAGGAGTCTTTTTAAAAATACGTTTTTATTTATATGTATAATTATGAAGAATACAAAGACCGGGAGTTTTGTCGAATTTTTAAATTACTTAGTTTTTTTTAAATATTCGGTTATTTTTTAATTAATCAAGTTAATTTTTTTAAAATTATTTAGTTATTTTATATTTTTTAAAGATTCATTATTAAGAGACTGTTCAAACATATGATTGTATAATTTATGTAATTGTGAAGAACACAAAAGACCAGGAGTTTCTTCAATTTTTTAATTATTTAGTTTTTTATTTTTTGTTTAAAATATTCAGTTATTTCTTAATTTCGAAGAACATAATTTTATTTTTAAGAGTGCATCAAACCGGTATTTTTTAAATCTTTTAGTTATTTTAAATGTTTTTCAGTTATTAATTCTTCTTCTTCTTCTTCTTCTTTATTCATAATGTGTCCCCTAAGGGTTTTCATGAATTCCATTTCTTATACTACTTCTGTCTACATATTTCATAAATGTTATCCTTACTATTTAGATTTATTTACAACTATTTACAGAAAACCTTATAGCTAGAACCTTATTTCTATTTTTAACGATAGCGCAATTTGGGATGTGTTAGCGAACGAGTGAGCGAGTGATCGAAAGCGAGAGTGCGAGAGAGAGCGATAACGCAAACGCATCTTAATCTACTTATGCTATTAAATAACCATTCCTTACAAATCTTTACGCTTCTAGTTTAAGCGACTTCCGTTTCCTTTTTCTTTCACTTCTCTTATACCTCCATTTTGCCACTTTTTTGCATCCATTCTTTCAATCTTTCTCATTCGCTTTCCTAGCACCCTCTAACTCCTTCATCCACTCTTCCCCCAAACCATCCTCCCCTAGAACCTTTACCACATTCTCTTGCCAGCTTCCTTTATCTTCCATTTTTCTCCTACATCCTTCCCATATAGCTCCCATGTTTCCTCTTCCCATTCACAGATTCTGCACTTCCTGTTCTCATTCTTTTCCCAATACATACCTGCCCTTACCTCGTTTCCCAATCTAAATCTTGCTATTCTGGTCCATCTTTTCTCTTCCTATCCCTTTTCTAAATACTTCGGTAATCCCTCCTTTTTCATCAACTTATACCATTTATTATATTTTGATTCCTCATTCATCCTCCATCTTTCTATTAATTGTCTTTCCTTCTCCCTTTTTTCCACTTCTTCATAGTTTACTCCAGTCCCGCCTTCTATATCTCTAGCCTTAAATAACTCCCTCCTTTCTTCTTCGCATTTCGTTAATTCCATTGCCCTCCCTCTCCTTTCTTCTATCTCCATTAAACACTATCTCGCCAACTCCCCTCCCTTTCCCTCCCTCAGCTGTGTCTCAAAACTCCATGCCCTCTTTCCCGCCCTAGTACTTAATTTATCCCTTTGCGCTTCTTCTCTCACCATATATCCCGGCGTCCGTCTGTCTACCCCCAGCGTCCACCTTATATACATTTCTTGTAAACTCTCAATCTCTTTCCTTTCTTTCCATCCCCATATCTCTGCTCCATAACCTAATACTGGTCACACCAGCGTATCAAATAACCACATTCTCCTTCTCCAATTTCTTTCAAACCTCCTTTTTCCTATTCCCCATATCTGTTTGATTACCCATGCTGCTTTTTTTTATTCTTTCTCTTATATGAGCTCTATGATCTCCATTTCTTTGCAAGGTATATGACAAATACTTAAACTCTAACTTCTTCTAATTTTATTCCCTTCCATCTCCCCGTCCATTCTTTCTTTCTGCCCCCTCCTTTTCTAAACCTCATTATCTTTGTCTTTTCTACATTTAAATTCAACTTTTTCCCATCTAATTACTTCTCTAATCCTGTAATCAAGCCCGCCATCCCTTCTTCATCCTCTGCCATCAACACTATATCGTCTGCGTATGCCAGTTTATATATCTTTTCTTTCCCTATCCTAACTCCTCTCCACCTTCTTTTCTTAATTTCTTCTTCCAGGTCTGATATTAATATATTATATAAAAGTGGGCTCAGAGGACATCCTTGCCTTACTCCTCTCACCAACCAGAAGCTATCTCCTACTTTTTACCCTACGTTTACCTTGCTTTTTGTCGCTCTAAAAATGACCAATACTTTCTTTATCAATCCCGCTCGTACCCCCTTCTTCTCCATAATTTTTTCTATCTCGCCTCGATCTAATGAGTCAAACGCCGCCTTCAAGTCCACGAACATTGCTCTCATTGCCCCTTTCTCCCTGTTAATCCTCTTATTTATTAGATAGTTCAGAACATATAAATTGTCCATCACCCCCATCCCTTTTCTACACCCAGTCTGATTCGGTGGCTCTATCTTTTTTTCCACAACTCAATCTCTCCGATAAAACTTTCACATATACATTATACAGTGTTGGCATTAGTGCCACTCCTCTATAATCCTTAACCTCCTCCCCTTTGCCTTTCTTTACTATTGGTATCACTTTTCCTTCTTTCCGTAACTCTGGCCACCCCTCTCCTTTCCACACTCTATTGCACATTATCCATGCCCATTACTCTAATTCTTTCCCCCTATATTTTCAGACTTCATTTGGAATCTCATATATTCCAGGAGCCTTTCCATCTTTCATCATCCCTAATACCTTGACTATTTCCTCCCTTGCAATGTCCTCCTCATCCATTTCCCTGCCATATTTTCCTCCTTTCCTAACTTTCCTCTCCACCCCTCCTAGTAATTCTGTAAAATATTTTTTCCATTCTACCATCTCAATATCCTGGTTTACTCTTTTCCTTCTTCTTCTCTCTCTATTTACTACCCTACGTTACATTTGGGGCTGGGGGGGGGGGGTATGAGAAAAAACTAAATTTTTAAAAGAGGGGTCACTATTTTTAATTCGGAATTCATCTCCTTTGGTTAAAAATTATATTTTTTGGTTGAAAATTTAATTACTTGATTGAAAGTGCAACTATACTGTTAAAAAGTCATTTTTTATACAAAAACTCAACCACTTTGTTAAAAATTCAGTGTTTTAGTTCAAGGTTCACCTCTTTGGTTGAAAATTGAACTATTCTGATGGAAATACGTTTCATGTTTGGTTGTAAATAATTTTTTTTTCAAACTGACAATTAAACTATTCCATTTTTTGTTGAAAATTCATCTTTTTCAGGTAAAAATGTAACTGTTTGGTTAAAAATTTATCTTTCTTAGTTAAAATTTCAACTTTCTGATTGAAAATTCATGTATTTTGTTGTATTTTGTATTTTTTTCGTTGAAAAGTCGATTATTTGACTTGAAGCTGCATTACTTTGTAAAAGAATGAATTTTTCATATTAAGGATCTATAATTATAATTGAAAATTCAACTATTTGATTTTACATCAACTTTTATGTTGAAAATTCTACTGTTTTGTAGAAAATACATATTTTTGTCTTGAAAATCCAAAAACTTGGTAGAAAATTAAACTATTTGTTTGAAATTAAACCTTTCAGTTCAAAAATCAAATTTTTGGGTTGAAAATTCAACTTTTTTGTAGGTATTTGTCTTTTTGGCTTTAAAATGAAATAATTTTGTTGAAAATTTATGTATTTTGTTCCAAATTCATCATTCTTGGTAGAAAATTAATCTTCTTGGTCCAAAATTAATTTTCTTTTTTTTTTTTGAAAACTCATTTTTTCAAAATTATTTTTTTTATCTTAAAATTTAACTATTCCATGTTTGGTTGAAACTTCATCCTCTATATTGCATGGGTTGAAAATTCAACTATTTGGTAGAAAATTCATATATTTTGTGAAAAAGTCCACTGCTTTCTAAATCATTGGACTTTTTAGAATAAAAACTTCACTCTTCTGTCTGCCTTTTGAATTTTTTTTTGTTTGTATTGCAAATTCAAATATTTTATTGAAAATACACCTATGTATGCTGAAACTTCAACTATTCTGTTAGAAATTAAACCATTTTGTTAAAAATCTAATTATTTTTGGAAAACGTAACTATTTTGTTAAAGTCATCATTTCTGGTCGAAAATTCAACTATGTTTTTAGAAGTTTATCCTTTTGGATTGAAAATTCATCTTTTATGGTAGAAAAGTCATACAAATCGTTTAAAAATTTATCATTCTTGGGTGAAAAGTAACTTTTTTGTTAAAAATTCAAATGTCTTTGAAAAAATGCGTCTTTTTGGCTTGAAAATGTTACTATAAGGTTAAATCTTAAACTATTTTTCTAAAATTCGTCTCTTCTACTTAAGAATTTTTTTTTATTGAAAATTCTTCTTTTTGCGTTGAAAATTCATCTCTGTGTGTAGAAAATCTTTTTTGGTAAAAAATTCAACTATTTTGTAGAAAATGCAATACATTTCAGCTTGCATTCCTAGGAACTTAAAGTATTTCATATTGTCTTCAATAGCTTATTTGCATAAATTTTATTTAAAAGAATTTTTAAACATAAAAATTGTTACATGATATTAATGTTTTCTGTCTACATGGTCGATAATCAATATTTTTTCAAATATTGATTATACATTGATTAAATTATAAGATTGATTAAATATTGATTAAATATTGATTGATTCATGTAGACAGAAAACATTAACATCATATTATTTAAATAAATCACTGGTCAAAAAACATAACATCAATTAATATAAAATTGCTACTTTCGGGGGAGGGGGCGGAGGTAAAAAAAGATTAAATTTGGTATCATAGTTTAAAGACAACCCCTATATAGAGCTGTGTGTGTGTGGAGGGGGGGGGGGTCAAGTAAAAAAAGAGCAATTCGGTTTCCCCCTAAAAGGTGTCATAGAAATCTGTCACAAATCCTTGCAAAAGTCACATATGCGTTGGGTGAAGTGACTGCTGCAGTGGGTGCAAAGTATTGCTTTCAAAGGATCCCTCGGGACCTGGACTGATGGTGGCAGTGACATTCGTCCATTCCTCTGGGAAAAACGAGTCAATGTTCCGAGGGTAAAGCACTAAGCACAGTCCTCTATTGGTTCGCCCTGAGAAATGGCATTGTGTCATTCGCGGTAAAGCCGGGACTATAGCCGGTAATTTAACTTACCACATCGTTTAGTTAATTTATCGTCTGTAATAAAAACAATCCGAAAAAGTATCAACATTATGTTGAGCTGTTAGATCCTTTTAACTCAATTTATGGCTAATAGAGGCCTCGGACTCATTGGACGAAAATCATTTTTAATTAATTTTTTTATGAAAAAAAAAGATCTTTTTTCACACCGCTGGAATTCGAACCACAGAACTTCTGATTCGCGGTCAGGTGCTTTTTCTATTAAGATACTAGAGAGATTGAGAGAAGAAACTTTATTCCAGAAAATATAGGCATTATTATGCTAGATGGTACAAATCAAATTTTTAAAGGAATCGATATTATCATTTGAGAATAACAGAAGATTTTCAACGTCTTTTTCAGACTAGATGGAGTTATGAATCAAAAATCAGTTTTAATTAATTTTTTTATGAAAAAAAAATCTTCTTCTTTCACTCCGCTGGGATTCGAATCACAGAACTTCTGATTTTTGGTCAGGTGCTCTTCCCATTAAGCTACTAGAGAGATTGAGAGAAGAAACTTCATTTCAGAAACTATACGCATTATTATGGTAGATGGTACAAATCAAATTTTTAATGAAATCTGTATTATCATTAGAGAATAGCAGAATATTTTTAACGTCTTTCTCAGACTAGATGAAGTTATGAATTAAAAACCATTTTTAATCAATTTTTTTCTGAAAAGAAGATCATTTCCTCTCAGAAGTTCCTTTTTTTTTAGAAGTTCTGTGGTTCTAATCCCAGCAAAGTGAAAGCAGAAGATCTTTTTTTCAAACAAAAATTCATTAAAAATGATTTTTAATTCATAACTCCATCTAGTCTGAAAAAGACATTAAAAATTTTCCGTTTGACAAATTCAAAATAGTGTTTATAGTATGATATTGACATGAATTTGGAAAAATAGTAGCAAAATACCGTCAAACGGGGTATTTTCTGACATGTGGGGTAAAGTGACACATTCCTAAATTATTAGTTTAAATTACTCGAGGTGGTTTTAATCAGAATCTGAAATTAATTTAAGCTTTAACTGTTTCTAGATTCTGGTTGAAACCACCTTATGTAATTTAAAATATCAATTCAGGAAGTTTCGAGTTTACCCGATATGTCCGAAATTATCCCCTTTGACGGTAGTCTCATACAAATTTTTCAATATTCAATTTTGGGGTAATTATTTTTAAATTTGGTGATAAAAATAATAATAATTTAATTAATAATAATAATAATAATTTTATCGACAATTTTAGAAAAATATAGGAAAGAGGGTGATTTTACATGAAAATAGGATAATAATGAATAAATACATTTGTTCAAATAAAGTTAATGTACATACAAGATTGAATTCAAAATAAAACACTTTAAATTCCTAAGATTTTCAAGTCAAAATATATATTGAATTTTTAGGAAGCAAGAATAATTTTCTAACCGGAATGACGGATTTTCAACAAAATACATGAATTCTCAACTGATAAGGGACAAATTTCTAAATAAAACAGTTACATTTTCAAATAAAAAATTCGTTTTGATAAAAAAAAAAGAATTTTCAACAAAGAACTTAAATTTTGCAACCAAAGAGACGAATCTTAGAAAACCTCAAAAATGCATTTTTCACCAAATAGTTAAATTTTCAACCAAAAAAATGAATTGTCTACAAAAAAAAACACGAATTTCCAACAAAATACATTAATTTTCAATGAAATTGTTCAATTTTAAAGCAAAAAGGAAGAATTATCTACAAAACACTGGAACTTCCAACCCAAAAATATGATTTTTTGACACAAAAGTTAATTTTCTACAAAATACATGAATTTTTAACTTATAAAGCATAAATTTCTAAATGAAACAGTGAAATTTTCAGATGAAAAAATTAATTTTTATAAAAAAAATGAATTTTCAACAAAATTGTTGTATTTGAAAACAAAAAGGAAGAATTATCTACAAAACAGTAGAATTTTTAAACTGAAAATAGGATTTTTTGACAAGAAATTTAATGTTCTACCATAAAGTTGAATGTTCATAAAAATATTTTAATTTTCAACAAAATTTTATTAATTTAAACGCAAAATAATAATTTCTGACAAAAATTAATTCTCAACAAAATACATGAGTTTTCAAATTATGAAGGGTACATTTCTAAATGGAACAGTACAAGTTTCAAATAGAAATATTATTTTTTATTAAAAAAAAACGAGTTTTCAACTAAATACATCAATTTTCAACAAAATTGTTGAATTTGACAGCAAAAAGAAAGAGTCATCTGCAAAACAGTGCAATTTTTTAACCGAAAATATGATTTTTTAACAGAAAATTCAATTTTCTACCATAAAGTTAAATGTTCATAAGAATAGTTTAATTATCAACCAAAATTTTTTAACCAAAATTTTTTTATTCAAAAATAAAATACGAATTTTTTAGAAAAATTAATTTACAACAAAATACATGAAGTTTCAACTTATAAAGGATGAATTTCTAAATGAATGAGTGAAATTTTCAGATAAAAAAATTAATTTTTATAAAGAAAAAGAAAAAACGAATTTTCAACAAAATTGTTGAATCTGAAAGCAAAAAGGAAAAATTATGACAAAACAGTGGAATTTTTAACGGAAAATATGATTTTCTAACAAAAAAATTAATTTTCTGCCATAGAGTTAAGTTTTCATAAAAATAGTTTAATTTTTAACCAAATATTCTAATTTAAACGAAAAATACAAATTTTTTACAAAAATTAATTTTCAATAAAATAGTTTAATTTCCTACCAAACTGTTAGATCATTAACGAAACCAGAATAATTTGGACCCAATTAGTTGCATTTTCACCAACAAAAGAAAAAAATGAATTTTCAACCAAAAGATTCATTTTCGATAAAAAAAAAGAAGAATTTTGAACAAAATACATAAATTTTCAGCTAGAAAAGATGAATTTTTAATAGTAATATCAATTTCTAACAACAACAAAAACACAAACAAATATTCAACGAAAAAGTCATATTTTCAACAAAAGAGGAGATTTTTCAAGTAAAATTATGAATCTTAAAAAAATAAATTTTCAACAAATCAGTTCTACCCAAAAGATGATTTTTTATCCCGGAGGATTAATTTTCTAAAAATGAAATAGATCGATTTTCAACTAAGAAGGTGAATGTTAAGAAAATGAACTTTCAACAAACTAGCTCAACTTTCAACCAGGTAGTTGAATTTTCAAATAAAAGAAATTGATTTTCAAGCAATCTACCAAAAAAGTAAAAAACACGAATATTCAACAAAATTGTTGAATTTATTTTAAGGAATTTTCAACAAAAAAGTTAGTTTTCAACCAAATAGTTGAATTTTCTATAATAAACAATGAATTTTCAACCGAGAAGCTTAATTTTCGACCAAAGAAGAGGAATATTTAACAACAAAATTACTTCTTAACTATAAAATATCAATTTTCAAGAACAAATATAAATTTTCAGCCAAAAGTGGATTAGTTACTTTTTTATTTAAAAAAATGAATTTGCAAACAATCTCTGGAAATTCGTTGCAATTTTTAAAAATTTTGAAATACTTTAAAAACCCTTCAATTATTTCGAAATTTGTCATATCTCTTAAAATATCTTCAGAAATTTTAAATGATTTGATATCCTCTGAAATTAGATAAAACCGTAAGAATTCCTAGACATATTTTCAATCTGCTGAAATATTATAAAATAATTTCAAATTACTCAGAAATTTTCAAATCTCTTGAAATTTTCTATAATCATTCTCTTAAAAACTCTGAAATTTGTTAAATTCTTTTTAAAATATTCAAATATTTCAAATATAATTTTATTTTATTTACTTTTTAAATTTCTCTAGACATTCTTTGAAACTCTCTGAAATACCCTGAAATCTTTGAAATCCTGTTATATCTTTCATACACCTTTAATATCCCTGAAAATTTTTTCAAATCTGTAATTTGTAATATCTCTTGAAATATCTTCAAAATTTTTGAAAAGATTGACATTTTCTAAAATTAGATGAAACTTCTTGAAATCTCTTAAAATCTCTTGAAATCTTTTAAATTCTCTGAAATCCCTTGGAATCTTGAAAATACTCTAAAACCGCTGAAACCCCTTAAAATCCATTTAAATCTCTAAAATCATTGAAAATCTCTTAAAAGCCCTTTAAATTTATTAAAATCTTTGAAATCTAATAAAATCTTTAAAATCTCGATATCTGTTGAAATTTTGATTTTTCCGATGGAGGATCCCTAAAGCGGGTAATGCAACCGACATTGGATTATCACAAATTATTAATACTAATATATGTGAAATAATCAATTTAATTTAATCAATAGTTAAGACACCATACGTATTCATAAACGAAAATATAAATTATTCTTCTTTTTATTGTGCTCTTAATTAATGATTATCAAGCAATTTAAGACAAATGGTAGGATTATTGTAATTTTTTTTTAAATAGTACCAAAATAGTTTAATCATTAAAAAAAGTGTCAGAAAGTATCAATAATGGTATAAGTCCAAGGCCCTTTATTATTTTCTGCTCTATATTCTCAATTTGTTACTAATTTCATTTGTTTAATCAAATTTGCATGTCGCATTTGTAATTTAAATAAAAAAATATCTGATAAAGATGGTAAATCTTCAGGAAGTTCTGTAATGAATTGTAAATTCGGGCAATCAATTCTCGGCTCTTTCGATGTTTTACACGTCGTTCTGAAAACGATAAACACACTGATGTCGTTTCTCGATTCATGATACCATAAAACTGGATGTGATGAATTATTAGCGATCGCTTGGTCATGGGACGAACCTTCTCATTCGAGCCAATCGACTATTTTATAGGGACGACTGATAAATTACAAATAATAAAATTCCCGACACTGTAGAATTTCCGAATTCGAAAATTCCCGAATAATAAGATTCCCAAATAATAAAATTCCCGAACAGTTTGTAACATTGCCAAATTGGAAAATTCCTACGTAATGAAATTCACGAAATTTTATAATATTACCAAACAGTTCATAATATTACCGAATTGTAAAATTCCTAAATAATAAAATTCCTGAATAATAAAATTCCCAAATAATAAAATTCCTGTATTGGAAAATTCACGATTAGGTTATAATATTAGCAAATTGGACAATTCGGGAATAATAAAATTCCTGACAGTTTATAACATTACCGAATTTGAAAATTCCCGAATAGTAAAATTCCCGACAGAAAATTCCCGAACCGTTTGTAATATTACCGAATTGGAAAGTTCCCGAAAGTTTATAATATTACCGAACAGTTTATAATATTATCGAATTGGACAATTCCTGAACAATAAAATTCCCGAATTTTCCAGCTTGGGAATTTTACAGTGTCGTGAATTTTATTTTTCGGGATTTTCCAGTCGTTCCAAATTATAATTGTAATATAATTTAAATTGTAATAGTTTCATTAATTTCATGAATAAAAAGATTTTAATTTTTTAAATTCGGGAATTTTCTAGTTTGGATATTTTATAATTCGGCGATTTTGCGTCGGGAAACTTATCATTCGGGAATTTCCCAATTCGTTAATATTGTAAACTGTTCCGGATTTTTTTTATTCGGAAATATTATTATTCGGGAAATTTCCAATTCGATACTATTGTAAACAGTTCGGAAATGTTATTTTTTGGGAATTTCGTCATGAGGGAATTTAATTATCCGGGAATTTTTTAATTCAGGAATTTTTATATTCGGAAATTTTATTAATCGGGAATTTTATTAATATCGGGAATTTTATATTTCGAGATTTTTCAGTCGTCCCATTTTATGGCTGCAGAGGAACAATTAAAAATTTCCGAAAAATAACATTTCCGTCGCTGTAAAATTCCCGAATAATAAAATTCTTGAATTGTAAAATTTCCGAATAATAAACTCTTGAATTGTAAAATTCACGAACAGTTTAAAATATTACCGAACTGGAAAATTTATTAATAATAAAATTCCCAAAAATGAAATTTCCGAATTGTAAAATTCTCGAATAATTTATAATATTACCGAATTGGAAAATTTCTGAATAATAAAATTCCCAAAAAATGAAATTTCATAATTGGAAAATTCCCGAACAGATTATAATATTACCGAATTGGAAAATCCCCGAAAAATAAAATTCCCGATTAATGAAATTTCCAAATTGTCAAACTCCCGACTAGTTTATAATAATACCGAATTGGAAAATTCCTGAATAAGAAAATCCCGAATAACAAAATTCCCGGATTGGAAAATTCCCGAATAATGAAATTCCTGAATTGGAAAATTCTCGAATAATAAAATGCCTGACAGTTTATAATATTACCAAATTGGAAAATTCCTAAATGATAAAATTCCCAAAAAATGATATTTCCGAATTAGAAAATTCCCGAACAGTTTATAATATTGCCGAATTGGAAAATTCCCAAAAAATGAAATTCCCAAAATGAAAAATTCTCGAATAGTTTATAATATTACCAAATTAGAACCTTAGCTGAATGGTAAAATTTCAAAAAAAAAAAATGAAATTGCCGAATTGTAAAATTCCTGAACAGTTTATAATATTACCGAATTGGAAAATTCCCAAAAAATAAAATTCCCGATTATTGAAATTCCCGACAAGCTTACAATATTTCCGAATTAGAAAATTCTTGAATAATAAAATCCAGAATATCGAAATTATCGGATTGGAAAATTCCCGAATTGTACAATTCCCGAATAATAAAATTCTCGGATTGTAAAATTCCCGACTAGTTTATAATATTACCGAATTGGGAAATTCCTGGATAATAAAATTCCCAAAAAGTGAAATTTCCGAATTGTGAAATTCCCGACTGGTTTATAATAATACCGAATTGGAAAATTCCTGAATAAGAAGATCCCGAATAACGAAATTCCCGATTTGGAAAATTCCCGAATAATGAAATTCCTGAATCGGAATGACAGTTTATAATATCACCTAATTGCGAAATTCCTGAATGATAAAATTCTCAAAAAATGAAATTCCCGAACAGTTTATAATATTACCGTAATGGAAAATTCCAAATATGAAATCCCCGAATTTCAGAATTCCCCAACAGTTTACAATGTTACAGAATTGAAAAATTCCCGAATAATAAAATTCCTAAATTGTAAAATTCCCGACTAGTTTATAATATTATCGAATTGGAAAATTCCCGAATAATGAAATCCCCGAATTGTAAAATTCCCGACTAGTATATAATATTACAGAATTGGAAAATTCCTGAATAATAAAATCCCGAATAAAGAAATTCCCGAATACCAAAATTCCCGGATTGGAAAATTCCCGAATAGTTTATAATATTACTGAATTGGAAAATTCCTGAATAATAAAATCCCAAATAGCAAAATTCTGGGATTGGAATACTCCCGAATGACGAAATTCCCGACAATTTTATAATTTTACCGAATTGAAAAATTCCTGAGTAATAAAATCCCGAATAACGAAATTCCCGAATAATGTAATTCCCTGATTGAAAAATTCTCGACTAGTTTATAATATTACCGAATTGGAAAATTCCTGAATAATTGAATCCTGATTAACGAAATTCACGAATTGAAAAATTCCCGAATAATAAAATGCCGGACAGTTTATAATACTAACGAATTGGAAACTTCCCGAATAATAAATTTCCCAATTTTAAACAATTCACTTTTTTAAAATAAATATTATTTATTTAATAAAAATACAATAATTACATATTTCTATTTCGGAAACGATTATTTTAAATATTTAAAGTTTTAAAAATTATTGTTTGCATTTAGAATAATAACTGAAAAAAGTTTTCATCCAGAAATATATTTTTTTCAATTCTTGTTATTTTAAATTCAAACAATAATTTGAGACACTTTAAACGTTAAAAAAGATTTGGTTATAACAAATTTTATTATCATATTTTTAATGAATAAATAATATTTATGACAAAAAATTCAATTGTTTAAATTGGGAACTTTTCTAGTTCGGATATTTTATAGTTTGGCAATTGTCTGTCGGAAATTTTAATATTTGGGAATTTCCAAATGCAGTAATATTATCAAATTGTCGGGAATTTCGCAATTCGGGAATTTTATTGTTCGGGAATTTTATTATTAGGGAATTTTCAAATTCGGTAATATTATAAACTTTTAGGAGATTTTATTATTCGGGAATTTTCCAATTCGGTAACATTATAAACTATTCGGGAATTTTATTGTTCGGGAATTTTATTATTAAGAAATTTTATTATTCGGGAATTTGATCATTTGGGAATTTTATTATTCAGGAATTTTTAAATTCAGTAATATTATAAACTGTTAGGGAATTTTACTATTCGGAAATTTTTCGATTCGGGAATTTTACAGCGTCGACAAAAAACTTTTCTATGTGAGATATCATTATACAAAAGTAAAAATGAATCAAATTTTGTGTTTCCTACTAGCGTGTGGTTTTTTGCTTTAGGAGAAAAACATTTTTAATATTATACACGATAAAAATTTCGAATATCAATTTATTTTTGAAGTCTATTTGTTTTTAAGTTTATATAAATAAAGTTTTTCGAAGATTCTTGAAAAAATTAAAAATGATTTTAGAAAATTTCAGACATGCCAAATCAAAATTTCAACAAAAAAGTTAATTTACAACCAAATAGTTGATTTTTCAGCCAAAAAAGATTTAAGTAAAAAACAGTT
This sequence comes from Andricus grossulariae, assembly GCA_011634705.1. Classification (NCBI taxonomy): domain Eukaryota; kingdom Metazoa; phylum Arthropoda; class Insecta; order Hymenoptera; family Cynipidae; genus Andricus; species Andricus grossulariae. Next base: position 19,835,509 of record JAABKJ010007545.1, read on the forward strand.
GAACTCATCCAATAAAGGTTTTATTTCATTTTCTTCTAATTGATCGATTAGCATGTAAATAAACAATATGATGAACATATTTTTTATAATAACTTTAATAAACAATAGACCATGTTAAAATGTTTTTTTGATATGTAAGAGAGTAGAGTCCGATCCATTAAACCGAGTAGCATCCAATATTAACGGAAAATCAATCTAATTATTCTTGGATATATTTTATGTATAATTTAGGTTTAGGACATTGGAGTTTTTAACATTTTATAATTACCCAATGAATTTTGCCCCAAAAGGTTAAAATGCTACGATATCTAATATTAGCACAGGATTTTAATTAAAAATTAATCTAATTATCTTCTTTATATATTTTAAAGTTTGTCCCATACTAATTAATTGAATTACAGATCATATGAATTGCACAACGTTAATCTCATTTTTTCCTTAATTTATGTAATTCATTTTTCTCTCACCAGACTGAAAAAACTGGTCGGCAAATTCTTTATCTATTAATTAATCATAAGAGAAGATATTTAATAATTTAACATGTTATCGGACATGCTCTAAATTAATTAATTTTTAGAAATAAATTTGAATTTATTAAAAAAAAAAGGATTTTCAACAAAATACATGAGTTTTCAACTAAAAAAGATGAATTTTCAACCATAAGTGGAATTGTTATATTTTTAGTTATAACTATAATTGTTGACAAGAAGAAAACATATGTTTCAAAATAGTAGTTTAATTTCCTACCAAAGAAATTGATTTTCACCCAAAAAGATGAGATTTTAACTGAGAAGAAAAAATTTCTACCATAAAAGACGAATTTTTAACAAAATATATGAATTTTCAAAATAGTTGAATTCAGTCAGAAAAATTAATTTTTAACCTGTAAATAGAATTTTTTAATAAAACAGTTAATTTGCTGAACAATTCGACAAGAAAAAATAAAAAAATAATTTTCATATCTCAAAATGTGTCTAATCCAGTTTTTTTTCTTCTAGAAATCGATCGTTTTTAGTTGAAAATTTAACTATTATTTTTTTTTGAAAATTCAACTACTGAGATGAAAGTTTAACTACTTCTAAAAACTTAATTTTATTGATTTACAATGTAACTATTTTGTTGAAAATTCGCTTTTTTTGCTCGAAAATTAATTTTTTAACTGAAAATTGAATTATGCTATTTATGGTCGAAAATTGATCTTTTTTAGTTAAAAATTCAATTAATTGCTTGAAAATTCATACTTTCAAGTGAAAAATTAAACTACCTTTTCTACAGAATTCTACCAAATTTTCTACCAAAGACGACGAATTTTCAAGAAAATACATGAGTTTTCTACAGATTAGTTGAATCTTCAACTAAAAAAGATCAATTTTCAACCGAAAATGGAATAGTTGAATTTTAATCAAAATTGAAAGTTTTATTTTTAATTTCAAATATTAATTTGTCACCAAGAAAAATGAAATTTTCAACAAAAGAGTTAAATTTTCAACCAAAAACATGAATTTCTGAAAAAAAAGATTAATTTTATACCGAAAAAGACGAATTTTTAAATACAATATGTACATTGTTAATTAAACCGTCGAATTCTCAACTAAAAAAGATAAATTAAAAATTAAGAATGGAATACTTAAATTTTTAGTTCAAAAAATTAATAATTTACCAAAAAAACGGATTTTCCAGAAAATAGTTAAATTTTCAATCCAACCATTTTCACCCAAAATCAAGAGTTATCAACCAGAAAATTACATTTCTAACAAAGTAGTTCAACCTTCAATCAAGCAGTTCAATTTTTAACTAAAAAAGATGCTTTTCCAACTGAAAATGGAATAGTTTAATTTTCGGTTAAAAAAATGAATTTTTAACAATATAGTTAAATTTTCAACGAAATAAATAATTTTTCTACGAAAATAGTTAAATTTTTAATCCAAGAAGACGAGTTTTCATCAGAACAGCTGAATTTAAAAAAAAAATGACTTTTTAAGAAAATTGTTGGATTTTCTACTAAGTAGATTAATTTTTTACCAAATAGTTTAATTTTTAACCAAAATCATAAATTTTCAATGAAGAATTTTAATTTTCTATCGTAAAAGAAGAATTTTCATAAAATACAGGATTCAATAAAAAGAAACAGTTCCATTTTAAATTAATAAACTTGATTTTCAACACAAAAAAAACAAACAAATTTTTAACAAAATAGTTGAAAACTATTTGGATTACCTATGTAAATTACTCCGAATCACCTAGATTACACTGGATTACAAGGTAATTACAAATGGATTGTCATGGATTATCCCGGATTACTTGTGGATTAATCCGATATATCACTGGATTATATTAGGATTAACCTGCATTAAAAGTGGATTACACTGGATTGCTCTAGTTACAAGTTAATTATTTGGATTATCTAAATTACCTCTAGTCAATTAGATTACAATGGGATTATTCAGAATTAAGTGTGGATTAATTTAGATTACATGTGAATTACGCTATATTACTCTAGATTATATGTGGACAATCACGGATTACATTGGATTACTCTAGATTACAAGTAAATTACTTGGATCATCCAAATTACTTTCAAAATTTTAAAATTGGATTGTGCAGGATTAGATGCGGATTAAGCTTGATTACAAATCGATGATGCTGTATTACACGGTATTGTAAGTAGATTACTTGGATTATTCAAATTACTTCGAATTACCCAGACTGAAATTGGATTCCCATGGATTACATTTGGATTAAACTGGATTACAAGTTCTTAGGCTGTATTATCCGCAATTATACAAAGATTACATGTGAATTAATCTGGATTATAAATGAATTACGCTGTTTTTTAAAACTCGAGATTTTAAGTCGATTACTCCGCAATTTTCTGGATTACATTGTGTGGGATTATAAGTGGATTACTATTGATCACACTGGATTACTCTGAATTACTAGTTAATTATTTTGATGATCTAAATCACTTTGAATGACCTAAATTAAGATTTGTATCACTCTTGTAATACTCTGGGTTGAACTGGCTTACTCTCGATTACACTTTAATTACTTGCATTATCTAAATTACTTCGAATTACCTAGATTACAATTGAATAAACTGAATTATGTGTGGATGAAGCTGGAATACAAATGGATGACACTGTATTATCCGGGATTATAAGGGGATTACTCTAAATTATACTGGATTACTCTGAATCCCAAGTTAACTTCTTGGATTAGCTAAATGACTTTGAATCACCTAGATTACAATCGAATTATTCTGGATTATGAGTGGATGAAACTGGATTAAAAGTGGATTAAACTAGATTACAAGTGGACTAAACAAGATTACAAAAGGATTACAAGTGGATTAAGCTTTATTTCAAGTGGATTACGCTGTAATACCCGGGATTATAAGGGGATTAACCTAAATTATACTGGATAACTCTGAATCACAAGTTAACTACTTGGATTATCTAAACGACTTTGAATTACCTAGATTAGAATTGGATTACCGAGGCTTATAAGTGGATTAATCTGTATTAAACTGGATAACAAGTGGATTACGCTGTATTACCCGGGATTATAAATATATTACTCCGCGTTTCCTGGATTCCCCTGGATTACAAATTATTCACTTGGATTACGTGCATTACTTACAAATTATCTAGATGACAATCAGGTTTCCCTGGATTAAATGTGGATTAGGCTGGATTGAAAGTGTATTACACTATATAACCCGGGATTTGAAGTGTATTACTCCACATTATACTTTATTACTCCAAATCATAAGTTAACTACTTGGATTATCTAAATGACTTTGAATTACCTAGATTACAATTTGATTAACCTGTATTATAAGTGGATTAAACTGTATTGAATGAGATGAAACTGGTTGACAAGTATATCACGCTGTGTTACAAGTAGATTACTTTGTATTACTCGGAATTATAAATAGATTACTCCGCGTTTCCTGGAGTCTTCTGGATTACAAATTAATTACTTGGATTATCTCCATAACTTTTAAATTATCTAGATACAATCAGGTTTCCCTGGATTATATGTAGATTAGGCTGGATTGAAAGTGGATTACATCATATAACTCGGGATTTGAGTGGATTAAACTATATAACCCGGGATTTCAAGTGTATTACTCCAGATTATACTGTATTACTCTGAATCACACGTGAACTACTTGGATTATTCAAATGACTTTGAATTACGTAGATAATAATTGGATTACCATGGATTATAAGTGGATTAAACTGTATTAAACTGGATGAAACTGGTTTACAAGTGTATTACATTGTATCACAAGTGGATTATGCTGTATTACCCGCAATTATCAATCGATTACTCCGCGTTTCCTGTATTCCTCTGGATTACAAATTAATTAATTGGATCATCCAAATTACTTTCAATGACCTAAATTATAATCAGATTGCCCTGGATCTTACATGGATCGAAGTGGATTACAAGTATATTGCGCTATATGACCCGAGATTTTAAGTGGATTACTCCGAATTATACTGGATTACTCTGATTCACAAGTTAACTTCTTGGATTATATAAATGACTTTGAATCGCCTAGATTACAATTGGATTATTCTCGATTATAAGTCGATTAAACTGGATTACAAGTGGATTACGCTGTAGTACAAGTGGATTACTGTGTACTACGCGGGATTATAAAAAGATTATTTCACGCTTCCAGGCTTCCTCTGGATTACAAATTCATAACTTGGATTATCTTCATTACTATTGAATTATCTAGATTACTATCAGGTTTCCCTGGATTATATGTGGATAAGGCTGGACTGAAAGTGGATTACACTATATAACCCGGGATTTTAAGTAGATTACACCAGGTTATACTGTATTACTCTAAATCACAAGTTAACTACTTGGATTATCCAAATGAGAACAATTTAATTATCCTGGATTTAAGTGGATTAAACTGCATTATAAGTGTATTAAACAGGATTATAAGTGGATCAAATGGGATACGCTGTTCAACCCGGGATCATAAATAGATTACTCTGTGTCTCCTGGATTCCTCTTGATTGCAAATTAATTACTTGGATTATTTCAGGCTAGATTAAAAGTGGATTACACTATATAACCCAGGATTTTAAGTGAATTACTCCATATTATACTGGATTACACTGAATTGCAAGTTAACTACTTGGATTATCTAAATGACTTTAATTACCTAGATTACAATTGGATTACCCTGGATTATAAGTGTATTAAACTGTATTGAACTGGATTAAAAGTAGATTATACTGTATTACCTGGGATTATGAATAGATTACTCCGCGTTTCTGGATTCCTCTGGATTACAAATTAATTACTTGGATTATTTGAGGCTGTATTGGAAGTGGATTACACTATATAACCCGGAATTTTAATTGGATTACTCCAGATTACACTGGATTACTCTGAATCACAAGTTAACTACTTGGATTATCTAAATGACTTTGAATTATATTGGCTACAATTGTATTACCCTGGATTTAAGTGGATAAAACTGAATTATAAATGTATTAAACTGGATTATAAGTGGATCAGACTGTATTAAACTGGATTACAAGTGGATAACGCTGTATTACAATTGGTTTACGCTGTATTACCCGGGGGTATGAATAGATTACTCCGCGTTTCCTGGATTCCTCTGGATTATAAATTAATTACTTGGATTATTTGAGGCTGGATTAAAAGTAGATTACACCATATGAATCAAAATTTTAAGTGGATTACCGTGAATTATACTGCATTATTCTGAATCACAAGTTAACTACTTGGATTATCTAAATGACTTTAATTACCTAGATTACAATTGGATTACCTTGGATTATAAGTGGATTAAACTGTATTGAACTGGATTATAAGTAGATTATACTGTATGACCTGGGATTATAAATAGATTACTCCCCGTTTCCTGGATTCCTCTGGATTAAAAATTAATTATTTGGATTATTTTGGGCTGGATTGAAAGTGGATTACACTGGATTATAAGTGAATGAAACAGTATTAAACTGGATTACAAGTGGATAACGCTGTATTGCAAGTGGGTTACGCTGTAGTACCCATGGTTATAAATATATTACTCCGCGTTTCCTGGATTCCTCTGGATTACGAATGAATTACTTGGATTATTGGAGGCTGGATTGAAATTGGATTACACTATATGACCCGGAATTTTAGTTGGATTACTCCAGAATATACTGGATTAATCTGAATCACAAGTTAACTATTTGGATTATCCAAATGACTTTGAATTACCTAGATGACAATTGGATTACGCTGGATTATTAGTGGATTAAACTTGATTAAACTGGATTATAAGTAGATTATACTGCAATATCCGGGATTATAAATAGATTTCTCCGCGTTTCCAGGATTCATCTAGATTACAAAAAATAATTACTTGGATTATTTTAGGCTGGATTGAAAGAGGATTACACTATGTAACCCGGAATTCCAATCGTATTACTCCATATTATACTGGATTACTCTGAATCACAATATAACTACTTGGATTATCTAAATGACTTTGAATTACATTGATTACAATTGGATTACCCTGGATTTCAGTGGATTAAACTGCATTATAAATATATAGAACTGTATGATAAGTAGATCAAACTGTATTAAACTAGATAATAAGTGGATTACGCTATGTTAAAAGGGGGTTACGCTGTATTACCCGGGATTATAAATAGGTTACTCTGCGTTTGCTGGATTCCTCTGGATTATAAATTATTTACTTGGATTATTGGAGGCTAGATTGAAAGTGGATTACACTATATAACCCGGGATTTTAAGTTGATTACTTCAGATTATACTGGATTACTCTGAATTACAAGTTAACTACTTGGATTATCTGAATGACTTTAATTACCTAGATTACAATTGGATTACCCTGGATTATAAGTGTATTAAACTGGATTACAAGTAGATTGTACTGTATTACCTGGGATTTTAAATAGATTACCCCGCGTTTCCTGGATTCCTCTGGATTAAAAATTAAGTATTTGGATTATTTTAGGCTGGATTGAAAGTGGATTACACTATATAACCCGGAATTTCAATTGGATTACTTTAGATTATACTGGATTACACTAAATCACAAGTTAACTACTTGGATTATGTAAATGACTTTGAATTACATTGATTACAATTGGATTACCCTGGATTTAAGTGGATTAAACTGCATTATAAATGTATAGAACTGGATGATGAGTGGATCAAACTGTACTAAACTGGATTACCAGTGGATTACGCTGTATTAAAAGTGGGTTACGCTGTATTACCCGAGATTATAAATAGGTTACTCCGCGTCTCCTGGATTCCTCTGGATTATAAATTAATTACTTGGATTATTGGAGGCTGGATTGAAAGTGGATTACACTATATAACCCGGAATTTTAATCGGTTCACTCCAGATTATACTGGATTACTCTGAATCACAAGTTAACTATTTGGATTATCTAAATTACTTTGAATTAAATTGATTACAATTAGACCACCCTAGATTTCAGTGAATTAAACTGCATTATAAATGTATTAAACTGGACTATAAGTGGATTAAACTGTACTAAACTGTATTACAAGTAGATTAAGCTGTATCACGAGTGGATTATAAATAGATCACTCCGAGTTTCCTGGATTCCTCTGGATTACAAATGAATTACTTGGATTATCTAAATTACTTCGAATTACCTAGATCACAATTGGATTATCCTGGATTATAAGTGGATGGAACAGTATTAAACTGAATTACAAGTGGATAACGCTGTATTGCAAGTGGGTTACGCTGTATTACCCGGGGTTATAAATAGATTACTCCGCGTTTCCTGGATTCTTCTGGATTACAAATTAATTACTTGGATTATTGGAGGCTGGATTGAAAGTGGATTACACTATATGACCCGGAATTTTAGTTGGATTACTCCAGAATATCCTGGATTACTCTGAATCAAAAGATAACTACTTGGATTATGTAAATAACTTTGAATTACATTGATTACAATTCGATTACCCTGGATTAAAGTAGATTAAAATGGATTATAAATGTATTAAACTGGATTATAAGTGGATCAGACTATATTAAACTGGATTACAAGTGAATTACGCTGTATTAAAAGTGGGTTACGCTGTATTACCCGGGATTATAAATAGATTACTCCGCGATTCCTGGATTCCTCTGGATTACAAATTAATTACTTGGATTACCTGTATTACTTTCAAATTATCTAGATTACAATCAGGTTTCCCTGATTTATGTGTGGATTAGGCTAGAGTGAAAGTGGATTAACTATATAACCCGAGAATTGAAGTGGATTACTCCACATTATACTGGATTACTCTGAATCACAAGTTAACTGCTTGGATTATCTCAATGACTTTGAATTACATTGATTACAATTGAATTACCCCGGATTTAAGTGGATTGAACTAAATTATAAATGTATTAAACTGGATTATAAGTGGATGAAACGGTAATAAACTCGATTACAAGTGGATAACGCTGTATTGCAAGTGGGTGACGCTGTATTACCCGGGGTTATAAATAGATTACTCCGCATTTCCTGGATTCCTCTGGATTACAAATTAATTACTTGGATTATTGGAGGCTGGATTGAAAGTGGATTACACCATATGACCCGGAATTTTAGTTGGATTACTCCAGAATATACTGGATTACTCTGAATCACAAGTTAACTATTTGGATTATCCAAATGACTTTGAATTACCTAGATGACAATTGGATTACTCTGGATTATTAGTGGATTAAACCGTATGAAACTGGATTATAAGTAGATTATACTGCAATATCCGGGATTATAAATAGATTACTCCGCGTTTCCAGGATTCCTCTGGATTACAAAAAATAATTACTTGGATTATTTTAGGCTGGATCGAAAGAGGATTACACTATGTAACCCGGAATTCCAATCGTATTACTCCATATTATACTGGATTACTCTGAATCACAAGATAACTACTTGGATTATCTAAATGACTTTGAATTACATTGATTACAATTGGATTACCCTGGATTTAAGTGGATTAAACTGCATTATAAATGTATACAGGGACCGTGGTGGGAGTTGACGGAACTGCGCAATTTGAGATAACCGTATACGGGGGGCTTGAAATGTTGGGGTCTTGAAATAATGGCGTCTTGAAATGATGGAGACTTTTTTGTACTAAAATTTCTTCCCTTTCTTTTAAAATTAGAATTGTGAAGCTTAAAGTTTTTGGTTATACATAAATCTTGTTAAGTTGAATTATTTCAATTTAAAGTCGTTTCAGATTAATAATTGCTCAATTTTTATTTATACACCAAAGTTCAACACTTTCACTTCCAAATTAAGAATAGAACAAATGGAATAATTGAAATGGTAAAGTTCAAAGCAGAAATTTAGCACTCTGAAAAACGATTCAAGGCCTTTTATATCAAAAAATTTAGTTTCAAATTGTTTGTTTTTAAATATTTGATTTATGATCCCTGATTTTTAATGAACAGAAAATTTTTGCTAAATATTTAATAATTGTTCGATGTTTAGATTTAATTAACTACTAGGGTTTTCTGATTGAAAAAGTTCAATTCTCAACGTTAAAATATGTAAATTTTTTAATTTTAAATAGATTTAGAATCGTGTTGTAAAATCAGTTATCTTTGAACTGTTAACGCCGGAACTACGGCTCAGGTTTAAAAATCATTAATTTATTTATTTTTACAGCTGATAATTCAGATCAGATAATAATCAGATAATTTTTTGGACGGCCCTGACGTCCTTGTACTCTATAACCGAGATTTTTTTTCTCGATATTCCAACTTTTCGGTAAGCCCTGAGGTTTAGTTGTCAGGTATAGAATGCGTTAGACGTGGGTTAGGTGGTTCAAAACCCGCCACCTCGGTTTTCGATTTTTCATAGCATTCAAAGCGTGCGATTATAATATAATTACTTAATCTGTATTAAAAAGTTCGTCTCATTTTAACTGACTGCTAGGTAATTTTTATTCAATAGTTTTATTATTTCTTACTGAATCGCGAATTAAGTTATAATGAATTTTTATTAATAATTTCTACCCTCCCAACAAATATTACTCTATTTCGTTTTGCATGAATGAAAGTGAAATTTTGACAAAATGCCGTAATGACCTGGGTTTACCGGACTAAGTTATACCTATAAAATTTCACGAACAAATATTCTTCGTAGAGGGTGATTATCAAATTGGTGGCAAACTTAAAGTCTGGGTCATATAAAAAGTAAATAAGAAGTATAAATGATTTTTCTTCTTACTTAAAAAATACTCATTATCATCCTCTACAAAATGGTGAATTCCTTATTTCCATTTCATATAAAATATATAAGTAATAAAATCAAAATAGATAAAATTGTTCTCTTCCTTTTTTTGAACAATTATCTAAAAAACGCTTATTGTAATTATTCTTGTAATTATAATGTTTTTCCATTTTTTATTACAAGCAAATATTATTACAAAAAGTGTGTACCTCGATTTTCGCTTTTTTTCTTCATTATCGTACATAAGTTTAAAATTTTTATTTTAAATAATTTTAATTATTTAATTGTATAAATTTTTCTTGTTTTTGAAGTGCCTCTATTAGATTTAATATTTTTACAAGCGATGAATTAATTTTTCATTATTTATTATTAATGCATTAACAGTGACGTGATTGCTACTTTAGTCGTTCAAGTTTGCTTTCAATTTGACAATCGCCCATTATGTAAGTTAATTTTTACATTATTTGAATATATTTGTGAGCAACTTATAAAACTGGGTGTTTTTTAGTATTCAAATTTACAATTTTTAATAAAATTGATATTAAATTGGTTCAACAGGGCGAGTAAAGATATTTATTTTTTATGTTTGAAAAATACAATTTTTGGAATTCTAACCAGGCAAAAGAAAAAAAAGACCAAATTTGGACAAGCACACATGATAATACATCTCGTAAAAACCAAGTAATCCCAAATAATGAAAAGGGGGAAAAAATAAATGCGACCTCCAAATCTACTTCCTTCTTTTCTTTTTAGCATCTTACTTTATTTGTATCCATTTTAATCTCTGAAATAAAAATAACATAACTTGATTTCTGAATAAAAAGACGTTCAAAAAGGCCTTAGCTAGTTTGTTTCTGAACTTTTCTGAATATTTTTAAATATTTTGGAGATTCAAAAAGATAAAAATAACAAAAAATAAAACCTTGGGCGTTGGACAATTGTCCGAACTTGGTTGTTTTTATCTTTAAGTTTGTAAAACTATAAAAAAGTGTTTTTTGAAGTATAGATTTTGGTCTTCAAAGACAAAATTTTAATTAAAAATTGATTCATGCTATTATAGCCACGAAAAAAGATTATATTTTATTTTTAAAAGTTTGAAATATATAGAAATTATTTATTTGAAGACCGCATCCATTTCAAATGAGGCATGTTCAACACTTCAAGTCGCAGAATCTCAAAGCGATGAGAAGCGTTTTTTAGAGGGAATTAGGCGACACGTATTTTTCCGATTTGAGACAAAAATGTTTATGCATTTACGGAATATATCGTGTGACTTTTATGAGGACTGAATAAATTTTGGGGCCAGGAGAATTTGTTACAAAATTGTTGGAGATTCTCGCTGGATGAAGATTCTCTACAACTTGGCCGCTTCCAATTTTTGAAATGAAAATATGTTATTATCCATTTTTTGAATGATTTGAGCTACTAAAGAATTTATTTTCAAACATTTTATGAGATAAAATTCTAGGGAACCTTCTTCCCGAGAAAATAAACTATGATTCATTACAGTCGTATAATTTCAAAAAATTTAATAAGAACTTAAATAGTGATAAGCAAAAAAGTTTGGTCGAATATACAATTTTTTAAATAAATAAGTCGTGTATGTCTTATTTAAAATAAATATTTGATAATAATATTTGTCTCGTGCCTACAATATTTGAAGTTTAATTTATGGTACACTCAACTCCCGATTCTGAGCCGCCCGATCTTCGGCCGGCTTCACGCTTGACTGCTTCAGACCCCCCCCGCCCCTCTGATCGTCCCTTGACGCACGGACAGTCAGTGCCGTATCAGAAGTTGTTTACATCGCGCCTCTCTGGAAATATACTGTTACGAGGTCAGTGACTAAATATGCGGTCCTGAGTGTTAACATGAAAAAACGCATCCGATTCTGGGCCGCCCAGACTCGAGAACGGCCCAGAATCGGGAGTTGACTGTAATTATTTTTTATATTAAATGTTTGAGTATGATATGTTTAATTAACTAATTAATATACTTTATTTTTATAAATATATCCTGGATTCTCTTGTTCTTAAAAATTTATTTTCAGAAACATTTTTGTAAAAGGGTTTTTTTTTAGTTCATAGTTTGACCGGCACTGGCGTTAGAGGCTGATGGCAGGTAAGTAGGTAGGTTGTATGGAAGAAGAACTGGCATATATCTACTTGTTAGATATCAGTGAAAGGTGAGTTAAATCGAGGCCACTTTCGGTCCACGATGAACTGATCGTGATCTTGAAATCGAGTTCTGTGACTAAATATATCTCGAATTGTCACGATTATATTTTCGTTTTCGGTTTCGGTAAAACGAAATGGAGAAACTCTTATCTCTCCCTAGGAATTGCATCTTGAATAATTTCTATTTATAAATGCCACGTATTGAAGACGACTTTCACTCTTGATTCAGACTTATATTTAATTATTTCAGTCTCTTCTTTACCTTGCCACTGATTACAATATGCTTTATTTTTTCTTAAATTTAAAATGTTTCTTTTAAATAATTTAAAAATTATCAATTTGTGCAATCTAATCATTAACATTTAATTTATATTTAAATATCAAATATATTAATGAAATATTTTAATCGACTGTTTTAAACATAACATTATTCAATTCAACTAGAAAACATACTCAAGCCCTATGCGCGCGATTATTTTTTTTTATCTCACGCAATTTTTAAATTGAAATATGAAACTAATATTGATACCAAATTTTTGGTATTTCATAGTATCTATATTTTCTAAAACAATAGAAAAGATATGTGAGGACCACATTTTTTATAATTGCTGAAAATTGATATCTTAAATTCAGAACTAATATTTAATATTTTTTTGCAATAAATAGCCAAACAAATCGTTGCATTTTTCTTAAAACAAACTCATTCTAGACGAAAAATGCTAAAATAACGTAACAAAAAATGGTTTTATTATTATATTATTTTCGAAAAAAATCGACTTTTTCCATTTTTTTATTAATTGAAATATTTATGTATTAAGTTCTAATGTAAAATTATGGGAGACTAAAAAATCCCGAAAAATAAAATACCTGATGCTGTGAAATTCCCGAATGATAAAATTCCCAAAATGAAAAAATTGCCGAAATATGAAAATGCCGAGTTTGAAAATTTCCAAATTCGAACAATGAAAAGAATGTTTTTTAATGAATATTATTTATTTATTAAAAATACAGTAAATAAATATTTTTATGAAAGAATTTTTTTTTGTGAAACATTTTTAAAAATTATTTTTTGAATTTAAAATAACAATAATTGTAAATAAATTGTATGAAAAATAAATTTAAAAACACGTGCGCTTCGAACGAAACAAACTTTGCAAGATTTAATTCAGCACTTATTTATCTCGAAGTTTAAAAAAAAATGTCTTCTAATTAATAATTCGATTTTTGTGAACGTTTTTTGATTCTTCTTAGAAATACTATGCAGCATTAAAAAAAAATTTCATCCAGAAATATATTTTTTAAAATTATTGTGATTTTAACTTCAAACAATAATTTAAAAAAAACTTTAAGCATTATTTTTTTTTCTTTGATATAGATATTTGATTATTTTATTAAAAAATAATATTTATTGAAAAATAATTCCTTTATTTATTTAAATTCTGGAATTTTCTAGTTTGGGTATTTTATAATTTGATAATTTTCTGTCGAGAATTTTGAAATTCAGTAATATTAGAAACTGTCGGGAATTCTATTATTCGGGAACTCTCCAATTCGGGATTTTTATATTTCGGCAATTTTAATATTCAGCAATTTCACAGTGTCGGGAATTATTCTAAATCTTGTTCAAATTATAATGATTTTTAATTAAAACACCAATTTTTGATTAAAAACGCCTATATAAGTTAAAATTCTTAAAAAATTATCTACTTTGAAATCTAATGTATTTTGAATAAAAGTGTACATTAAAAAAAAAAAAACTAGCATAATGCAAAATTGTTCAGACTTGTAAACTTTATTATTTCAAACAAAAATTATTGGATTTAATCCTAACGATTTTTCTTTAAAAATACTGATTTCAGGTTAAACACGCCAAAATAAACTAGAGTTGTTAGAAATTTTAACTGTTCTTTGAAATCTAATTTTATTTTAATAACAATAATTAATGAAGAAAAATGATAATATAGCGTAAGAATCAATTGTTCCAAATGGTAAATCTTCTTTGAAATTTAATGATTTTTGCTTAAAATAACCGATTTCATGTGAAAAACTTTGCATATCCTTAAATTGTTCCAAAATTGTAACTTCTTTGAAATCTATATTGAAACACAAAATTTAATATTTCCTCAAAATATAATAATTTTTCTAAAAATACCGATTTCTTATGGAAAATTCCAATATATAGGTTAAAATTATTGAAAAGTTGTGAATCTTCGTTGAAATGTAACTTTTTTAAAGTTCAAAATACCAATTTCGGATGAAAACCCCTAACATAAACCAAAGTTGTTCAGAGATGCTAAATCTTGTTCAAATTATGGTAATTTTTGTTTAAAAATACCAATTTTCGTTGTAAAACGCCAACGTAACTTAAAATTATTAAAAAATTATAAATCTTCTTTCAAATCTAATGATTTTTGAATATAATTATACATTTTTAACGAAAAATACTAATATAATCCAAAGTTGTGGAAGCTTGTAAATCTTATTATTTTAAACAAAAATAATTGGATATAATTCTAATTAATTTTTGCAAGACCAAACTTAAAAGTTCACGTTTTCATTCTTCTAAATGGTGCCTGAGGGACCTTATTAGAGCATACTGTGTGCGAAACAATTTGCGCGCATGCGCAGTTCGAAGATGGCTTACTTTAAGCACTGGTGAAAAAGCTGCGCATGCGCACTTTCGAGATGATGTACTTTAGACACTGGCATAGGTAACTTTAAACACTGGTGTTGGTATCTTCTTGAAATAAATTTAGATTTCACTTGAACAAAGCTTTTAATGATTGAAGTTTTGTTTTCAGGGTTTTGTAGCCGTTTTCGTCCGTCGTGCAAAAGGGCATAAGCGCCAACATTTGGCACAGCAAAAGGACATAAGCGCCAAATTTTTTTTTCATAACATTTTTTTACATAATTTTTTGTTGGCAACAAATTTTGTTCGAACATTTTTTTTCACCAAATTTTTTTTCCAAAAATTGTTGTTTACCAAATTTTTTTTCAAACATTTTTTTCACTAATTTTTTTTCAAACATTTTTTTCACCGAATTTTTGTTCAATCATTTTTGGTCAATCATTTTTTTTCAAAAACATTTTTTTCAAACATTTTTCTTCCAAAATTTGTTTTCCAGAAATTTTTTTCAAAAAAATTTGCTTACAAAGTTTAAAAATCTTCTCTTTTAAGATTAGTATTTTCCGCTAACTCCTCCTAACACAACTTTTTCGGACGGGCGTTGCAAAAAATAGCATGTGATACACGTGCGCATAGGTGATTGCTAACTCGTGTTTCCTCCGGCTTATGCTGCAAAATTCACACTCGCACACAATCACCTACTTTGCGCACTTGTATCACAAATAACTATTCCTTTACAAGTACCGATTTCATGTTAAACACATCAACAAAACCGAAATTTGTTGAAAATGATGTAATATTCTTTGAAATTGTATAATTTTTTATTAAAACTATTAACAATTTTTTTTAAACCTAACAGAACATAAAATTGTTGAGAATTGTGAATATTCTTCGAAATCTAATGATTTTTGTTTAAAATAACAAATTTCATGTGAGAAACGTTAAAATAACCTGAAACTGTTCAGGAATTGAAAATCGTCTTTGAAATATATATTGAAAACCGCTAACTTAACATACATAAAAAAAATTTTAATATGAATTTACGACGAAAAACACTAACATAATGCAAAAATGTTAAAAGATTCTAAGTCTTGTTCAAATTATAATGATTTTTGTTTGAAAATACTAAGTTTCCATGTAAAATGCCAGTGTGTAAAAAAACGCTAGAATAAAACGAAAAAACGTAAATAGATGAGAATTTTCAAATCTTTGAAATTCTGATGTAGAACACGCTTCAATTTATGATTAAAAATACCCATTTCTGGTTTGAAGTGCTAAAATAACCTAAAATTGTTGAAAGTTATGAATCTTGATGATGATTTTTGTTTAAAAATGTTAAATTCCGGTGAAAAAATTAACACAACCTACAATTTTTAGAAACTTAGTCCTCGAAACTTTATGATTTCAGATTAAAATTATTTTTTGAAAATACTAATTCACAGCGAACAACAATAACATAAAAAAAGTCTGATATTTCCAATAATTTATTAGATAATTTGAAAATTATAATTAACTGTGCAATAGTATTGAAAAGCAGAGATGTGTCTCAATTCGCATGAGATTTCCTATGGTTTATCTTATTGAAAGGGATTATTCGTAAATTTAACTTTTAAAATTACAACTTTGAGACATGAAACAACTTCAAGTAATAAAAAGCCAATCAGGTTTTCAAGAAAAATGATTGCGAGATTTTCGAGATATTTTGTGAAATATTTTATATATTTTGGAATTCCAATTGTTTGATTTCGAGAGAATTTTAATTTATAATTGTTTTGACTTACCTTGTGTACAAATAAAACTCAATTTGTGAATGAGGGCACTTGTAAGGCGGTTTTGCGCAAGAAGTACTGTTGAAAAGGTCCTTTACGGTTTTATTTTGTGCTGTCACATCACCTGATAACATAAAAAATTGACTTTGCAAAAAATTCGTTCAAAAAATGGAAAGAAGATTGTGCTACTTATTTTTTTTGCAATTCAATCTGCATAAATGACCGATTGATCACATAATCATTCACTTATGTTTCCACTTTTATTGAATGGTTACTTATCATTTGCTCTTGAGTGCTACGATATCATTACTTAACAATTGTGAAGATAATTGGAGCGTTACGAAGATTGAGAAAAAGGAGGTAGAGGTCAGTTGCTTCTTTCATCCCATTTTTTGTCAAAATATACATTAAATATGCATTTAGGTTGTTTAATTCAAATTAAAAAATATATTATTCATATGTATTAATAATTATTATAATATATAATGGAAGGCTTACTATTTGCGCGATTTTCAGATTGAGGAGTTTGTAGTTAAACATTTTCGAATTAATAGCTTTTAAAATTGAATAATTAAAATTTGAAGTTTTGCTAATGAAACGTTTTGTGAATAACTTATGTAATTTGAGAAATCGAATGAGAAGCGTTTGAAATTTATTCTAAATTTAAATTTTGGTTTTGACCTATACTTTCACAGTGGAAAAAATGGAATTTTTTTCGTGAATCGTAAGTGGTTTTAGTACTTAACATTTGAATCTGAAAATTAAGTAATATATAATATATAATATGCTTATAATTGTATAATAGCCAATTTTAAGCCTTTAGTATTGTACAATTTAAAATTTAATGCTTCCAAAATCTCAAAATCAATCAAAGTTTTACAGATTCAAAATAAAAGATTTGAAGTACAGCTTCAAAATGGAAACATTTAAAATTGAGAAGTTTAATTAGATATTTTCAACATTCAACCATTCCGAAAAAGCATTACAAACCATATAGTTAAATATTTGTAGCTTTAAACAGTATAGATTTGTAATTAAATTCTATTTTAATATCACTTCTTTAATCAAAAATAGGATATTAAAAACAAAATCAGTTTACCACATTACTTTATAAAATTATCCAGATTTTATTCTATTTTAATACCTTCAGTTTTTAATTATTATAGCTTATAATATTAAATAACTAAACAATTATAATTTCCATATAAAAAAATTTGACTCATCTCACCCTTTAAACGTTTTTACATGGTCACCGTTCAATTATAGTTACAAATATTAAATTGTAGCGAAGTTCTCAAGAAATTGGGTCAATTAGTAATTTTTCAGGAACTCTGGTATTTTTAACAAGTTAGTTTCCAGCACTGGCCTTTAGGTATGTGGTATGCTTTTATCTTTATTCTTTATTTTTCATGTGATGGTTTCGAAATCGAGGACGAGTGAGATTTAAAAAAAAACATGTATAAAGGTTGATTATATCGCTATTGAATTATGCAATTTTTAATATCTTAGACACTTTTGAATTAAACATGATATTACAGATGGATTTACACAAATATGCTAATTATAAATAATATATTCTTTTTAGTCAAAATGCTTTTTTCATTCAATATACCTATTCTCGAAAAGATAGATTAATATTATAACCATTTTTAAAGATGTTCTTCAACGTGTTTATATATTTTTACTTTAATTGACCTAGAACATTATTTATTCTATAAGATACATTAGACTGGAAAGAGTATCATTTCAAAAAGTGCTTCAATTGAAATTTTGAAGTTTCAACATTGTGAAACCACAATTTCAATTTTTTAATTATGACGAAGGGCTTTATATTAACCACTAAATGACAGGATTAAAAGTTTACATAAAGATTACGAAGATTACGTTACAGATTACAGGGATTAGAGAATATTACATGATATACAAAAGATTACACGTGATTATAAAAGACAGATTAAAGATTACATAGGATTTTAAAGTACAAGGATTGCAAAAGATTACAGTGATAACATCAAGAATGCACAAGAATGACAAACATTGCACCAAAATAAATATGATTTCAAAAGATTACGGGTATTATAAAAAGATCACAAGGATTTCGACAAACTTTTATTTTACATTTTTGTTTAACGTTCCATAATTAATAACATCCAACTTGTAGTCATATTTTTATTATATTTTTAACTTTTAATTTCTATTACGTTGAGTATATTTCTTTATTCAAAAGTTTAAACTTTGCATTTTTTCCATTTTGATAGCTTCACTTTTTTGCTTTACTCTTGATACTTAAGACCATGTGACGAGTGGGTCACATGACCGGCTACCTACCTTACCGACACACACTAAGAAACGCGGCTATGGTCCTAAATTTTTATAACTATGAAAACAGTTTTTTTTGTAAATAATTTTTTTTTGCTTTTTTTATAATTAAAAAAATATAGGACTAGAGCCGCGTTTCGCAGTGCTTCTTATTTATTATCCCAAATTTTCAACTCGATGTGGCTATTTGTGTGAGAATAAGTTTACAAAGAAAAAAAGTGTCTGTAAGGTAGGAGGCCAGTGACGTGAACCACTCGTCACATGGCCTTAAATTCGGAATTTGCACTTTGACAACCGAAATTTAAAAGTATTATTTTTTGAAGCAGTTGGTTTACAATTTTTTAATTTCATGCGTTTCATATTCAAATTCCTACTTTTTTGAATGATTGATTCTGAACATTAGTGTACTTTAACATCGTCGTGTTTTATCAGGGTGTCCAAAAAAGTTAGTTACACCCCTGGATTCTATAAATAGCAAATATTTTTTTATATTTTACAAGTGAATAAATAATGAAGCTGCAGTCTCGAAACTTCGCTAGGAAAATCACCGCCTTTCCCTTTCTCGAAAAATGACGACTTTTCAACTCGGATAGTCACACATATCGCCTACTTTCGTAATTTAGACTTCTAAGGAGAAGCGTGTGAGAAAGGTCTACTCTCTACATTAAAAAGTCACTTAACTTCACGCCAGATAGGGGCCAAGTGCTAAAGTCGAACTCGTACGTCCGACGCATCGAAAGTGACCGGGAGAATGAGAAACAACTATTAATTTCCGTTACCTGCTAAAAAGTGTCCTTAAGAAAGTATCCAGTGTGTCGAAAGTGAAAAAAATTCATTCGAAGATTTATTTTTTCAGTGAAGAATTTGATCAATAAATAGAAAAGTGTTATTTGTC
Organism: Andricus grossulariae; assembly: GCA_011634705.1. NCBI lineage: Eukaryota > Metazoa > Arthropoda > Insecta > Hymenoptera > Cynipidae > Andricus > Andricus grossulariae. Next base: position 19,855,593 of record JAABKJ010007545.1, read on the forward strand.
CATGTATTGCACTTAAAAAATTATTATATTCTTAACAGTGTGACAACATTTCCAGAGCCCTCCTAAAAAAATTGAAACTTTTACTACCAACCATGGGGGCTAATTTTGATAGAATGACTTCTTAGTTTTGGGAATTTGAACTTCCCGCGTGCGTTAAATTTGAGTTTTACTTTGAACACGAATATGTTAAGAGAGATTGAAGACTGCAACACCCTCAAGAAAATTAGTTTAAGTTATTAAATAAATCTCTCCCTGGAATCAAAAAGTCAAGTTGAAATTGAAGTTTCCCATGCACGGAAGATTGAAATTGAAAAAATGACACTCAAGTAAAATATATAGAAGCAATTATTCTCATTAATGTGACTGAATTTCAAAAACCGTTTACAGAGAATTAAAACTTGTACTTCGAACCATGGGGGGGGGGGGTTAAATTTAATAAGTAGTAATTTCTCAGTTTTGATCATTTAAATTTCCTTCCGGTGCTAAATTTAAATATAACTTTAAACTTAACTCGAGCACTGAAATAGAGATTGAAGATTGTAAACCCCTGAAGACAATGAGTCTAAATTGTCATTTAAATAATCTCCTGGGATCGAAGTCAAATTGAAACTGAAATTTCGCGCGCGCGGGAAATTCAAACATGAAAAAGCAAAACTTGCGTAAAAGAAGAAGCAATTGTTTACTTACGGTGTTGAAGGAAGAAGATGACGAGCACGAGAAGAAAATATTCGACGACACTGACCGCCATCTCCCGCGCTCACCTGGTTTATGATATAACATCGGACGCGATGTCGGATGAAAAATCAGTAAAAGTGATTCTGGCTGCGTGTCTGATTGCAAAATGTAAAGTCATCGGGATCCGAGGGAATTTAGAAAGTACCGCGCTTCTCGATGGAGTTTATAATGATTGTAGTAAAGCTTTGTATTAGGGGGGTATAAAGTCCGTGACCGTTGGCTTAATGGCTATATTTATGGCACGCGTCTACGTCATCGTCAATCTCTGTGGATGGTGCAAATGACAACAAATGACGCCAGGTACATGCACGACAGACTGGCGAGCGTGCATGCGATGCATTATGAGGGAGAGGAGTAAAAAGAGGGAGAGGAGTTAAAAGAGGGAGAGACTCAGGAGAGGGGGTTGTAAAAGTTGGGAATTTAAATTGTAATTCAGTTCTTCCGGAAGAAGGGTATTGTGCGTATTATGGACATTATCTCCGAATGCGAAACAAAAATGCGATTGTGTAATTGACATTCCAATTCTAGTGGCCTTCATTAACTACTGCGAATTAATATTACATTAAACTGCATGCGGGTGAAGCATTGGGTACATAAATATATAGAAAAATAAATAAATAGCATTTGTCATAAGGAGAGAATAGAGAATACTTTGCTGGAATTGTATTGCATTTGCTTAAGCAATTCGTCATGAGAATAATAATTCAGGAAAACACTCTGTATACCTTACTTTTAAGCAATAAGAGTTAAAATAGCTTTTGATTATTATTGATAACTTATAGATTTCAAGGGAATTCACAGAATTTCCAAGGATTTTAATATTTTTATGGAATGTTCAAAGCTGTTGAACGTTTTAAGATATTTAAAAAGATTCTAAAGATTTTACGACAGTCCAAGAAATTGAACAAGAATTAATTAGGGAATTTAATATTATTTCGATGATTTCAAGGGCTTTTCAGAGAATAATGTAAAATTTATGGGATTGCAAAGAATTTCCTAAACTTCATAAGGATTTTGAAAGATTTCGTTGGACTTAGAAGGTCTTTTCGGTGATTTTAATGATTAAAGGGATTTTTATGGGATGATTTTAAGTGATTTTTAACGAATTTCAATACATATAAAAGATTTGAAGATAATTTCAAATATTTCGCATAATATGCGGGTTTAAAGAATTTCATTTAATGTCAAAAAATTGGAAAGGATTTCCTAGGATACATTAGATTTTAGGATTACAAGGGATTTCAGAGGATTTTCAAGATTTAAAAATATTTCAAAAGCTTCTTAAGAGATTTTACACGATCTTCGAGGATTTCAGTAATTCTAAACTAAGGGATTTTAAAGGCTCTCAATAAAGTATTTTAATAAATTTCCCAGGATCTCAAGGGATTGCATAAGCCTTCAAATATTTCAAGAGATTTCAAGGAATATCAAGAATTGAGGGATTTCAAAGGACTTGGAAATTTCGAAAATATTTTCAAATAGTTTCAATAGATTTCAATAATTTGAAAGGATTTTATGGGATTTTAAAGGATTTCAAAGATTTCAGGGTATTTTAAAAGATTGCCAGGAATTTTCAAGCGCTTCAAAAAATTGCAAGGTATTTTAAAAAGATTTCAAAGGATTTTAAATATTTTAGGGTATTTCCAAGGAATCCAAATCCTTAAAATCCTGAAGGATTTTAAGGGATATAATAAGATTTCCAAAGATTCAATAAAAGGGATTTTAAAACTTCTCATGGTATTTTAATACATTTTCCAAGATTTAAGGATATATCATCAGATTTCATGGAATTTCACGGGATTTTGGATAAACTTCCGAAAAACGCATACCTCTGATTTTTTTGAAACATACTGTACTCATCTATTTTGACGTGCTGATGACAAATGTGATAGTCAGAATTTCCGATAATTCTATTTTCATAGTGAAAACAAAAAAAAAAAAACCTTCAAAAATCATGGTTTATTGCGTTTAACTCAGTCAATACGCAAAATTTCTGAAAATATTTTAAACAGCCCACGTGAAAAAATACTACTAATCCGGTAGCCACTAACACTTCCGCATGCACTAATAGGTCTCCGAGATTACTCTTTTTCAAAAGGTCAAAAAAAGTCTCCCGATTAGAAATATCTTGGATAGATTTTCGAAATCTGGGTAAATTTTTGTTTAAACAATTTGTTTAAACAATTTCATTATTAGTTCACAAAAAAATTAAAAAATCATTTTTAGCATGGGAGAGCGAAAATAAAACTTTTTGGCGTCTCGCACTTTTTTCGTACGACGAACTATTTGCAATGTACAGCGTTATAAACAAATGATTTTTTAACAAAATTGCCATATTTGCACAGTGTCCCAAGTGCGAATTTGGATACGGCCCAGCACTGGCTCAGTATCGGCAAAAATATTGCCGAAGATCGGCTGCCAATATCGTACCGTTGCTGAAATGATAACTCCAGTATACACTTGGCAGCCAATTCTAGCCCAGACTCTAGCCGCCATCACTTGTGCGTTACTGGCTGCCATTATCGGCTCAGCAATGGGTACTGATATCGGCCCGATCTCGGCTGTCAATATCGTGTAATTGCTGGAATGATAACTACATTATGCACTTGGCGGCCAATTCTGGCCCAGATTCTGGCCGACATCACTTGTGCGTCACTGGCTACCATTATCGGCTAATCAATGGGTACTGTTATCGGCCCGCTCTCGGCTGCCCATTTCGTGCCATTGCTGCAATTTTAACTCCGGTATGAACTTGGTGGTCAAATCTGGCCCAGACTGTGGCAGCCATCCCTTGTTCGTCACTCGTTGCCATCGTCGCGTCGGCTCACCAGTGGATACCAATAACGGCCCAACCTCGGCCGTCAATATCGCACCGTCATCTGAATAAATGCTTTAGCCTATCCTTGGCACCCAATTCCGGCTCAATACTGGTCGTCATCATTTACCCAGCGCTAGCTGAAATTACTGGCCCAATGCAAAATTACAGTGGTGGATCATCAAGGGGTGCAACAGTCGGCTCGAACTCTATACATCCGGTTATTCCGAAGGAAATTGTGTTAACAAAGATTTCTAAATACAGAGTATATCAACTACACTCTCTACTTAAAAATCTTTGTACAATTTTCTTTAAGACAGTCGAATGTTAAATTTAATTACCATTGTTAAATTACTAATTCACTTAATTCTACTCAATCCTCCTACATTTCCATCACTAATCCTTAATAATAATCGTTACTGTATCTGAAAATAAATTCCTTATATTGAGAAAAATAAAGAGAGAATATTAGAAAAAAGAAAACATTTATTACCGAAAATGTAATTCTATTTTATTTTAGTTTATGAGCAGAATTACAATATGATTCACACCTGTGATCACGAAACATATGGTGTAACAAGAAATTGATCAAAGTCTAAAGAAAAACATGCAATTATATTAACGATCTACTGTCGGCTTTTTTGCAAAGTTCTCCAAATGCTTTGCTGCACTGCTTGTCTATACGCTTATACGCATTTTTTGCCTCCCTCTCTGTCAGCAGCTCCTGACAACCATTTGCTCGTTTTAGCGGCGATATCTTTGGGTCTGATTTCTCACATGTCCGACAGAATGGCTGCATAGAAAATTTGAATTACAATGAAAATAAAATAAATAAGAATAAATGAATAATTATTATAACCAAAAGATTACAAAATGGGGTGAAAAAATTTAAATTTGCAGTTCTTCAACATGAGATTTTTTCTCTATACTTTTTTCCCTCTTTTTTCTCCATACTTTACGAAAGTGTTATGTCTAATGGTAATAAACAAATTCGAAACTTTAAAGAGTCACACAATTTTATACACAAAAGTGGCTTTTCAAAGTGGGGACTTCGTCAAGAATCGCACTTTTCTTCTCGTATATCTTCCAACATGAAATGTAGTTTAAATCAATATATTTATTTGAAAATTTAATTATTATCGGTATCTCCACACTCCCGACTGGTTGGACTCCGCACCCGTTGTAGATTCAATGGTGGTTGGAATGCAAGATCTGTCTACTCTCCTTAGACCGTGATCAAAGAAATCTACAAAAATGTAGACATATAGTATATTATTGATATTATTCATTATTATTGATTCTTATCATATAATAAATTATTTTCAGAGAAAGAAAACTTACTGGCTCCCTATACAATATATGTATGGCGAATTTTTTCCATGAAGGTTTAGGTGGAGTCTTCTCTTTTATACAAGTTTGCAATTTATTATTGCTAATTCCTCTCATGGAGAGATTCAGAGGAATTAATCCATCGTGAGGGTACCAGATTCACTATTTCTTTACCATCTTCACCAATTTCGTTGATAAATTCTATGACGACGAACGGTTTTTTGAGATATTTTTGGCACTAAATAATAAAGATTTTTGTTAATAACAGAAATCACGAGGCTGACCTAAATTAAGTATACCACACACGATGTGGCTGAACCAAGAAATTGAACAATTTCGGAATGAGTGTTTTAAAAACTAACATTTTGAAATTCGAGCTTTCAAAACTAAACAATTTGGAATTTGAGGTCTTGCTAAAAAAAAAACTTTCTAAATTTATAGGCATACAAAAGTGCTAAATTTTAAGTTCCAAAAGTTTCTACATAAAGTATTTCAAACTGAAATCTTTTAAAATAATAATTTATTTTAATATCGAGATATGAGTAATTCTACTCGTATTATTCTAAAAGGTTGGTCACGTACAAGATTACCATCGGACCAAACTTCCAAGACAGTATAAACATTTCTCTCGATACGATATTACGTATATGTATACGTGTGGATAAGCTTTTATCATGTTTGTCATTTTATATACTTTTGAACTTAAAATCATTTAATTTTTACAGAGCTTTTGAATTATAATAGTTAAATTCTTAATATCCTCGATTTAAAATTGTACAATTTGCAGAATTTATATTTACTATTAATAAATTAGACTAGATTCAATTTGAAACGTTACAATTTGAAATTGCGTTTCTTCTCGTGTAAGATGTATCTTTTAATCAATCGATTTGAATAGTTTTAAAATCAACAATGTTAAACTTCAAGGGCACTTTACGATTTTAAATTGAAAATTGTATTTCACAAATGTTGTCATTAAAAAAATTAGTAATTCAAATGATTTTGAATAAGTTGCAAATTGTACATTTCAGTTGAAAGTCGCAAAACTTCAAATGTGAAGTACTTAATGTAGTAAATATAATAATTAAATCAACTTAGTCTTGATATAAAGCTATTTATTTATATAAAAATAATATCCGAATATCAATTTAGTCAGAGTAGTGTTCTCGACTCAATACTCGATCACACTGAGGCTATGGTGTATCATGTATCGGGACCTCCAGGCTGGATTCGTCATATGTTTAGTCTAAGTTCTGATATTATATAGAAAGCCTCTTTGGCGACAGTCCTATGTTCGTTGCTTAGCCATCGTTTCAAAAAATGCTTCCATTATTTGGTCTACCTGACAAATAGGTCGCCCACGACCCTTTCACTTCAAATAGACTTTTAAGTATTCCTGGAAATAGAGACACCTCATTTTCTATAAAGAAATATTAAGTGAAGGAAGGGTGATAGCTGAATTTCGAGTAGGCACCCGCATAAGAGTTGTCAGTTCCCTGAAAGTCTCCATCAATATCCAGTTATCACCGATTTATACTGGGATTTAGAAGTAAAGGCGAGGGATGTTCTAAGGTTTTAGTCTTCACTTCGCAAGGGCCATTCTGCAACAACAGAGTCACTCCCAAGCTTAGTTTTACCGGTTGCTAGTCTTGCCAAGGACACGTACGATTAAGAGGGCAACCGGCCTCCTCAATCCAGTGCTAGCCTTGACTACGACTACCTCAGTTCTGACATCCGCCCAGTATTCCACCCAGTATAAGGTTGACCATTCCTAAAGCTAGGAATACTAGACTTGGTCTTGGTCCTAGTCTCTCCAGCGCCCTGTCCGGACACGATCCTGACCAAAAATCGGATCGCAGAGTCGCTGACTGCGACTAATACTTACGTCACAATTATGACAATCTCAGTCACTGTAGCCAATCGCTCTGCCTGCCGACGACGCTGCAGCCTACTGCGTTTACTCACCAGCTCACTGAGTAGTATAAAAAGTGATCCATCGCCGCAAACTGTCGACTAATACAATACTGCGTTGATTTGGCAGAACAGCTGTTACCTTGAAGGGTCCTTTCGCCTTGAGTACCAGCTTCCTAGTCTCGCCTGTAGCAGAGAGATGTGCATCCACCATAACGACGTCTCTAATAAAGCTCACATTCGCTCACACTGTCCTTACAAAAAGCTTTAAGTGAGTGTGACGTGAACGCCGTTCCTTTATCGCCTATTATACGGGAGGACACTCTGAATATTGCAATTAACTGACCTAGTGCTGTCAACACATGTTTTATTGAAGTATCACGGACAGGTTCAAGAATATAAACCAAGTTTGCGTCCTGATGCGCTTTTATAATATAGATAATTCAGACATGCATTGACGTATTTGTCAACAAACTTTCTCATCCCTTTGAACTAATAATTTTCCCGTACCTTCTCTAATGTTTTATCGAGTGCAAAGTATCCTTGTTCGTCATGACACAACCTTACAACATCAAAACGTGACATTCGTGATACCGTCCATTTATTACCCGAGTCAGTCCTTCGAAAAACAATCCCTCCTTTAAGATCATACTTATCAAAGTATTGCTTTGTCTCTGGCTGCATATTGCCTGATGCTAAGATCTTACGGATTACGTCAATGTTTGGATCTTGTACCAGAGCTACTTTGATCCATTCGTTGTCTGTAACATCGACGGCAAACAATCTATTGGATTGCGACTTAAATAGTCTACATGAGCTAGCTGTGCTCAGGACGATACACAAAATCAAATTTGTAGACCTGTAGATACACCCACCAACGAGCAACTCTTGGATGTATATTCTTTTTATTTACAGTAGCCCTTATCGCGCTGCAATGAATAACGACGGTGAATTTAATTCCTATCAAATATACTTTGAATCTTTTTAGAGTGATACTTTTTTTCTTCAGGAGTCGTTTTACGACTATAATATGCAACAACGCGTTTTTCGCTCCCGTGTTTTTGAATCAGGATAGCGCCTAATCCTATTGCGCACGCATCTGTATATACCTCAGTTTCACGAGCAGGATCATAAATTACTAATATGGGCCGATGAACCAATATTGTTTTAATTTATTTGATCACTTCACTCTCTCTTTCTCCCCATGACTCGGGCAAGTCCTGAGAATTGCCTGACTTGCTTTACGTTCTCAGGATCAGTAACTTTCATAACTGCATCAACCTTATGTTTCCCCGGTCTAACCTCTTCACAAGAAATTTCACGTCCTAAATAATCAATTTGCTTTGAAAAAATCTGCATTTCGTAAGATTTAGTGTTAGGCTGCTTGCTTGAAGAGCCTTGAAAACTATTTCAAACTGCTTAAACCCTTCTTTCACTGTCTCTGTTGCATTTAATACATCATCAATATAAACGAGTGCACAACCCTTAAGGACCTTGTTCATGGTCCTGTGAAATATGGCAGGAGCATTTACTAATCCGAAAGGCATATGGGGCATAATTTCTCAAGTGTGCCCACCTTGAAAATGAAAGTCGTCCGATCGGGCTAAAAATTGGCCCAATTGTAGTCCTATTAGATAGTAATCCTCAAACCAAAAATTAATAAATTTTGATAATTATTTAACAAAGTGTTGGGGGTACAATTTTGGATTTTCTTTCAAAGCAAACCAAATTTTACTACAAATGTTTTTGACAGATTTTCTCACAAACTTTTAGGTGGTCGTAACGATTTTTAAAAAAAGTATAAATTTGACACTAACTTTTGAAAATAAAAAATAAATTTGTCTTTTTTTTAAATTTCGCCAATTTTTTTTTCTTTAAAATGGTTTTAAAAGAAAGCTTAGATTTTTTCCTATAAGACCCCTGATTTTCAGAGTGGAAAATTGATTCGTCTTTGAGTAATAGAACGATACGTAAAAAAGATGCTATGATAGAGCGGGTGGAGCGCGATCTCCCCTATTGCGCTCACGCCGAGGATCTTAGTGCAACGCTTTAGTTCCAGGTTTTTAAGTTAAGTAATATTTTATGCTACTCAAATAATTTTTTTTTTCAAAAGTGAGGCATAAAGCAACTAATCTTAAACTCCGTGGTGTTGCCCACGACTTGCGTTTGAAATTCCCTGCACTACCAGAAGGATGCATATACTAAATTTACTGTACGCTGGTATACAAAATTTAATTTCATGTTGTGCATTCTTGCTTCCATTACATGTATACTAAATCTAGTACAGATTTTTCTAACAATTCACATATAAACAACCTAATATAATACTACACATATAAGACGCTGAGAGATGAAATCTGGAAAAATAATGTAAAGTTCAGCCAATCGCTAAAACGGGATTCCCAACAACAATAGTTTAGAGATATTATTCGAAAACGGCGTCATGTCTTTTTAATAATTGGATTGTTAGAGTGGAGGCAAGCGTATATCATATACGATTTGGGGATCTTGATAAATTTCTTTTTACTTCCAACAAGAAGTTTGCCATCTTCCATGATTCGATCTGCCTTATAATAGATTTAGGGATTAGCTCGATCACTTTTGCCAGTGTGTAGCCTCCCTGGGCGAAAACAAATCGTGAAAACGCCGTCAGATCGAGATCGAGTGCTGCATATCTATCAGCAAAATGGTTTGGATTTACAGAGCTGTTTAATCGAATTGAGAGATCAACGAGATTGCGTCACAAATCAGCGAAGTCGATTTCCCTCCGAAAGAAACGTCAAGCCCGCTGAATAAATCTCACTTTTCATTAGTACATCCGGAAGATGTATTTTCTGGGTTAACTTAATTATTCTGCAGGGTTGATAGGGGTAAGTTTGATGACGGGATTAGTGTGATAAAAAGAAGACTTGGTATAAAAAACAAATTAGTTTTTAACTTTTTTTGTTACAACATAAAGATTATATCTCTTGTTATTTGTAGAAAAGGTGGCTGTCGTTATTGCCTTAATAATTTTTTTTTAAAACTGGGATGCTTTTAGAAAACCTAATTTCATAATTGTGTTAACTGGTTTTTTTATTTGAATTTTTCCTACATAAAGCATCTTTGATTAATTTTTTTCAGGTATGAAGGAACATATATTTTCCTTGGGTATCCGTTGAGTTTTAGAAAATGTTACATTTTTATTATTTTTAATGATAAACTATGACAGAATAATTTCAAGTCAATCTGAGGGTAAGAATGACATTTGTTTTTTGTTTTTCATTGTAAAATAAGAAAATCAGTCTACAGGTCGAGGTCATTCGGACAGATTAATGAACAGTTTAATTTTTAGGAATGATGTAATTTAAAATAGGTAATTTTTAGATATCACTGGAACCTTCATGTAAGATTCAAAATTTTATTTTTTATTTCCATCAATATTTTCATAAATGATAAAAATGTGAAAAAAAAAATATATTTCAAGAAACAGTGAATGTTTTCTTGATAGAAACAATTTTATTGATTAAGGGAGGAGATAATTTAAAAGCAGAAAGTCCAAAGATAATTTTGGCAAAATTCGAAACAAGAATCTTCTCAATAATTTGAAATATCATTAATCTAAGTATAACTTTGTAATTTCGTATCACACTTACCCCTATTGACCCTATTGAATATCCAAAAAAATAATTACCCAGGAATTGTTATTAATCATTATGTGTATTGTATTATTAATAATGATATATAGTATTTGAAAAAACTATCAAAAAATTATTAAAGTAACACAATAAACTGAGATCGACGAAAGAAACGAAAGCGACTTTCATGCAAAATTACAAACTGCCCTTACGAAAAAATGTTATAGAAAAATCAGTTTAGGCCTATTATGATATTCCTATAATTTTTGAGCAATTATAAGGAATTTATTGCATAAAATTATTATATAGAAAAAGATTATAGAATAATCAGGATTAGAATACAAAGATAGCGATTCTGAACAAATAAACTTGGCACAGCAAAAGTATATGCATTCCGTTGAAATCCTCATCATCAATTGAAATTTCATTGAAATCCCTTGATAGCTTTGGAAATATTTTTAAAACTATTGGAATTTTGGAAATTTGTTAAAATCCCTATAAATCCCTCCGAAATTTTTTAACCCCACTTCAATTACTTTAAAATCTTTCAAACAGTTAGAAATCTATAGAAATGATTATTTTAAAAATCTTTAAAAATGAAATAAATTAGACTTATTCCTTAAAGTTCTCTAGAAATCCCTCAGACTTGTGAAATTTTAATAAATTTTTTGAAATCTTTGGAAACTTTACAAAATTCTTTGACATCCCTTGAAATGTCCTAAATCTCTTAAATTTTTTTATATTTTGTAAAATAACTTAAAATCTTTAAAACCCTTTAAAAGTCTTGGGTTTTTTTATATTCATAACATTTCTTGAAATGTTTGGAGTCGTTAGGAATTCCTTGAAATTTAATTTTTTTTTCAAAATTCTCTAGAAATGCCTTAAAATCGGGCTTGAAATTATTGGAAAAAGCTGCAATATTCTTTGAAATCTCTCGAAATTCTTTGAAATGTGTTCAAACATTTTGAATAAATATTTTTGTATTCCGTAAACCCTTTGAAATGATTAGGAGTCCTATTTTAGGAAATTCTATAAAATTCCTTGAAATTTTTGGAAATGCTACAAAATCCTTGACATTCCTGAAAATTTGTTTAATCTGTTGAAATTCTTTGGAATTTAAAAAAAAACATAAAATCTTTTAAATCCTTTTAATTATTGTATGTTCTTTCATATCCTACGAAATTGTTGGAATACTTAGAAATTCCTTGAAATTTAATTTATTTCACTCTCTAAAGATCTCTAAAATTTCGTTGGAATCTGTTGAAATCCATTGAAATTTTGGGAAATCGGACAAATGCATTAAAATAAGTAGAAATCATTTGAAATCCTTTGAATATAAATTAAAATTAAGGTATTCATTAAAATTCTGTAAAAAATCCGTTCAAATTTCTAGAAATCCTTGAAATCCTACAAACATTCATTGAAATCCTTTTGAATTTTAAAATTTTTTTGAAATTCTTTTATATCTTTTCAAATAGCTAATTATCCTTAAAATCCCGTAAATCCTTTGAAATAATTGAAAATTCTATAAAATCCCTTAAATCTTGTGGAGTTTTTCAAAAATAATTTGAAATCTTTAGGTTTAGCAATGCTACACAATTCTTTAACATTCCATTAAATTCTTTTAATTTATTTAAATTCTTTAGAATTCAATAAAGTTCTATAAAAACCGTTCAAATTCCTAGAAATCTTTGAAATCACTTGAAATTTTGGAAATCTCTTAAAATTCTTTAAAATCTGTTAAAATGGCCAATTATCCCTAAAAGCCCGTAAATCCTTTGAAATAATTTTCAATCCTGTAAAATCCCTTAAATCGTATGAAATTCTTTGAAATCCTTCAAAATATTTATAAATGCTACAAAATTCTTAGACATACTTTGAAATTTTTGAAATATCTTAAATTCTTTGGAATTCATTAAATGTCTGTAAAAAAACGTTCAAATTCTTATAAATCTTTCAAAACCTTGGAGATACAATAAAATCCTTTAAATCTTGTGAAATTCGTCGAAATACCTTAAAATCCCTTAAAATCAATATCAAATTCTTTGGAAATCGTACAAACATTCTTTGAAATCCCTTGAAATTTTTTAAATCTTTTGAAATTGTTTGGAATCTGTGAAAATAGCTGAATATCTTAAAAATCCTTTGAAATAATTAGAAAATCCTATAAAATCCCTCAAACCTTGTGAAATTATATAAAATCCCTGGAAATCCTGGAAATGTCACAAAATTCTTTTTCATCCCTTGAAAATTTTGAAATATCTAGAAATTCTTCGGAATTCATCAAAGTTCTGTAAAAAACCCATTGAAACTTCTAGAAATCTTTGAAGTCCTAGAAGATTCAATAAAATCCTTCAAATCTAGTGAAATTTATTGAAATACCTTAAAATATCTTAAAATCGATACTACAATCTTTGGAAATTCTACAAAAATTCTTTGACATCCTTTGAAATCTTTGGAAATGCTACAACATTTTTTGAAATTCCTTGCAATTTTTTTATGACTTGCAATTCTTTAGAATCTGTTATAAAAGCTTAATATCTTTAAAATCTTGTAAATCCTTCGAAATAATTCCAAATCCTATACAGTCCCCTACATTTTGTGAAATTCTTTGAAATCTCTTGAAATCTTCGGAAATACTACAACAATCGACTTTAATTTCTCTACCCCTCTACATGTTTCAAATCTCTTGAAATTCTCAGGAATCTCTTCAAATAGCCTAATATCCTCAAAATCCTGTCAAACCATTGAAATAATAATATTGAAATTCCTATACATTCCCTTAAATCTTCTGCAGTTCTTTAAATGGAATTGAATTCTTTGGAAATCCTGTAACATTCTTTGACAATCCATGCAATTTTTAAGATCTCATGAAATACTTTGTAAGCTTTTGAAATAACGTAAAATATTTAAAATACTTTGAAATTTTGTAAGTCCTTTCATATTCCTTGAAATTGTTGAAATTCATAGAAATTTCTTGAAAAAATTAAAAACCGGACGTTAATTAAATCACTTTGCTGCAGTTTCTCTATGTTTTACATAACTTTTGCCAATATTTCAACATTATTTATTGCTATGCTGAGTTTGTTATGATTTTTCTAGAATCGCGAGAAGCTCTCAAGCTAATGATAGGAAAATCATTATGAGCCAATACTGAATTACCTATAATATTTTCTTCGTAAAGGTCTAACGGATGTAACAGTGAGTTAGGAATCCTTTAAAGATGTTCAAATTCTGGAAAAAATGTTCAACTACAAAAATTTACAAAAAAAGTGTAATCCTTTCTGTTTCTAAAAAATATGCGGGGCAACCGAAACTCCATGGCTTCCATGCAATCACAGGCCTAATACTAATTTCCCATAACCAATTCATTCATATGTTTTCTTAAGTTATTAAACTAATCATTTATTTATATTGTCAAATATGACTATCGAGAGTAAAATTCATAATAAATCTGCTATTGCTTCGGAATTGAAATGTAGAATTTTTCCAACAAAAATCTACGGTCAGCGATCTTCAATACGAAATTATATGCTAGTGACCAGAAAGTATCGGTGATATCGAACTGGGCTTTCGAATATAGGCTTTACGGGTAGATATGGAGACTTTTATCCGAGTCGGAAACGCAGGTCGCAACCTATTATCGTAATTTCCCAGACTCGGGAATCCGGGTCCGGAACCAGTTTTCCCTCCGCTTCCTTCCCACAGGAATATAACAGTAACGTCTGGATGCAGTGCACTTGGATAGAGGCCAAATAGAGTCGCATCGTTGAGGGAAAAAGGATGGAAACGATAATCGTAATTAAGTCGCAAAACCTTTTAGAAACCCTTCTTATGCCGTCGGAAGTTTGCAATCTCTGAGAAAAATACTTGTACTTTATATCAACTTCAAAATGCAGAAACAATAGCATTATGACTCTTCTATTTTGGCATGGGACCATCTATTAATTGCTAAAGAATAAGAAAGAATTAGTACCAGTCTAGAATTCCCGTTTTGTCGCTTATAAATTTCTCCAGCAATCACCCCAGCCGAAGAGCTTCACAAAGTCCCCGCGTGTCATAGATCAAATTCACGCTAAAGCTCTCCATGTGGGTCCATTAGTTTCCAAGGTCCAAGGTCCCCCTCAATTTCCACATTAAAAATACGTAGGAATAACACTCAATATTAACAATTATAATCGCTGAATAAATTTGTTGTTAATTGTTTTAACAAATTTTTATCATTTGAGTCGTACAGGTTGGGACACTGTATAGGTTGGATCAGCAACAAACTCGACAGAATTCTGATGTGTCTGGTATTCTTACCACTTATTCATAATTGTTTAAACAAATTTCTTTTTTTTTCATTTCCCTATTCCCCTCTTTTCCATTTTTTTCATGGATTCTTCTTTTTCCTCCTGTTTTCAATAAACTTCCCTCTTCCCCTTTTTCTCGTTTTTTGATAAATTTCAACTGAATTAATAGAACCCATTGAGAAAATCCAACTATTTTTGGTTGAAAAGTCTACTTACTATATTATATTTTTGATTCGGAATTCATCTAGCTTGTTTGGTTAAAATTAATTTATTTTGTTGAAAATGTAACTATTTTCTCATTAAGTCATCTTTTTGGATACCAAATTTAACTGCTTGTTTAAAATTTGAACTAATTTATTGAAAAATATTTTTTTAAAATGAAAATTCATCTGTTTCGTTAGAAGTTTAACTATTACATTATTAGAAATATAATATTCTTGGTTAAAAAATCATCCATATTGGTTAAAATGCAACTGTTTGGTTGAAAATTAATCTGTTCTGGTTGAGGATTAAACTGCTTTGTTGAAAATTTAACTTTTTTGGTTGAATTCAACTATTATTTATTTAAAATTTAAAATTTTTTTGCTCGAAATATCAACTTAATATTGCTTATTCCGTTCAGAATTCGTCTTTTTTGATTATAAATAAAAACTACTTGGTTTAAAGTTAAACTACTGTTAAAAAAATTCATTTTTTTTTGGTTGAAGATTCATAATTTAAGTTGAAAATTGAACTGTTTTGTAGAAACTTTCATCTCTTTTTGGCTTGAAACTTCAACAATTTGGTTGAAAATTAACTTTTTTGTTGAAAATACATATTTTTGATTACAAATTCAACTATTGTTATAAAAATTTAACTGTTTGGAAGAAAATTAGACTCTTTAAAAGAAATTTAACTTTTTCATTAAAAAATTATCATATCGGGTTGAAAATCTAACTATTTTGTAGATAAGTCACGTTTTCAAAATTCAACAACTTTTTACAAAGTATATGTATTTTGTTGAAAATTCTTCTTTTTTGGGTAGAAAATTAATCTCGTTTGTTAAAAATTCATCTTTTTAGTCGATAATTCAACTATTTTGTTAAAAATTCGTAATTTTTGGTCAAATTAAACTAGTTACCAATTGTTTATTGTAGGAAATTGATCTTTTTGGTTCAAAAATCATCATTGTAGGTTGAAAATACAACTTTTTGTTAGAAGATTTATGTAATTTAGAGAAAATTTGTCTTTTGGGTTAAAAAATGATTCTTGTTTGTTGAAAATGCATACTTTTGGTGCAGAATTCAAATATTTTTTTAAACATTCGTTTTTTTCGTTCAATTCAACTGATTAAAAATTCGTATTCCTGTTTTTGGTAAAAATGTATACTTCATAAGATGAAAATTTATCTATTCGATAGTAAATTCATGTAGTTTGGTGAAAATTCGTATTTCAATTTAGAAAATTAACCTCGTTTGTTGAAAATTTATCGTTTTGTTCGAGAATTTAACTACTTTGTTGAAGATTTTTTTTACAATTCAACTGGTTAAAAATGCATGTTTTTTTGAAAAAATTTATCTTTCATGATAGAATAATCATCTCTTATGGCTAAAAATTCATCTTTTTGGTGGAAGATTCAACTATTTTGTTAAAATTTATCTTTTTTGATAAAAAATCATATTTTCGGGGTGAAAATTCAATAGTTTTGTTAAAAATTCATCCTTCCGAATCGAAAATTCTTCTTTTATGGCAGAAAAATCATCTTTCTTGTGTGAAATGAACTTTTTTGTTGAAAGTTCAACAGTCTTTAAAAAAATTCATCTTCTTTGCTAAAAAATGTAAGTGTTTGGTTAAAAGTTCAACTAATTTGTTGATAGTTCGCCTTTTTGGTAAGAAATTAACTTCTCGGGTTGAAAATTCATCTCATTGGTAGAAAATCGGAATGCAATATGGGTGTATATATTAATTTTTTTTTTAAATTTCATTCTCTATTATTCCCATATTTTTGTTAAACCCCACCCTGTTTTCCCTATTTTGGGAGAATTTCGGGCTGCGTTAATTTTTGGAGGGGCCTGGGGGAGGGGGCAATACCAAACTCTGGTCGTCAAAGAGGGGGGAGGCAGGTCACAAATCGCCCAAAATTGGTAACGTAGTTTATGGACAACCCCTTATAAGCAAATTATTTATATTTATTTATTTATGCAATTTTAAACATTCTATGCTATCGAATGTTCTTCAAAGACACTTAGCAATAATAATAATAAGCATGAACATTTTTAAAGTAAATACTTAGTAATGTCAAGCTAAATGTTTTCAACATAATCTCTCCCTAGTTAATTGCACTTTTTTAAAGTTGTATATATGTCAAATTTGAAATTTCTTCAGTTTAAATCGAAGAGAAATATAATAATTTATATTATAAATTATTAATGATTATGTAATAATTATTATAATAAATAAATAAATAATGTATTTTTATGAAAATTTTAATTATGATTTAGTTTTGTTTTTTTTTATTTATTTTTATATCATTGTTAAATTTCTCTTAATATTTTATTCGAGTTTCTAATTTCACTGCCTTCGTGAGTTCCATTATATAACACCTAATTCCAGCAAGTTTGCGAGAAGTGAGGTATAATCTAGCGATTAGTGAATCGAGGCAGTAAAGGTATCGAGTTGCAAGGGATTCGACAATTTGAAACCGGCGATAAGCCAAAATTGTGGCGATTCACATCACCTTCTGCTAAATCCCTAAGTATTAGGGAATTTATAATTGATACATTATTTTATTCCAATTTCGATCAATACTCAGATTTCTTATTTTAATTTAAAATAAATCAATTATAATGAAATATATTTTTTTCTAGGGTTAACTAATTATACGGTTTAATTTCGATGTACACCTGTTTCTATATTCTCTTAAATTCCTTAAAATTATTCAAATTCTTTGAATTCTTTTGAATTCTTTTGGATTCTTTTGAATTTTTTAATTTACTTCAAGTTTATTCAATTTTTCTACCTCAGAGAGGAAGCTTTGTAACAATGAAAATTTTCGATCTTCCTTTTTTCACATATATCTTGTGATAATTAGACCTCAAGAGTCCAAAAACTAGGTTTTTAAAAAATGTTCGTGTGTTTGTTTTTATCTTTGTGCTTGTGGCTGTGCTTGCGTTTGTGTTTGTGTTTGTGTTTGTTCTTGTGTTTGTGTTTGTCTTTGTATTTGTGTTTGGGTTTG
>JAABKJ010007545.1:19873608-20014821 GCA_011634705.1 Andricus grossulariae
TGTTTGTGTTTGTGTTTGTGTTTGTGTTTGTGTTTGTGTTTGTGTTTGTGTTTGTGTTTGTGTTTGTGTTTGTGTTTGTGTTTTTGTTTGTCTTTGTGTTTCTTTTTTTGTTTGTCTCCACATTACAATTTTATGATAATCGAAAAAAATTTGAGCTAGTGTCATGAAATTTAGATGGATTGTACCTAGTCTTAAATAATGCCTATTATTGATTAAGTTTAGAGCCGGATCAGATAAGAATAAATATTTTGTTCGACTTTATATTTTCCTGAAAAATCGTTTTAAATATGATTTTTTTGTTGTTGAAATTTTAATTACATTGAAGAAAAAGAAATTTTATACTTAGAGTTTAATAAAATACATCATTTTTTAACAAAAATGGTTGAGGTTGATTCATGAAACATCGTGCCAATGACAAAAAAGAATTTGAAATTTTCAACAATTTTCAAAATTATCACAGTATTGGCAATTATATGAGGCCGATAGAATTATTCAGCAGAATGTTTATAGCTATGTCCATACAAAAATGTGCACATTTATAAATTTTGGAATTTTTTTTTTTATAAGTAAATTTTTTTAATATGAGGAATATAACAATATATTAAGTACTGAATTTGTTCATTTTTACAAGATAAAGCAATTTATGTACTTAGCAACATTCGATGAAATTATGAGACATACAATATGGTAATATTGTGAGTACTCAATTCATTCGTTATGATCAAGCTAGTCGATTAATGAATTTAACAGGCCTTTGTGCCTGAATAAAATGATATATAAAAATTTGTATATTTTTTTGACATTTATATGTAAGAAAAAAAAACTCACAATTTTCAAAATACACCAATATTTGAAAATAAAATCGATTCTTTTTGATGAAATTATTCTATTAATTTATATGAAAACCTCCTATTATTTAAGAACAATAAACGGGCGAAATCACCTTTTCCATCCCCTCAGACTCCTTTGCAACCTAAAATCTTCTATTCCAAAAAAAACATGAATTTTTATATTTAGAACCAAACAGTTGCATTTTTAAACCCAAAAAGAATAATTTGCTACCAAAGAAGACGGATTAAAAAAAATAAATATATTTGCAACCAAATAGTTCAATTTTCAACCAAAAGGATTAATTTTCTACCAAAAACACGAATTTTCTACAGAATACATGAATTTTCAACTAAAAAAGATAAATTCACAACAAAAAATGGACTATTTAAATTTTCTATTAAAAACAATTCATTTTCAATAAAATAGTACATTTTTAATCAAAGAAATGAATTTGATCAAAGAAATTACCTAAGATAATGCACCTTCAACTAAAAAAGTTAACTTTTAACAAAGAGTTCATTTTTCAACCAAATAGTTTAATTTTCTACCAAATTGTTCAATTTCCGAGAAGAAAATACGAATTTTTTTCAAAACAGATAAATTCGACCCTAAAATGTAAATTTTCAACAAAAAAGTTAATTCTTAACAAAAAAGTTAATTCTTAACAAAAAAGTTCATTTTTAATAGAAACAGGTTATTTTTTATTCAGACAGTTGCATTTTGAACCAAAAAAGATGAAATTTTTACAGAAAGAAATGAATTTTCAAACCAATGTACAAATGTTCAACAAAATGGTTGAATTTTCACTCAATAGAAATTTTTTCGTCAAGAATAAAAAAATCAATACTCGTTTCCCCCCATATAAGATAGCATAGGAAAATCGTTCACCTACCCCCACCCGAAATAGTTTACGTAATTTATGCACGGCGCCATTCCTCAGACTTTTTTTAAACTGCATCAATTCTTATGAATTTTTATGAATTCTTTGCATTCTTTTTAATTGCTTTACGTTCTTATAAACTTCGTTCGATTCTTTTGAATTCTTGTATTCAGGTTTATATAACAAAATTTCTGGTGGTAACCCCTTTGATTCAATTTAATTAGAAAATTCCCCCTCTCCCCCCAAAAGAACATTAAAATTGTGAAAGATGAGATTGGGAATATAGATATGCATATGTAAATACATATATATACATACATACATACATGCTCATACATATATGCACATGTATATTCAACTTGAAGCATATAATAATAATAAGTTAAGCTACAGAGAACATACAATTTCAAAAAACTTCTTGTACGGATTTTGAAAAATTTTGATTTTGTTACAAGGAAAATTATATTTTCAGCCACCCTAGTGTATCGTCTAACAATTTTTGGCAAATTCATTCTTATATTTCTTATATGATCAAGAATCGTGACACGTTCTCTGTTTCGAAGTTATGCTCACTGGCTTAAGTTAGATACTTAAGTTAGATGTATGTTGATAATCTCCTTAATTTCGCGACTCGCTCGTCTTCATCGTTAACGTAAGTTGATAATCTTATGAGGTAGTATAATATACATGAAGCAAGGTCGTAAAACTTAATCAGTTTGTAACAGTAGGAAGGTAGGTATGCACACCAAGTTGCTCATTGTTGTCTCTTTTAGTTCCATATTCAGCTACAAGCATGAACATCTCAAACAAACATAGGGGAAACCAGGACGAGGTGGATGGTGAATGGTGGTAATTATTTAAAATAAAAAATGAATGTTCAAAATTGAAAATATTGAGCTAATTGACCAAATGCAATGGAAAAATATCTGGAAACTACTTTGCAGTGCCTGAGATTTGTAAGAGGATTTGAATACACTTTTCGGATCTTTTGTCTGTACGTAGTCTCAAGTTGTAAATATGTCGAGTCGACCCAGGCGGAAATATTATATATAGTTCATATAAAGTGTGAAGTACTATATATAATATTCATTTGTTTCATACAATTCTTATATAACACAAATGAATGTTATATATAATAATTCACACTATATATAAACTATATATAATATTTCCGCCTGGGGAGCAAAGATGTTTAACCAATTTTTCACTTTTCGTTTGTGGATTTTTCTTGTAATTCCTAAACCAATTCAAGATATTTTTAGAATTAATTCATCACTTGAAGAAAATGTATAGGAATGAAATTGGTTAGCCTTTTGGCGATAACGCTTAGACATATATAAAAAATTGAATAACATGATTTAAAAAAAGTATATGGAGAATTTACTTTATGTTATAGAAGAATAATTAGAAAAAAAAATTTTAAAGTGTTGAAAGTGAGTCAGTCCGGGACCAAACACAAAAAATTAACCTTTAATTTACTTAAAGATAGATATCCTGTTGAAAAATTAATTGTAAAACACAAAACAAATAAACCATAACTTTTTTCCATAAAAATATTTTTGAACTTTCATTACACCGTTTTGAAGGTCTATTAAATTTTGTTGAACATTTCATTGCAACTCGTGTCGTTTTTCCATAAATTCAATTTGTTTATTTTCAATTTTTTTTCACGATTTGAACCAAAAATACGCATCCTGGCGTAGAGTGATTTTAAAAAAATTCGTAGATATAATTTAGGCGAAAAATTTTGTTAAATTGATTGTTATTGTAGCTTGTGTCGTTTTCCAAAAAGTTAATTTTTAATTTTTGATGTATTTTTATAACAGAAGTTTATAAGAAAATTCTTAGATCTTTTTTAGTTGAACAACTTTTCTCCTCTCATTTTTTTTCGTCTCATGTGTGGTTTTTCCAACATTTTTATTTTTTTATTTTTAATATTTTTTATGATTAAAACAAAAACTACGCGTCCTACCTACAATTATTGATGCAAAATTTGTAGATCTCTTTCGGGTGTACAACTTTTGTCTATTAATTTTTTGTCGTACCTTGCGTCTATTTATTTTTTTCGCAACTTGTGTCGTTTCTCCAAAAATTTAATTTTTTTATTTTTATTGTTGTTTTTAACGAATAAAACAGAAACTACACGCCCCATCAAAAAGTGATTGATAAGAAGTTTGTAGATCTTTTTTGGATACACATTTTTCATTATTTTTGTGTGCGATCAAAATTTGAATTTTCGCTTTTTCAAGAAAATTCAACAATTTTATGCAACTTTCTAGCAGTATTCTAAGCCAATATATTTAAAAATAATACGTAAGTGTTCAAACTATTATTTATGTTAAATTTAATTCATTATTGGCTAGCTCCAATTGAAAAGTATATATAATAAATTGAAAAATTCGGAAAAAACCGCGACTTTCTAACTCTACTCTAAGAGAAAATTACTAAAAACAATAATATAATGTTTCAAAAACTTATATAAACATCTATAATTATCAGTAGAAAGTAGTATTTCATGTACTATATACAATTTGTATTTTTAAAAACCGCAAAAAAAAATCATAATTAGCACCAAAAACTGGCAAACCTCAATTTTTCACTCATAGTGTTTTTGGACCCTATAAGACAGACTTATGGGAGTGATATTTAAAAAATAAGTTTTGATTCGTATTCTATGGCTAATTTCAAAGAAAAATGTTGAGTTTCATATAGTTTCACCTAATATTGACGATTCTGGATAAAATTTACGAAAACGTCTTATTTTCTCATGGGAAATACGTGCTAAACTTCATGAGGCTTGCGGAACCTCAAAAAATCAATTCTTAAAAAAAAACTCATTTATTTTTTTGTGATTCGAACAAATTTCCGAGCCATATGCATGAAATTTAAAAAAAAAATCCAATGAATTTTTGGACCACCCTAGTGTACAATGTTATCAAAAACTAATCAAAATGTATGATCCTGGATCCATTAAAAGATAACAAATTTTTAAAGAGTGACGTAAAATCCTCATAACTTTAAAGAACCTTAAGAAAGTTTAAATTAAAAAAGTCTCTTAAAGGCCCATTTGTACGAGGGCATACTTCATATTGTAAACTCGTAAAACATAAAAATACATTGAAGTTAAGATGTAAACTTTCCTTATTTCAAATTAGTAGATGTATTATTTATATCTTTTTTATCCGGTTTTTATGGACTTAAACAAGAGTAACTCTATGACCTTTTCAACAATCATAAATCTCACGAAACATTACAAAAGCAAACTGCAAAGTGTGCTACTGCAATTTCAATCCTGAAAACGTAAATAAAATATGACAGAGTCAGACTCTCTTTAATAATTCTGCAACACAAAAAGTGAAACTCAAACTCAGTGAGATAAGAAAAAATTATAAAATCGTAAACATGTTATTGATTACACCTTTTTAAATTTAGATCAATGAATTAAAAACGTAGTTTGAAGTAGAGAAATATGACACCATATCATATAGATATTTGTAATATGCTGAGATCATCCTCTAGAATCCTGGTCCCAAAATTTTCTTTTCGCTGGAAAAAGTGTATATATGGGGGAAAATAAAAAATTTGAAAATATTGTGTAGCTGGAATATTTTACGCTTGTGTTCAGAGGAATACATTTTTTAATCAGAGTAGTTTGTTAAGCGAACTTTCTCGAATAATATCCTATCTGCTCATTAGTTTTACTTCACTCCATATTCAAATAAATGCGATGTAATCGTTAATTATTAAACGTATTTTTCCTGAATTAATTGCAGAATCATAAAATAAAGATTTTGGCTCGTTTCCCATTATAGTTTCAGAGTTATAATCACTTTTTAAATGTCCCAGAGATTTTGTGTCAACCGAAAAAAAAAATTGTTAATTGATTTTATGGCTTAAAAGTTCAATTTCCACATTGAAATTGATTACTAATTAGAAATTATTGAACTTACATCAATACGTAAAAACTTAACAACATAAGCAACATAAACAGCAACATAAAAATGATTTCAAAATGTATAATCTTGATACATAAACATAAAAAGATGAAACTAATGTATTTTTTATTACAATTGATCTATATAATTAACTTGCAATATAAAAATATGACGGAAATAAGAATTATTAGGATATTTCCTGCAGCCCTATAAAATATATTAAAATACCTTTAGAGCATTCAAACCCCTTAAAACAATGGGAATCCTCGGAAATCTTATAAAATCCGTTCAAATCCTTTGAAAATCCCATGGAATATCATTTTAAATATCCTAAAACCCTTATCCTACAAAATCATTCCATATTTTCCGAAAATCTAGGATAATTTTTTAAACCCATTCCAATTTTTTTAACACATTAAAATCATCAAATCTCTAGAAAATACCTGGAATTTTTCAAAATACTCTAAGATATTAAAAATTCTTTGCAATCCCTTGACATTTTTTAAAACTCTTGAAAATTCCCTAAAAAATTGGAAAAAACTCTAAAATATTTTAAATCCTTTGAAATCCCTTTAATTTTTTTTTCAAATCTATTGAAGATTCCTTAGAATCTTTGATAATATCCTAAACTATTTCAAATTCTTCAAGTCTTTATTATTAATAATTTATTATTATTATTATTATTAAGTCTTTAATCAATTTATTTAAATGTGTTGAAAAATCCTAGGAAACTTTGAAAATACTCTGAAATATTTCAAATACTTTGAAATTATTTTAATAGGTTCAAATTATTAAAAATTTCTTGGAATCTCTGAAAATACCCTAAACTATTGCAAAGACTTTAAATTCTCACAAGTTATTGAAATCTATTAAAAATTCCTTGAAATATTTGAAAACACTATAAAATAATTCAAATAATTTGAAATCCTTAAAAATGTTTAAACCTGTTGAAAATTCCTTGGAAGTTTTAAAATACTCTAAAATAATTCAAATCCTTTGAAATGTTCTCGATTCAATTAATAATTTATTGAAAATTCCTAGGAATCTTTTATAATACCCTAAACTATTGCAAAGTCTTTACATTCTCTCAAGTTATTGAAATCTATTGAAAATTCTTTGAAATCTTTGAAAATTCTTTGGATTCTTTGAAAATATCCTAAAATATGTAATATCCTTTAAAAGTCTTTCAATTTGTTGAAATCTGTTTAAAGTTTCTAACAATATTTGAAAATACCCTAAAATAATTCCAACCCATTGAAATCCTTTTATTTTAATTAATAATCCATTAAAAATTACTAGAAATCTTTCAAAGTACCGTGAAGTATTTTAAATCTTCTGAAATTCTTTTACTTGGTTCTAATTATATTAGATATTTTTTGGAATCTTTAAAAATACCCTAAACTATTGTATAGTATTTCAATTCTTTCAAGTTAATGGAATCTATTTAAAATTTGTTGGAATCTTTGAAAATACCCTAAAATATTTCAAATCCTTCAAAATCCTTTCGATTTGTTGAAATGGATTTAAAATTTCTTGGAATCTTCGAAAATACCCTAAACTATTGCAAAGTCTTTAAATTCTTACAAGTTATTGAAATCTATCAAAAATTTCTTGAAATTTTTTTAAAACACCCTAAAATAATTCAAATCATTTGAAATCCTTGAAATTTTTTAAACCTCTTGAAAATTCCTTGGAACTTTTAAAATACTCTAAAATCATTCAAATCCTTTGAAATGATCTCGATTTAATTAATAATTTATTGAAAATTCTTAGGAATCTTTTATAATACCCTAAACTATTGCAAAATCTTTACATTCTTTCAAGTTATTGAAATCTATTGAAAATTTTTTGGAATCTTTGAAAAATCTTTGAAATCTTTGAAAATATCCTAAAATATGTCATATCCTTTAAAAGTCTTTTAATTTGTTGAAATCTGTTTAAAGTTCCTCAAAATCTTTGAAAATACCCTGAAATAATTCAAATCCTTCAAAATCCTTTTAATTTAATCAATAATCTATTGAAAATTACTAGAAATCTTTCAAAGTACCCTGAAGTATTTTAAATCTTCTGAAATTCTTTTGTTTGGTTCTAATTATTAGAAATTTCTTGAAATCTTTAAAAATACCCTAAACTATTGTATAGTCTTTAAATTCTTTCAAGCTGATTAAATCTTTTAAAAATTGTTGGAATCTTTGAAAAACCCCTAAAATATTTAAAATCCTTTAAAATCCTTTCAATTTGTTGAAATCAATTTAAAATTTCTAGAAATCTTTGTAAATACCCTAAACTATTGCAAATCCTTTGAAATCCTTTCAAATCATTGGAATCTATTTCAAATTTCTTGGAATCTTTTTAAATACCCTAAAATAGTTCAAACCCTCTTAAATTCTATTAATTTTTTTTTAATCTTTTGAAAATTACTAGGAATCTTTGTAAATGCATCAAAATGATTCAAATCCTTTGAAGTCCCTTTAATTTTTTTAATGCACCACAAATTCCTTGGCATCTTTGGAAACACCTTAAAATATTACAAATTCTTTGAAATCCTTCCAATTTATTCAAATCTATTGAAAAAAATTTAGAATCTTTGAAATACCCTAAAATATTTCAAATCCTTTGAAACTATTTTAATTTGTGTAAATCTATTGAAAATTCCTTAGAATCTTCTTAGATAACCTGAAATATTTTAAATCCTTTGAAATCCTTCCAATTTATTAAATTCTATTATAAAGATCAGGGAATATTTTTAAATGCCCTAAAATATTTTAAATCGTTTGAAATCTTTTAAATTTTATCAATGCTCTTGATGATATCCCTTGAAACACCTCCAAAAAATTTTTCAGTCCTTTTTAAATCCTTTGAAATCCTGGAAAATTCATTAGAATACCTTATTAAGAACTTTTAAAATCTCTCAAAATTATTGAAATCCTCGAAAATCTTATAAAGTCACTTGAAATTGCATAAAAATCCTTTAAAGTATTGGAAATTTCGGAAAAATTCTGAAATACCTTAAATCCTTAAAAATATCCTTAAATCTTGTAAATCCTATATGAAATCCTTCAAAAATTTCCAAATTCTAGGAAATTCTTTAAGATCGCATGGAATTTTCGAAATCCTGTAAATTTTTTTAAAGCTCTTGAAAATTCGTTGGAAAATGTAAAAAACTGAAAAATCTGTAAAATCCTTTGAAATCCTTACAGCTTGTTAAAATCTATTGGAAATTCTTTGGAGCCTTGGAAAACACCGTAAAATCTTTGAAATCCTTTGATATCCCTTCGATTTTTTGTAATCTATTGAGAATTACTTTGAATCTTTGCAAATACACTGAACTATTTCAAATTCATTAAGTCCTTCTAATTTATTGAAATCTAATAAAAATTCCTTGGAATGTTTGAAAATACCCTAAAATAACTCAAATCCTTTGAAATCCTTTCAATTTATTGAAATCTATTGAAAAATCCTATAAATCTTTGCAAATACACTAAACTATTCCAAATCCTTTGAAATGCTTTCAATTTATGTAAATCCATTGAAAATTTCTTGGAATATTAAAAAATACCCTAAAATATTTCGTATCCTTTGAAGTTCCTTCAATTTGTCGAAATCAATTGAAAATAGTTTGGAATCTTTTGAAATACCCTAACATAATTTAAATCTCTTGAAATCTTGTCAATTTGCTAAAATCTATTGGAAATTTCTTGGAACCTTTAAAAAACTCTTAATCCTTTGAAATCCCTTCAAATTGTTTGAATCTATTTGAAATTCATTGAAATCATTATAAACACCTTAAAATATTTCAAATCCTTTAAAATCTTTTGAAATTTTACAAAGCTTTCGATGATATTCCTTGAAATCCTTTGAGATCCTGAGAAATACATCACAATACCTTATACAGAGCCTTAAAATTCTGTGACATCTCCTGAAATATCTGAAAATCTCTTCGAATATTTGACATCCTACGAAAACCCTCAATTTTTGTAAAATTTTTCGAAATTAATACAAATATTATAAAATATCTAGAACTTTTTGTATCTATTGAAATCTCATAAAAATCATCTCGCATTTTGTGAAGTACCTTAGAATCATTAAAAATACTCTAAAACTTTTAAAATGATTGATATAATGCTTTCACGATGATTCATTATGATAAATTAAAAAGAGGTGTTTCGGGTTTTCAATCGCGTGCAAAACTACGATTCTTGCTGACGTTTCGTGAAAATTGCACTTCACTTCTTCAAGACTAACCTGAAACTTTCGTTTCAGGTGAGCCCTGAAGAAGTGAATTGCAATATCCACGAAGCGTCGGCAAAATTCTTAGTAGCTCCCTCCAACATCCCGAAAGAAGAAATCATCAGTAATTTGGAATCCACAATATATACCCTTCCACCCGAGAAAGGTAATGACATACGGCGTAGGACGGTCAACATCTTACGCCAAGCACAACTTCCCTCCTCAATCTTAAGAAAACAAGAGAAAACAGCAATTAAGGAACTCAATCGGAATGAATACATCATAATATTACCTATAGACAGTCATATTGAATAATGAATGAAGAAGATTATAACAACAAAATTATTGACCTTCTAACTGACGATACATATGAAAAACTTAAAAAGACTCCACAAAAACAATAGTTTGCAAAACAAAAATCCTTCTCAAAGACTCTTAACTTAACAGCAAAACAATATCTGAATAACACCTACTAATCCCAAGTCTCCAAAATTTTACGGACTTCCAAAAATCCACAAAAACAACATTGTCAGACCGATCGTCAGTGCAATAAACTCGCCATCTTACAACCTATCACGCTTCCTCGCCGAAGAACTGAATCCTTTTACAGGAAGGTCTATCACACACGTCCCAAACTCTGTTGACTTCATCGAAAAGATACAACACTGTCTTAATAATACTTACTTCTCTTTCAATAACCAATTCCACAAACAAACCTCAGGAGCCTCAATGGGATCTCCAATCTCACCAGTAATAGCCAACATCTTTATGGAACATCTAGAAACTAAAATTTACAAACCAATCCAAGCTTGAACCGGCATTATGGTGCCGTTACGTTGACGACACTTTTGTCATCTGCAGACATGGACTAGGTAAACTTCACAAGTTTTTTGATTTCCTCAATCATTTACACCCTAATATCCAGTTCACCATGCAAATTAAAGAAAACGGAAAATTGTCTTTCTTAGACTTACTAATTTACAAAAAATCTGACAATACATAAGGACACGAAGTTTACAGAAAACCCACCCATACAAACAGATACTTACATGCCTCCTCCCACCACCACCCATCTCAAAACTGTCATTTCTTTGGTGCCAAGAAATATTTATTAAAGTTTTCAGTACGATTCTTTGAAACAAGAAATCAAATCTTTCAATTAAAAAAAAACATTTATTTTATCCGATCGTCATTACTTTCAATTGAGAAAATATTTCTTTGAATTTAAATTATATTCGAACATATCGAATGACTGATTTTTAAATCCAAATCTCTAATTTCATTCAGTTAAAGACATCGCCCATTCGCTTAAATCATATTTCACAGGCTAAAGTAATTATTTATTTGCTTCAATAATTTCTTATTTTTCATACCATTAAACAATTTCTTTCGATTGAAGAAATACACGATTGGACGTATTCAGTACGACCATTTCTTTGAATCAAAGCACTTTTTTTCAGTGTAGTAATAGGAGATAGTTGCGGTTTTTTCCGAAAGTTAGGGAATGCTAACTCAATCAAAGGGAAGTGGCGGCTCAGTCCCACCCCCAACCGATTGTGGGTTCCCCCGCACACTTCTTTCTTCTTACGCAAAGTCACTCTAATTCGTACGTCCGCGTATAGCCACGTATTCAGCAGCGCCACCCACGTGGGCCATACGGGCGAAACTTGAAAGAATTGGCAATCACAACTTTCACCCAATCTTGACTCAAGCTTGGCACCAACATTGGCAGACTTGGGCAAAATATTTACCCAAGTTTGACTCAAGCTTCGTACGCTAACGCCTCGCCACGCGTTCAGCAGCCCCACCTATTGAGCAGTGGCATCGCTGCTTCAGGCTCAGTAAATAAGAAAGATTTTGATTACAGTGCGCTTCCATACCACCAGGAGACCTTAGACCGCAGCGACATCTCTCAGAACGCTGGTGTAATAAACGCGTCAAAATACCGGCCAAACTTGTGAAAAGTGGCCATAAAAATTCTCACCCAAGCTTCACTCAAGCTTGGCACCAAGCTTGGGAGTCTTAGACACAATCTTCACCCAAGCTTGACCCAAGTTTCGGTGCTAGTAGGGAATACTGAAAAGGCACTAACACAGTTCATATCTGCCAATTAAAGTTTTAAAATATGTCACAGAAACAAAAGACGCACGCCGGCCGTTCAAAAATTTCAGGTTCAAAATCAAGTGCATTTTCATAAAGGAATAAATTATACATTATTATTCGATTCGCTACGTAATGGAAATTCAAACTCAATTAACCCATCAGCGCATGACTTTCACCAGTGACAGTTTCTATTGGATGAAGAACGAACGTAGACAGCAAGCAGCAGAAATGAAGGTATCCCTAACTGCAGCCAGCACAGGTCACTTCGGAAGTGTATATGCGCTCTCAATTTTTTAATGAATATTAAATCGAAATAGAATATTACGCTTATTTTGAAAAAATTAACGTATGAAATGGGCATTTACATGAAAGGTGTCGTGCGTCACGATACATTAATGAATGTTAAACTCTTTGCAATTTATAGGTTATGTGCGCATATTTAAAACGGGAAGCATATATATTTTATGAAATATTTACATTCGAAAAGATGCCTCAATTGCTGAAATCGTACTTTATAAAAGAGTCATCCATTTTTGAACACGAAAAAACCACCTCGATAACCACTTGCAAATAAATAAGAAAACTCCCAAACGAGTGAACGGTTTTCGGTAAGTCAGTAGCAGCCCTATCCGACCGCGTGCAAAAGTGCTGGCTAAAGTTTGATGCCAGCCGTGAAATAATCTGCTGGCGGCACTGCTGAGCTTCTTGCTGACAGATACATTAGGCTATATGACGAATTGAAATAAAAAATGCAGTATTAATGAAAAAAATAAGTTTAAGTGATTTATAGTGTTCGTAAAAGAAATTAATTATTTTAAAGAAGGCTTTTGTGCATTAATATGGCCGGATATAGAGGCAATAGATACGTAGTTCCGAAATGCAATTCGGGCTACAAATCCTCTTTGGAGAAATCTCACCTTTTTTCTGCTCCCAAAGATAAAAATTTACTCGAAAAATGGCAAAGGGCAATTCCCCGGAAAGATTTTACATTAAAAAATAGACTAATGGTGTGCTACAAACATTTTCGTGAGGAGGGAATAATTTGGAAGCGAGAAGTAAAAGATGCATCGGAATGTATCGTAAACATTTAAAACCTTATATTTGTTTTACTCACAACGACGCAAACTGTCTATATCTTTAAATAAAAATTAGACATATATTTCCACAGGGGATTGTTATATTTGAAAATTATATCTAAGTTATGTGTCACATTCTTTTGTCACATTATCTGGAGCATGGCTTAATGGTATATAATACAGTATTTTTCGAAAACAAATTTTCAAACCGCATAAAATATATATATATATATTTTTTTAATTAGCGCTAATCCAAAAAAGTATGAAAATATAAAACTTAGAGCTCAAGTTCATGAATATAATAATTATTATTAATTATAATATTCTCGAATAAATAATAATTAACTGAGAATTGCTAGTGGAAATGGTAAAAGTACATATGAAGTGCTTTAAAAATTTTTCTTATAACTTTTAAAATAAATTAAAACAATATAAAGCTATAAAAAAGCAGAATATTGTACAATATTTATCAATTACGCGTGTAAGAAAATTAATGAATGATAAAAGTGAAAAAATTAGTTGTGAATTTGAAGGGTCTAAGGGTGATTGCTCAAAATTTGATCACTTTAAATCCTACTCATTTTCCACTTTTCCTTCGAATGATATCTTTTTTCTAAAATTATTTCAGTAAAGTACATATTTCTAATTTGGATATTTCTTTTAAACTTTTTTTTCCCCTTTACTAAAAAGTATTATAGGAAAATCAGTATAAGCTTATGATAATTTTCCTATCATTTTTGGCGATTATGGGAAAATTACCGGAACATAATTATGGAAAAATATTTAGAGAAATGAATAATATTGAAATAAATATTTCAAAAAGTATAAGATACTCATAGCTTTTAGGTTTCACTATACCCACAATCTAAACGAAACTTGTTTCCAATATGTAAATTTTTATGTACTTTTGTGTGAGTGTAGTTCAAAATAAATTAATAATTTATACTTTCCTCTGCTTTTTGCACTATTTTAATTTTTTAATATTGATAATTTCCATAATTATTTTCCAATAATTTTTCCTATAATCGCGAAAAAATTATAGGAAAATCATAGCTAGGCCTATAATGATTGTCCTATAATACTTTTTCATGAAGGGTAACATTAGGACTATATTTCTCATTATTTGTACAAAAAAGACGACTGTCATCAGGTATTGCTTTAATCAATATTAACTCAAAATCAACTGAGATGCCTTTAGAAAACTCAAATTCATAATTGTTTTATTTGGTTTTTACAATTAATTTTTGTTACATAATAAGCACCTATCGTTGAATTTTTTAAAGGAATTTATCATTTCCTTTCAAATCCGTAATTGTGCCAGAGTATTGACAAAAACTGGATTAAAGTCGAACTTTTTAATTCCGTAACACACTTTCATTTTTAACTATTCTTTATTTATGGATCCTGTTTTTCATTTATTATTACTGACACACTCTACATTTATTTTACATTTTTATATTTATTTCTGGAATCGATTACACTACAATTCATAAATTATATATAGCTCTGCCGAACGCTCCAAGGGAGATAGAGTCAATTATCCAAAACAAGAAGTGCCAAATTTTCTGGAACTACGATTTTCGGAGAGCAGTCTCCGTTGCACACTCAAGGCCTGACATTGTTCTCCAAGACTTCGAGAAACGAACTATATTCGTGATAAAATTCTCGGCTCCTTCTGAATACAACATCACCGCCAAGGAGAAAGAAAAGGAGGAAAGGTATCAAGACCTTAAAAGGGAGCTGCAACGACTGTACCCAAAATGTTTGGTACGAGTAATTGCCCTTGTGATAGGTGCTCTTGGAGGTGCGAAACTATCACTGGTTCCACAGCACTTGCGATTAGGATGCAGAAAGCTGTCATTCTTGGGTCGCTTTGTCTCTTCAGAACACACGAGGGTTTCGCTGGCCTGTCGTTGTGATTTCGTCGTGTCCTGTGACCACCCATCTCACGGCTGTGAGATGTGGTTATAAATGGGATTTACCGCGGTCCTACTCGGAGCCGATGTCAGCTTTTAGATGACAGTTGCACCCAGTGGGACCTTGCGGTGGTTGTTAATTTTTAGTTTTTGGATAAATAACTGAATATATATATATATATTGTAACCAGCGGGTTACATAATAATGTCTTCTCATAGGCAAAACTCTTTGCCTACTCGTTTTTAGTAGAGAAAGATTGCATCACTGGAGGGCAGAGAAAGAGCGCAGACTCGCAGCCTCCCAATAAAGCACTCTCGCGAGTAGTGAGAGTCTGACGATGGGGCGCGGCCCATAAAAAGGTTTGCGCGGCCAAGAAGCGCAATTGGGGGTGTTGCGGGACAAACGCAGCAGGTCTTGGGGAGGACAAAGGAAGCCAAGAAATGCTATTTCTTGTATTCTCTCGTACAGCTCTCTGAGGACTTGGGATGATTTGGTGCTCTCAGGCCTAGGAAACCTAAGTTCCCAAATTTGTCTCCTTCCAGGAAATTTCCTCTAAGATCAGAGGGAAGTCAACTTTCCGCTGCTATCTATAAGAGGCTTAGCTCTTTGAATAACCTGTTTGTGCGTGCTATCCAAGATTTTCTAGCTTTCTTCATCATACTTCGATGCGCTTTGAGCAAACCTCTAAATATTTTCCGTTTTGGACTTTACCTTTTCACGGAGAAAAACCCGAGTAGATTTTAGATTGATTTAAACCTGGCTATAAAAGTAATTAAATTTGAACGGCAAGCACCGAGAAGGTTTCATAACTTCTAAAAGAGTATTAAGCCCCGCAATAAAGATTTACAGAGAGAGAATCCCTCCATCTGGTAGAATCCAGATTTTACAAGGCATTGATCCTTATTCTGAAATTCCTTTCCTTGTCCTTCCAGTGCGCAGGTAGGAAATCACCTGTAGTCAAAGCATTTGGCTCAGGTCACGTATTGAAGCGAGCAAAGAGTGTGTCAGCTAGACCTCTCTCTACCTCAATTTAGGGTTATTTATCGAGAGTTACAGTAGAGTTGATCAGCACGTAAATGATGTCATTTTAAAGAGTGTTGAAATAATTATCGAGCATTAAGGTGTGAATATTGTAATAAATGTAGAATCGAGTCTTTCCTTTACGGATATCATGTTGTAAGAATATTTCAGTTAAGAGTTTCAAGGCTACGGCTCAGAATAAACGTGGTGTGGCCAATAATAAAAGGCAAATTATTAATTTATATGAATTTCTTGCGATTATGAAATAAGTTAGCAGTGACAGGGATCACATTTGTAAAAATAGCGCAAAGTAGGTTTGGTGAATGAACACGCGTTACTAGAAAAAGTAGATCTTATTCTTTCCTCCATGAGAAACCCCTTAACAATTTTATTAATTCGTTTAAACAATCTTCATAATTGTTACTTAGTTAACTAAGCTCAAAAACGAGCAGTTACAATATTATAGTATTACATTCACCAATAGAATTAAAGGTTACCGTCAAAGTATAGAGCATAATCGATAAGAGTATAATCGATAATCTAATCAATGATAATAAAAAAGGATAATAATCGAATAAGATAATCTAATAGAGAGTATAATTGATCCCTATTTTGAGCAAATAGTGGATAAACTGATCAATGCGTTAATGAGAAATTTGATTGGCAATGTATATAATAAATATTCTTGTATTTTATCGGAGTTTACACATGTTATCTGAACTGCTATCTCATTAATGATGGTAAAGCTTGTCGGTTTTGAATATTCATATGTATATTGCATACGTCCAACAAAATAAGTTTTGTTACCCCGACCAAGGCTATCTTAAACAAATAAAGCGATTCTTTCGAATAGCGCTTTGATAATAATCTGAATTTAACCGTTTCTTTTTTAATAATTCACAAATAATGCATACATGTTTCTCAAGCTGTCCAGTAATATTTAAAGCCTAATAACAATTTTTAATAAAATCATGTGCACATCGTTTTACTTTTCATAATTTTTTTTGTATGTGTTATTCTAAAAAAGAATTGACTGATTTATTCTTTCTTTATGTTTCTAGATCGCATGAATGTTGTATCCATCATATATTTATTTAATTGTCTGTTGATTTATCTATTCTCAAACGCTTTTAATTTCATGCTTTTATGAATATCTATTCTTATATTCTAATGTTATAACCACTTTCTTTTCCATATGATTGATTCTATTCTCAGTCGTTCAGGGCTATACAATTAATTATACAATTAATTATTTACCAGAAATTATTTTTCGGATGAAGAGAGCTCCGAGTGGAGCATTATTAGTCGAATTTAATTTACGTATCAACTCACTTGTCTCATCTGGTGTCTGATATTGAAGCAGTTCCGAATATTTGTAACGGTAAAAATAAAAATATTCATTCAGAATGGGAGACAAATATTTAGAGTGCGCTATAGAATGACCTTTCGTAAATTCATAAACAAAAGTGTTACATATATATATTTCTTAAGAATGTAGCTATTACGTGGAACGAGTGCGAATCGAAGGAAAATCAATAATTCCGGGCGCATTCGTGAATGCAAAAGAGGAGATGAACAAGTCCGATGAATGAAGAGACCCACTCGATACCAGGACTGATCAAGGAAGATCACTTTGAGCTCGATACCACCAACGACAGGTTCTTTTGCCAGTACGAGCTCCTTCCGTTTTGCTACCAGCTCTAATTCGGTGACATGTCGTAGTTAGATGCAAAGCTCACACATAATTATATGTTTTAGGAAATGTCCAGGAGGACCAACGTGCTTAAAACGATTAGGTAATTCAATTCATAGAAATTAATATGAAAAAAATCCTAATATCACACCAAAATTTGATTACATAATTTATGTTGGACATAGAGAAATTGATTCTTTTTTAACTCATCTCAAGTATGGGAACTCAATAATCAGCCCTTTGGAACGCCAACATAACATTAGAGTAGTCATTTTCTTGTAGAGAGATCTAATAAAATGAGGGCCAGATAATTTTTGAAAATTGAGAGACATTGATTTTTTTAACCCATTTTAAACATGGGAACTCAAAAATATTCTGTATACGATTTTTAAATAATGCTAGCTGGTAATCATTACAGTTCTCAGTTCATGTAAATTAATAAATTAAGTGTAACTGAGAGTTGTTAAGAACGGAAATTCAGTTGGATTTTTAACTCGTTTAAAATATGGGAACTCATCCAATGAGTTATCTCGCATTACAAATCTAATTAGAGCAACACTTTATAACTCGCAATCTTGGAGATTCACGAATTAAAAGAAAATTAAAATTATGGAGGTTCGCAAAAAAACAATATTCAGAATCCTAAATAGTGGATAAAAAGCCAAACTAGATCAGAGAGAAGCCTTCAAAAATCGCCTTTCGCTTTTGTGATCACACGTTCTTCTTTTTATAACGTTAAATTATTTAGAGTAGAAATCTCAATCTTTATCGCTAACAAAATTTTATATTTCAGATTTAATACTCTCTCAGGATTGATGCTAATGTATATATTTGGGACCAATTTCCTAAACGGAGAAAATTAATTTTGTTATACATCCCTATTATCAATCATTTGAGCAAAAAGTGACCAGTTAGTATGAGCGCGTGGACGGGCGGTCTTTTAGACCGCACCATGCTACCAATATGTGTGTCCCTCCCGCCACTACTCTAAAAGATTATTAATGAGCAAACTTGCGCAACTAACTTAAAAAAAAGCAAATCTATATACTTTGATTATGATCTAAGTTCCTGAACAAGGCCTCAGTAGGCTGTGGATATGTTGCCTGCAATGTGATAAGGAGTACGCTTATGCAGATCCAGTTTTAGTTTTGGCAGCTTTTCGCTATTTTCTTCAGAAAAAGAATTTCACTACGACGACCACTAGCTAAGAGAAGCATTTAGAATTGGAACGTTACAATGGTCGAGTAACCATGCCCCAAAACCGTACCAAGCGTGTTCAGAAACAATGAAAAAGAAATGTCTGGAGAACCGGGAAGATACTAAATACTAGACACTAGATACTGTACTAGATATACGCTATTAAACTGTCTCCTTGAATCCTGCAAAAGCCAGAATCAGCGCATACCATTTTTAAAATCTTCATAAAATCTTAACTTATTGTTGCTTCCTCATAGAGGGAGTTTTCTGATAACCCACATTTTTAAACATACTTTTTAGACATATTTTGATATAATTCAAACCCATGGCTCGAAAATCAAATTTGTAAAAAATGTCCGTGTGTGAGTATGTGTGTGTGTGTGTCTGTGTGTATAACTTTTTTCTGTTCACCATATCTCGAAAAGTAAAAGAGCTACGATCACGAAATTTAGAAGAAGTGTAGCTCCGATTGATATACAGGTCTGATAGGATTTTAAGCTAGATCCGCCATTTAGAAGTAGGGTTTTCTTGCGTTTAGAGATTCAAAAAAAATTGGACCTTGTTTATACAAGAAAAACTTTTTTTATATGAAAAATACAAAAATACGATATCTATCGTATTTGTTCGCGTCTCTGATACGCATCGATCGCATTCTTTTCATGAGTAAAATTTTTTGATTTTTGAAATATGAAATTATTATATTCAGTGTATTTGTTCGCGTCCTTGAGACCCATCGATTGAACTATTAATGAAACTTTTACGATCCACCAGTGCCAATTTATGAAGTTTGAAAAAAGTGTTTCATTTCGTTTATATGAAAAAAAAATTATATTCAAAAAACGACAATATTACATGTGGAGTATTTGTTCGCGTCCTTGAGAAGCATTGATTGACATATTGGTGAACCTTTTATGACCGACCAATACAGATACATGAAATTAAAAAAGAAGATGTATTCCGTTTATATAAAAAATTTGTTTTTCATTTTAGGAGTGCTACAGGGCCGTATCTGAAATGTTTGTTTGCGTCTTTGAGATACGTTGATAGATCCATTGACGAACCTTCTATAACCTCTTACTATCTACCAATACCGATTTATAAATTAAAAAATTATGTCGTTTATGTTGTTGGTATGAGGAAAACTTTTAATTTTGAGAATACAACTATAATGTATACCATATATTTG
The DNA here is from genome assembly GCA_011634705.1 of Andricus grossulariae. NCBI lineage: Eukaryota > Metazoa > Arthropoda > Insecta > Hymenoptera > Cynipidae > Andricus > Andricus grossulariae. The sequence goes on from JAABKJ010007545.1 coordinate 19,893,677, forward strand.
TTCGTGTCTTCGATAAGCATCGATTAGCAGAATTAAGAACTTTTTATGATCTACCTATAACCTACCAATATCGTTTTTAAATTTTTCAACAAAATTGGTTTCGTTGTTTATAAGAAGTTCTTTCCATACTGGAACTATAACAGTACTGCATTTGATGTAATTGTTCGCTTTTTCGAGACGAGTGGATTGATTTTTCAACAAACTTTTGAGGAGCATTATTGATTAATCAATAGCTACGCAGAAAGTTTTTAAAAAGTTGCATTGTTTCTATAAGGTTTTAATTTGAAATATAAACGACCGTGGGTTAAAAAGCTCATAAAATAAGCAGAAATAAATACACCCACAGTGAATACGTCCATAGTACTTCGCAGCTGTATTTGTATTTGTTTGCGAAAAAGAATGACTGGGGCATCGACAAAAGATCAAAGCCTTGGTAACCATAATACTTTGACTTTTTATTATTATTTGTAATATTGCAAGTTACTTGCCACATTTTAAGGCGAGTTCGAATCACATAAAGCTTCATGTTTCCGTTTCACATTTTTTTGTAACTAAATTAATGGTGTTCAGGACTGTGGCTTACACACTCTATTGAAAAATTACTGACGATTTTGCGTCGGGCACCTACTGGACATTCTAAGATTTCATTATCGGTCAATGGGGTAACCCTGCCGCTTTCTATGTTTATTTTTGCCCTTACTTCACCGCGATTAGGGATGTATGTATATATTCCAACAAAAGAATTATTATTACTGTTCAATGTCGCAAAGACGTCGCCATCAAATGTTGATAATACAATATGTTCTTGGGTTGGCATGGGCCCAAAGCGATTCGGTCTTACAATTATTTTAATTGGTTTATCCACAGGAAAAGTGTATGTTCGAAGTATGAATTTTCGGTTTCGATTCATAGCGTGAGTAAGCCGAATAAATGGAAGTTGATCAAGTTTATATCCAAGTACGGTAGAAAAAGGAAATCCGACAGGTAACGAGCTGGCAGGAGGAGACCTGGTACGAGGAGCTGGTTCGGCAGAAGGAGACCTGGATCTGACACGAAGAGGCGGTTTGGCCGGAAGAGGGGAGCTGGCATGAGAATGTTGCGTGGCAGAAGAAGAAGAAGCTGAGCCGCCACGAGGAACACCGGGAATAGGGGCGCCATTCGGAAGACACTCGAAATTTGAACTTAACTCTACAAGAAGGAACAAAGTATTAATTATTTTTAAGTATCTCAATATATATTGGACTTTAAGTTGCAAAATTGCAAGGAAAAGCTTCGAGGATATTTGAGAAAGATTAACCTTGGAAATTTATTGAATACTGGAACCGCAATATTTAGGAAACCATATTCGGGAAGGATCCCGTAAAAGTTTTATTTAGCATGTTACATTACAGAGCGTAATGGACTTTTTGGCAACACCCACCTCAAAAGTTGAACTTTTCATGCTTCTAATGCACTAGTGAAAAAGCTGCGCATGTGCACTTTCGAGATGAGGTACTTCAGACACTGGGATAAGTAACTTTAAACACTGGTGTTGGTGTCTTCTTGAAATAAATTTAGATTTAACTTGAACAAATCTTTTAATGATTGAAGTTTTGTTTTTAGGGTTTCGTAGCTGTTTCCGTCCGTCGTGAAAAAGGGCTTAAGCGCCAAAATTTGGCACAGCTAAAGGGCATAAGCGCCAAAAAATTGTTTTCATAACATTTTTCTTTACATAACTTTTTCATAAACTTTTTTTGAAACATTTGTTTTCAAAAAAATTTGTTTACAAAATTTAAAAATCTTTTATTTTAAGAATAGTATTTTTCGTCAATTCCTCCTAACACAACTTTTTCGGACGGTCGTTGCAAAAAATAGCGTTTGATACACGTGCTCATAGGTGATTGATAACGTGTGTGATTGTATCATTCGCCTGTGGCTCGAAGCACTCGTCTACTTTTTTAATTAAATGGGTACCAGTGGGTAAGAGAGGATATTAGGCCAAACCCCTCTGACGGCCCAGAACATTTAAATACCATCAGATAATAAGAACTTTATATTATTGAATATTAATTTGTATTATTATTGAACGAAAATAATATGAATGAAGAGTTTTCACTGCGGAAAGGCAAAAGCAGAGAACATCAGGCAGAAGCTTAAAATAAGGCCAATCGGAATAGAAAAAGAAACATTATCAATATAGATTACACAACTTTCACTTTCCTGTGACATTTCGCAATACTTCGTTGTAAGAATAATGAATAAGATAACATTTTTTTTTGAATTATTTAATTTACGAATTGTTGTATTTTAAATGGTCAGGATATAATTTCAGTATTGGAAAAACAACTGACCTTGATTTAAAATAAAGGATAAAGTATGATGACTTAGTAAAATTTAGTAATCAACACGGGCACCATTCCGAAAACAATAAATCGGTCGATAGGTCGTGGTAGAAGTTTTGTTACAAAAAATTCGGAAACCCCAACGACTAGCAATTGGCTAGACAGAGACAGGATGACTCAAAGAATGTCTACTGAATCAACTCACATGAGAAATGAGCAACCCCTACCCCACTTCCTTATCCAAATTTCAAGCGGATCCGTAAATCATCCACAATTAAATAATGAAACCTTGGAATGTGATTTTTTCTTGCAAAATCACACCCAATTTCTATTTAAACCTGACTAACTATCAAAAAGTGCGGAATATAATGAATTTGTAAACCAACAGAGGGAAAGATTTTTTTAAAAAGGGAAGGAAGGGCAAATAACCTGAGACTTAGATTGGACCCGCCAGCTCATAGTTTTTTTTTTCAAATAAAAGAGGAATGATAGAAACTAGTTACAGAAAAAATAAAAGCGAATCGCGAAATCGTGAATCCGTACAAAATGATTTAAGACGACATTTACAAGAACGTCATCAATTTTCTCGCAATAATATATAAGCTATTAGAGGACAAAAATAACTCAAACCAAAACAGATCACCTAGACTCTCGACAACAAGGAACATATCAAACCGACGTTCTAGAATTTAAATTACTCCTTTCAAAATTATGAGTAGACGTGCCTCGCTCGGTTTAAAAATAGTAATTTGGGGAAGGAGGTATAGATTTTTTTAGATTGATCTAGCATTTTCGTGTTATTTATTTAAATAACACGTTCGTTCCGCAAGACTGCTCCAAACCAGGTTCCTGATCAATCTCTCTAGCGATCACTGAAGAGCCCCACAAGGTTGTTATGTGAGGTTCCCACTCGAAGCCATTAATATCCAAGGTTTTTTGTTTCAGGCGTCATTTGCTCTACTGACATTCTTATTATAAACTATTTGTCGCCACACTCTTCTGTCCTGACATATTTCTCTAGCTTGCTTCACTTCCATGAATTTTTTCATGGAAGATCTCCTGTTTCTATGGCTTCTTATGTCTTTCGGATTAAGGTCTCATTCGCATATCCTAACCATTCCTTCCGCGGTCGGCCTCTGGGTACACTGCCATTTACTTTATCTTCATACGCTTCTTTCGTTAGTTGTTCATCTTTCATTCTTTCAACATATCCGAACCATCTCAACTGATTTCTTTCCAATGTGTGATCTATTGTCTCTTTTGCACCACATTCTTTCAGGATTATTCCGTTTCTCACTCTTTCCATCACTGTTTTCCCGCATATTGTGCGCAGAGGTTTCATACCAATCACTTTAATTTTACTCTTTTCCTTTTTTTGACAGGTCTCTGTCTCGCTACCGTATAGCACAGTCGGTACAAATATAGAATGATGTATTGCCGGTTCAGCTTTTTTTGATATATTTTTACTTCTGAGAATGGACCCTGCTCTACCGATAACGTTCTTAACCTCGTTTATGCGCCTATCCAACTCCCCATCTATCTTCCCGTCACTAGTGAATAGGCTAACTAGACATATGTAATTATCAACTTGTTCTAATCACTTATCATTTAGCAACATGTTGCACATTGTTTTCTCACCTTTTCCTTCAAACACTATGATTTTTGTTTTATTTCGTTAATTTTGAGGCACATTTTCTTCATGCTTGTATTTAGTTTACTCAATATTCTTTTCAAGTCTTCGATTTATTCTGCTATAATAACCTTGTCATCTGCGAAAGCTAACCCACGTACCCTCCCTGTCTCCAGATCTACACCTTCTTCGTTGAAGAGGACCATTCTTAGACACTTGTCCATAAATATGATAAATAGCCATGAGGACATAACGCATCCTTGTTTAACGTCTTGAATTTCCCAAAGTTTACTTCTATCCACCTTGTCAAATTCTTTTTCTAGGTCAACAAACGTACCAAAAACTTTCTTTCCTACTTTCAAACTTTTTTTTGTGATCTGTCTTAAGCTAAATATTTGACCCGTACATGATCTTCCTGGCATAAATCCACTTTGAACTTCCCATATCTTTTCTTGTGTTATTTTCATTACCCTGCGAATAAGTATTTTTCAGTATATTTTACTTACGGTACTTAATAAGCTGATACCTCTGCAATTATTGCAGTTGCTTTTATCTCCCTTCATTTTGTATATTGGTACGATAATCGCTTTTCTCCACCCGTCTGGGACTTCCCCCATCTCGATACATAAATTTATCAATTCGCATAGTCTGTGAGGTATGTACTCGCCACCGTATTCAGGCCTTTCAGCGCTAATACTGTCTAGACCACACTGTAAAAAATATGGTTCCATTTTAATTGAGCATCATTTTTTTAGCGTCCTGTTATAATACCAAATCGTCTTGTTTTGAAGCCATCGTCCGTGATATTTTACTTTGCAAACTTCAGATTGAAAAGTGGTACGTAATAGCGAACTAAAATAATATACATGGAGAATTGTTTTAATAGCTTTCAACTCCATGCTTAAAAAAAATAGAAAACATTTGAAACAGCAAAAATTTGATTCTCACTTCGGTCCTGTTTTGATCCAAAAAAGTTCTACTAAAACGTCGTTCAGTGGCATAAAAATTAAGTGGCATTAGAATAGAGCCTCCCGAGACTATATTTTTGGAGGACTGTTTCAATATCGAAAACTAGCCTTGAAATGATACTTTCTTTTTACAGTGGCAGCAGCCTTACCGTTTTTTAAGTTCTCAATTACATCTCTAATCTCAGTGACACAGTCTTTCTCAATTGGATTTTTTGATCATTATGTTCTATGTCGTAGTTCTGTTGTACTATAGCTTCACCTCCTAATAATTTTTTAAAAGAGTCTTTCAAAGCGACTACTGTCCCGTCTGTATCATATAGCATTTCACCTTTGCTGTTTGTCATTTTGACAAACTCTGTACTTTTACTTCCCCCCATCTTTTTAAATATTAGTTTCTTGCTTCCTTCGAAGTCAATTTGTATTTTCTTCTCTTCTTCTGTTCTGATTTTATCTTTAATTGACTTGACTAGTCTTTTACCTTTCCTGTTTTTGTGTCTGTAATCATTTTTGAGCCTATTTCTCTCCTCATCACTAAGGCCTGTGATGTTCGACGTTTTCTTGTATGCTTCTTTCTTTTCTTATTGGGCTGCCTAAATTTCATCATTCCACCATGCATCACCGGATTTCTTTTTCAACAACCGCCGTACCGCACACTTCAGTCGCAGTTTTAACAATGATGTTCCGTATCCATGCGCACTCTATATCTTTATGGCTTATAAGCGCTTCCTAAGTTGCCCTATCTTTGCGTTCGTTTAACTTATTCTGAAAGTCCATTGTGCTGCCGGTTTCTGTAAATTTTCAATCTTTATTCGCGTTTGTTTCATTTGTATGGTTCTCTTTCTTCTACAACCTAACCCTAAGTTTATTTTGGAGACTAAAAGGTAATGGTCAGTATTGCATTCAGAGCCCCTCATGACTCTTGTATCTTTTACTTCTATCGGCGCAAAAATTATAGGCATCTGCCTTTGATGCTTAACAACTCAGCTAAAAAAATGCTAGAGTAATAGGTAAATGGTCATTCGAAAGCTGAAAGTGTTTCACGTAAATGAGTTTGAAGACGCTAATGTTAACAATTTTTATGCTTTGCAGACTGAAAAATATGAAAAAAAGTAAGGAATTTTGGGCACATTTGAGAAGAGTCAAGTTTAGAGCAGTATTTCTTATACAAGAGGCAATGGAAAACAATTGAAAAAATTCATGAATATGAGGGAAATATTTGTGAACAAACTGCAGTTGACAAATTTGAGAAATATTAAAAATTGTTATTTCAAACTAAAAAAATGTACAACTATACTATCTACATTTCTAGTAAAGATATTAAAGCGATTCAAACTCCAAACTGTAACGGATAGGCTCTGTAATTTTTTAGAATCTTCCGGAAGGATGTGATTGCTTTATTTTTTGTGGAAATCGCGATATTTTTAGACATTTTTTTTGTTAGAAAGCAAGTGTCAGAAAGCAGCGGGGGTTCTTTCTTGTTGCTTCCGACAGCTCGTCCCTTTCTTCGATCCGTGCTTCTGAACTCTTGCCCATACATTGACGCCTCTTCTGACCAACAGAAAAAAAATGCACCCTCGCTGGTTTCTAACACTTTCTTTCCAACAACAACAACAAAAAATGTCTAAAAATATAGCGATTTCCACCAAAAATAAAACAATCACATCCTTCAGGCTAGATTGTGAATAATTACACAGCCCATCAGTTACAGTTTGAAGTTTGAATCGCTTTAATATCTTCATTAGAACTGAATATAGTATATTTGTACATTTTTGTAATTTTAAGCAACAATTTTTATCACTTCTCAAATTTGTCAACTGCAATTGGTTCACAAATGTATTCCTCATTTTCATGAATTTTTTCAAGTTTTTCTCATTGCCCCTTGTATAACAAATAATGCTCTAAACTTGACACTTCTTAAGTGTGCCCGAAATTCCTTACTTTTTTAAAACATTTTTCAGTCTGCAAAGGACAAGAATTTATTTACACTAAGGTCTTCAAGCTCATTCACGTGGAACACTTTCAGCTTTCAAATAACTATTTCGTAACTAATCTAGCATTTTTTCGCTGACTTGCTAAACTTCAAAGGCAGGTGCCTATAATTTGTGTACCGAATATATTTCTCTTAGTCTTTCATTCGCAATAATGAAGTCAATTATACTCTGGTTATTTCCTTCACGCCAGGTGTACATGTGGATCATTTTATGTTTAACCCAAGTATTTGTGATAAATAGGCCCTTTTCTAAGCATACGCTAACTAATCTTTCCCCGTTATAATTTTTTCTTGAATCCCCAAAATTACCTAGCACCCTTTCTGTATCTGTACCCTGACGTTGGACGCCGACCCATCCGTTCATATTTCCTAACAGAATGATTCATTCACCATGATCGCAAGTACTTATTGTATTATTTAAAGTGTCCCAGAAGGCGTCTTTGACTTCTCTCGTAGCACTACCAACTGGGGTGTAGAACGCTATAATAAATAATCTAAAAGTTATAAATCTTCAACAAAAAATGATTTTTTTTTGACAATGTGGTTCAATCTTTAACCAAGTAGTTACATTTTCAACCAAAAAAAAAGATGAATTTTCAACGAATAATGTAATAGTAGATATTTCAATGAAAAAACATTTTTCTCTTCAATCGAAAACAGTTGAATCGAACCAACAAATAATTGAATTTTGAACCAAGAAAGATTTCAGTTGAATTTTCAAAACCAAAATATAAATTTTCAACCTAAGAAGACGAATCTTTAACAAAAAAGTTGAATTTGGATAAAAAAGCATGACTTTCTAAGAAAATTATTGCATTTTCAATTAAATAATAGAATGTAAATAACCTAGGGCGACCGATATGATAAATGTGTTAAGAACTTCTGTGGCTTTGCGGCTTTGACCGCAAAGCCGCAGAAGTTCTTAACACAAATAATACAATTTTTAATTGAAAATATAAGGCAAATAAATAACTAACAAGAATAATGAATCAGGGTGGCAGAGAAACTTCATTTCCGAAATTTCCTAATTTTTCACTGACCAATCTTTCTTTTCCCTGACCATTAACTCTAATTAGTCACACTTCAGTAGAATCGCATAATAGTCACTGTGGGTGAATTCGTAACAAAGATTAATCGTTAAATTTTTCTTTTAAATCAGTGATGTTATGGTATTCAAGAAATCTACGAAGAGCTCGACAATTTTGTGGGGAGAATTTCACCCCGTGTGACTAATCAGGGTTAATATTCAATTACTAGAATCTCTATCTTGTAAAATGTTGAAAATATAATATTTTATAAACGGAATAGTTATTAGAATAATTATTTAAAGTATATCTTATAGCAATTTCCTGTCTTTGCAAGATTTTTTTCAAAATTCCTGACTTTTCCCTGATTTCTAGGTTTTCCCTGACCTGCGGCCACTTTGAATTACAATTACATAGACATTGCGAAACTTATTTTCTTTCTTGTACGAGAAATTTCGTCCTCTTTCAAAACGTATACATTGCATACGGTCTTCGGATTGTCAGCGCCATCGCTATCGTACAATGTACATTGTACAATTATCGCACACAGTTATGACAAACAGAAACTGTCCGGTTCAAGAACTGGTTTATCCACCGGAAACGATTCGAGATTATCTCTCTTTGGCTTCCATTCTTTACGACCTTTCAAAACATTTTAACGCTCATGCACAAAACCATGGCGCCTGTCTGGAAAATTAACTCACATATTAGAGGCATATTAAAATAACTCACGAAAAGTAAATTTGCTATAGTGGAACAATGTCAAAAATTTGAATTTATTTCATTCTACTTCTTTGTTCATTAATTATTATTTTTGTTTGTTATTTTAAAAGTAGCAGAAATTCGCAGTAGATATGAAATAATATTCTACTACTATAAATTCCTACCTTACCAGCATCGAGAACATTCTACAGCTAAAGTGGATCGTGTCCGTGCTATGTTTCTAGAATGTTCTTGATGACGTCATAAAATGATATTGTGCAACTATGAGAAACAAATTTTGCGTAAATTATACTAATTGAGATAATAAATAACCTTGAAGTTGTTTACGCAAAATTAGTTTCTCATAATTGCACAATATCATTTTATGACGTCATCCAGAACATTCTAGAAACTTAGCACGGGCACCAACCTCTTCAGCTTAAGAGTTCTTGATGTCAGTAAGGTAGGAATTTTCATAGAATTCTATAGTACGTCAAATTGATACCTTCAGATTTAACGTAACGGCAATTTTTTTTTTATTTAGAGAAAGAAAAATATATCGTAAAAAAGAATAATTACTTAAGTTCAAACTAATTACATTGATCTGAATTATTTTCAAGGGCAAGGAAATTTAAGTTCATGCACAATTATTAAAATCCAATTACCAATTCATGTTTTAAAAAGTTTCTACTTGCTTGATACAACAAAATTATTCTGTTTTGAGAAAATAAAAACTTAGTGTGACGGTATCGCACTGTAACAAAGAATTTTGCGCTGAAAGGCCTATCGAAAAAAGAAAATTATATATTTTCTATTAAACGATAATAATTTCAAGAAATATCGATACTGAAGGAATAAAAAAAAAAATATTACTACGCTATAAATACCATGCTAAAATTCGAACTGAAATTTAAATAACAATTTTTTGATTACTATCTTAAAAAAAGAGAATTTTAACAAATCCTTTTAAGACAACGTGTATTTATTTTTTTTTCTAAGTTTTATGCAATAAACAAATTTTCGGAAAAATGTTGGTCATCTAGTTCTGTACTGTCAACGTTCAATTGTGAAATTATAAATTGTTCGACTTGCAACTTAATATTTATTTTAAAATTGGTCAATTATAAGTGGTTTTAATTTGAAATTGTCCACTCTTTGCTACTTAGATTTGGAATCATTTAATTTTTAACATTTTGAACATCAAAATATTCAAATTTTAAGGCTTTAAATTTGAAATAAAATTTTAGAATTTTGGGACATTCATGCTAAATCTACGATTTTCACAGTTTTTACAAATTTAGAACATACAATTTTGAAGTTTTAATTTAAAATTGACGAATTTTGAACCAATTAATATGTAGTTATCCAATTAACCCTTTTAACCTGAAATCAATTTTTTCAGGATGATTTTCAATTTAAAAATGTTAAATTTATAATTTTCCAAAATGGAATATTCCATGACATTTTTCAAATTTAAGGACATTTTAAAAAAAATCATGCCTTTCCAGATTTCTGATATTTTGATTTCTTGCTTGAATAAGTAAGAATTCTCTGAAGAAATGAAAAAAATATTAGATCTTTCTCTTAGAGAATTGAGTCATGTATATTAAGAAATTTCAATTTCAAAGATATCATCTGGAATCTACAAAATGTAAAACTCCTAACTTTGTAAAACTCATATTTCAGAATCCCCAAGTTTAAATCAGGGAGATTTAAATTATTCAAAACGAGAATACTCTAACTTCAGAGGTATCAAACTAAAATAACTTTGATAACTTAACGTTTCTATCTTTCAAGACCCTAGACTTTTATAAGTTTCCAATATTGATTTTGAATTTGCGGAACTTCAGTTTAAAAAAGTAAAATATTGTTAGAAGAATATTTACAATGGAAAAAAGACTATTTTAATTTATTCAAATCTTTATAAATTGGATTTTTTACTTTTTAGAACTGGATCTCCATTCTGAATTTTTTAAAAAACCTTACCATGACTTATTACTAATTAGGGTCTTAAAAACTATAATTAATTTGGAATTGACAGATATTCAGCTTGGTTACTCGCGCTCAAAAAACTAATGGACAAATTTCTTGTTTGCCGAGTTTTTGAATTAAAATTGTTTATCTTATTCTAAGAGATAATTCCTATTTAATTCACCCCTGTTCGAGGGGCCATTCACTCTGAAATCAGACGAATCTTTGCCAACGATTGCATTTGATTTCATATGATTTCGATTCGGATCAACATAGGCCGGAACTGCCATGTTAATTTTATATGCCCTTACAGTTACACTATCCAGCGGCTCAATTTCTAGAAGCATATGTTTCACCAATTTCTAGAAACGGATGTTTTACCAATCTCTAGTAGTACATGTTTTACCAATTTCCAGAAGTATATGTTTTGCCAATTGAGCCGCTGGATAGTTTAAAGGCATATAAAATTCAGATGGCCGTTACGGATGGCCCCTGTTGTCTTTAAAGTCGATTTTGAAACTTAAATTTTTGAAACACATTGCTTTGTAGGAAATTTCATGGCCATATGTTTCAAATATTTAATTTTCAAAATCGATTTTAAAGACAACAGGGGCCCACCGGGACGGCCATGTTAATTTTATATGCCCTTACACTATCCAGTGGCTCAATTTCTAAAAGCATATGTTTCACCAATTTCTAGAAATACATCATTTACCAATTTCTAGAAGTACATGTTTTACCAATTGAGCCGCTGGATAGTGTAAGGGAACATTCACATGGCTGTTCCGGTTGGCCCCTGCTGTCTTTAAAATCGATTTTGAATCATAAATTTTTGAAGCATATTGCTTTGTAGGAAATTTTATGGCCATGTCTTTCAAAAATTCAAATTTCAAACTCAATTTTTAAGACTACAGGGGCCAACTGAAATGGTCATGTTAATTTTATATGCCCTTACACTATCCAGCGGCTCAATTTCTAGAAGCACATGTTTTGCCAATTTCTAGAAGCATATGTTTCGCCAATTGAGCCGCTGGATAGTGTAAGGGCATATAACATTCACATGGCTGTTCCGGATGGCCCCTGTTGTCTTCAAAATCGATTTTGAGTCTTAAATTTTTGAAACACATTGCTTTGTAGGAAATTTTATGCCCATATGTTTCAAAAATTTAATTTTCAGAATCGATTTTAAAGACAACATGAGCCCATTGGAACGGTCATGTTAATTTTATGTGCCCTTACACTATCCAGCAGCTCAATTTCTAGAAGCACATGTTCTACCAATTGAGCCGCTGAATAGTGTAAGCCGTAAGGGCATATAAAATTCGCATGGCCGTTCCGGATGGTCCCTCTTGTCTTTAAAATCGATTTTGAAACTTAAATTTTTGAAACATATGGCTTTGTAGGAAATTTCATGGCAATATGTTTCAAAAATTTAATTTTCAAAGTCGATTTTAAAGACAACATAGGCCGGAACTGCCATGTTAATTTTATATGCCCTTACAGTTACACTATCCAGCGGCTCAATTTCTAGAAGCGCATGTTTAACCAATTTCTAGAAGCACATGTTTTACCAATTTCTAGAAGTACATGTTTTACCAATTGAGCCGCTGGATAGTGTAAGCCGTAAGGGCATATAAAATGCACATGGCCGTTCCGGTTGGACCTTGTTTTTCTTTGAAATCGATTTTGAAACATATGAGTTTATAGGAAATTTCATGGGTATATGTTTAAAAAATTTAATTTTCAAAATCGATTTTAAAGACAACATGGGCCAACCGGAACGGCCATGTTAATTTTATATGCCCTTACACTATCCAGCGGCTCAATTTCTAGAAGCACATGTTTTTAGAAATATAAGCTTTCTTTTGTGTGCAAATGTTTTCAAAATTGACATCATTTTCTACAATATTTATGTTTTTAAATTCTTCTAAATTTCTATCCAATATTGGACTTTTTAATACTGTTTCTAAATCGTATGCAGCAAGAAGTAAGAAGTCTTTATTAAAAATCGTGATAGCTTCACCTATTTTCTAAATTTAATCTATTTGGGTTCGGATTTAGTTTAATTATTATACTTACTTGATGAAATAATGTTGCAAAAGTTATATTCCTGCCAGAGAATCTTCCAAAACTCTTTTCTGCATCATTTTTCTTTCATAACATAACTGTTTAAGATTTGAGCCTATAGCACCATTTATCGGCTAAAATGGATTCTTTGATAGCAAGATGAATTAAAATGAAAGAATAACTGCTGATGCTAATTTATTGAAATTAATTTCTTTAAAGTCAATAAATAATGTTCTTGTTTCTCCTAATTTTCTTAAACTTTCTGCAGTTTGAGACACTCTGCTTAAATAAAATAAAGAGATCCTTCCTGTAACGAGGGTATGTTGCGGTATATCTATTGTAGTATCGTTTGCGGTGAGCCCTCATGTCTTCTCTCGATTGGCTCGTTAACTGATTGTTACGTATGATGTATGTATGTTTCGACTTTCGAGTTGTTGCTTTCGGAATGCGCTGTCACACTATTCTCGTTTTATGCCTATTAAAGCTCTCTCTGTGCTTCATCCTATAAAATTTTAAAGTCTTCCACGCTCTCTAGAAATGCGTTCCAAACAGTAATTGAGGAGACAATTAATTCGAATTAGTAAACGAGAAATTCTTGATAAAAATCTCATTTAAACAAACACTCTCATTTTTAAATATCCATTTTAAGTATTTAAAATTTAAATCTTTTCAAAACATAGCACTTTATTCTTTTTATTATACTTTGGACGTCCAATTTGGGCCTTATAGAGTCAAATCTCGATTTAGTGTCGACTATAAATCCAGTCTCGGAACTGTTTTGTCTCTCTCCTGTTTCTCTGTTTTCACGCCTGAGTGAACACCGCACATCCCCCGTAGCTCCTCTCACCCATCCCCGCGGCGTCAATTCTCGGTAACACTAAATCCAGATTCGACAGTATTTTTGGCGTTGTTTTTATTTCATATTTTGGAACTTACAGATTTGGACCAGGGTGGCCGGTACAAGTTCATTTTTAAAATTGTTTAACTTTTCCTAGACCTTTAATATTTAAAGACCAGAATTCTAATATTCTATCATGTTTAGTAAGGAATTTTTTATAAATAGAATAAAACCATTGTAACTTGAAATGTTTAATTTTTAATTTATCATCCTTATTTAATGTATCCCTTATAGTCTTATAGAAATTCCCTAACTTGTGCAAGTATTTTTTTCTTTTAAAACCGGTTGGCAATCTTATATTTTACAGTAATAATTGAAAATATAAAAATGTATAATAAAATTACTTTTAGAATGTTGATGATCGTTGTTGGCCCTCATCGGTCGAGTTTTATTAATTCTATAACAAATTGCATAATTTGTTCTTGGGACCCAATTTACAATACGAACATTTTTTTCTTTGGTTAATATCGCCGTTGGCAGTATATATATTATATGCAGTGAAATTTCTGTTTTTATTAACAATTATTTCTGTAAAATAAAATGTGTTCAAAATCATACTGTAGTTAAATTACAAATTATCAAAAAACTTATTGTAGTTGAAGAATCCTTTAAAAAATACTTGTGAAAAGTATAGCAACGTTTATTTGATTAAAACATTTTACTTTATTCAAAAAAATCTTTAAAAATACTTTTGAAAACTGTAGCGACGTCATTTGATTAATAGATTTTATTTTAATTTGAAATATTTTTAAAAATATATATTGCTTATTACCATTAGGGGTATTACGAGAAACAAACGTTAATGTCAGTATTATAAAAAATTAAGGCACAAATTAAAGACTAATATAAACAAAAAATGTTTTCCTGTTTATAGAGTTTTCGATAATAATGCCAAATCGATTTTCTAATTTTAGAAACGTTTTGTGAGAAAACTATTGATTCCCATTGTGCTGAAATTACTCGGATTTGAAAAGCAACAGGTTTCAAACAAGTTCCTATTTATTACAGGGGGACACGTAAATCCTGCGGTGTCAGTGTCGTTTGCTTTATCCAGCAAAATATCGGTACTCAGAGCTGCCCTTTACATCGCAGCCCAATGTGGAGGTGGAATAGCCGGAGCTGCAATGATCTATGGGTAAGTGAATTAAAAAAAAATTAATTTTAATGTTAAAGTAATTAATTTTTAACCAAGAAAAAGTGATTTTTTAAACAAACTGATGAATCTTTGATAAAAAAAAGTAATTGTTAACAAAAGTGTAATAGTTGGTATTTCAGCCAAAAAATATTTTAATTTTGAATAAAAGCTGTTGAATTGAACAAAAAAATACGAATGTTCAACCAAGAAAGATTTTTTCATTGATAAATAAGAAAAATCTCATCCAAAATGTTGAGTTTTTAAGTCATAAAGGCGAATTTTTGAGAAAAAAAAGTTGAATTTATAACTCAAAAATATACGTCTTCTTCCAAAGTAATTGAATTTTCGATTTAAAAAAATGAGTTTTTAATAAAAGAAGTGAATTTTGAATTGAAGAATTTTTAATTAAAATGATGCGTGTTCCAAAAATTAATTTTTAACCAAATAGTTGAATTTTTAACCCAGAAGATAAATTTTTTACTAAAAAAGACAAATTTCCAACAAAATAGAAGAATTTGCAAGCAGAAAAAAAATTCAAAAACAAAATATTTTTAATTTAAGTTAGAGAAATAAGTTTTTAACGAAATGAAATAAATTTTCAACGAAAACTTAAAATCTTTCATTTACAAAAAAACTAATTTTCAACAACAAAAAAAATGAATTTTTATATAAAAAGAATAATTTTTATACAAAAAATTAATGATTTTTAACAAGGTACATCAATTTTCAACCAGATATTTAAATTTTTAATAGAATTTTCAATTTAATAGTTGAATTTTCAATCAAAACGTTAATTTTCTACACACACACAAAAAAAACTAATTTTCTACTAAAAAATATCAATTTTCAACGAAAAATAGAATATTTTAATGTTCAGTTCGAAAAGCTTTTAAGCAACTAAAATAAATTTTGAACAAAATAGTTAAAATTTCAAACAAAGAAATGAATTTGATACGAAAAAAGAATAATTTTTAACAAACTACATACATTTTCAACCACATATTTTAATTTTTAATGGAATTTTCAACCTGATAGTTGAATTTTCAAATAAAAAGGTTATAATCTTCTGTCAAGAAAAGACAAATTTTCAATAAAATTTATTAAAATTGTAACCAAAGAAATGAATTTTCATCTAAAATGATGCGTCTTCAATCAGAAAAAAATTTTTTTCAACCTAATAGTTGAATTTTTAACCCATAAGATAAATTTTCTACTAAAAAAAGACAAATTTTCAACAAAATAGAAGAATTTTCAAGCAACAAAAATTTTAAAAAACAAAATATTTTAATTTTAAGTTAGAGAAATAAGTTTTTAACGAAATAAAATCAATTTTTAACTAAATAGTTCAGTTTTCAATGAAACAGATGAATGTTCAACAAAATCATTAAATATTTCATAACAAAAAAACTAATTTTCAACTAAATTAATTTTTTACCAAAAATTCATGGTTTCTAATAAGGAACATGAATTTTCGACCAAATATTATAATTTTTAATGGAATTTTCAATCTAATAGTTGAATTTTCAAACAAAAACGATAATTTTCTACTAAAAAAACTAACAAATTTTCTACTGAAAAAGTTAATTTTTAACAATTTTAATCAATTTTTAAAAGTTTTTAAGCGAACTAAAATAAATTTTGAACGAAATAGTTAAAATTTCAACCAACGAAATGAATTTTCAACAACAAAATAATTTTTTTTAACAAGCTGCCTGAATTTTCAACTAAAATGATGTGTCTTCAATAAAAAAATAAAATGTTAATCTTACGGTTGAATTTTTAACCCAAAAGATGAATTTTCTACTAAAAAAAGATTAATTTTCAAAAAAATAGAAGAATTTTCAAGTCAAAATAAAATAGTTTAATTTTAAGTTATAGCAATAAGTTTTTAATCAAATAAAGTAAATTTTTAACGAAATAGTTCAATTTTAAACCAAACAGATAATTTGTCAATAAAAACGTCAAATACCTATCTATAACAAAAATTCGAAAAAAATTTAGTCAAATGTTTAGTTGTAAAGCTTAATTAATTTTATTTAAAAAACTCATTCTCAACCATAGAAATGAATTTTCAACCAAAGAAGAATAATTTTTAACAAAATATATGAATTTTCAACCAAAACCTTTTATTTTTTACAAAAGAAAATATTTTAATGTTTAGTTAGAAAAGTAAGTATTTAAGCAAATAAAATAAATTTCCAACGAAATAGTTAAATTTTCGACCAAAGAAATGAGTTTGCAACAAAAAAGGTGAATTGGTTAAGAAGAAAATGAATATTCTACCACAAAAGACAAAGTTTCAAAAACATACAGAAATTTTCTCACAAATAGCTGAACTTTGAAATGAAGAATAAGTTCAAAGTAAGATGTTCAACCAAACACGGAACATTTGAATTTTCAGTTAAAGAAATAACTTAAAAAGTTTGAACAATATAGGGAAATTTTGAACAAACAAAACTTTTCAACTAAAATGCATGAATCATCAACCAAAAAAATGAACTTTTAACAAAGTAGTTCTACTTTCATCTAAGTAGTGGAATTTTGAACCAAAAAAGGTTTTCAGTAGCTGCTCATGATTAGCGAAAATCTTGAAAATTTAATCAAATAATTATGTTAGGTGAAAAATCTTGGGACCAAAGTCAAATTTACAGGATGACTCGAGCAAAAACTGATTTAAATACCCTGTAAATTCCAAATTTTTCCATTTTTCTTTCTGTGAGATATTCATCTTGAAAAATATGATAACTGGAGCCTCACTGAAAATTCGATTCACATTCAAATGGCCAAATTTAATTCTACCTTGATGAAAAAAAATGAAATACCTTGACAATGTATTTTTTATGTTTTATAAATGTTAAAAAATAATATTAAAAGTACGATGCCAGATTATTACGCACTTGCAGTCATCTTTTTTCAATGAAAAAAAAACTGCCAATTTCAAAGAATTGTAAATAAGTGGAAAAAATGGTGTCATTTACAATGAATTTAGTGGAATTTTCTCGCCATAATAAAGAAACTTCTCTAAATCATATGCAACATTCTGAAATCATACAAGATTTTCTGTAAAATCCATAAAAAAGTGTTGAAAAAGAAACTGATTTTGTTTTATAAAGAAAGGGTAACACCTCTAAATAAGAGATTGTAATCCACTGGCCCACGGGCAGCTGCAAGATACGAAATTCGAGAGTACCAGAGGCATGTGGTCGAGCACCCAAAAGTCGACTTCTTTTTTTTTCCTTCAAGTATTCGGCGCGCGAGCAGGTTTTGCGCCTGCAATGTAACTTCTTTAGTTTTTCTTTCGATCAACTCTCTCTGGAATGCCGAAAGTTGATCTGGATATTCTGAATTCTGAGTGACTTCTACCCGGATGGATGTTCCACAATTTCTGAGAATAGAGCCGAAATTTTGCTCTCAGGATAGATGGGAACCAGGGGAGAAAAATAGGATGCAAATTGGATCCTTTCACACAGAAGACAAGTGACACCATTTTTGGGGCATTCAGTTTGAATACAAAGAAGAATCATAAGAGAATGAAACTGATGCTTGTGGGAAGTCTCGATAAGGTACATTTGGTCAAAACAGCATTTTGAGGCAATTACACCCAATTTTTCCCTCTTTCCCTGAAACTGACACTCTAATAGTCTAGCCAGTGACACTGGACCTTGCGTCATCGCGGATATTGAACCGCTATGCTGACCAAGCAAATCCTGAACCCACGTACCTTGATTATTGTTGAAATATTAATTTTCTTCCAAAATTAGCATGCACGTGAGTGCTTGATGCCGCCAATCACGTGATTCTTTTTTTTTAATTCCGCGATCATGCTAAGTTTGAGGAAAAATTAATGAAGGTACGTGGGTTTATGATTTGCTTGTTTAGCATGGCGCAAGGTCCAGTGTCGCTGGTTCTCCTACTATAAGCAAGATGACTCCATTATTCCAGGTAGTTAAGGCTCCTCAATAATTCTGGCTCTCTTGAACCATAATCCAGAATCGATTTTCTTTCGGCTTTTTTAAATACCCAGCCTCATCTTCTTGGTGGGTGCACGTGCCTTATAATTCGTTCGAGGTCCGCCCTTCGAGCAAAAAAGGTTGAACGATTTGGATTGGAGAGAGAGGGTTTTTAGAAGTGAGAGAGAGAGAGAGATATGGAGCGCAGGAGAGTTGAATTTGTTGAAAAGAGAAGAAAAAGAAGATAGCGGAGTGGAAAGAAGGAAGAAAGAAAGGCAGAAAGAGGCACGCGTAATTGGCAGTCGAGGCGAGGCGAGGGAGAGCCTCGAGCACCTGCCTCTCGAGTCCTGCGGCCACCGCCTCGCAGCTGCCGCAGATGTTTCGTGGACCAAAAAAGATTGAGAGGAAAGGATCGTAAGACGAAGATAATGAATGCCTATGCATGCGAGGTGGGACAAGTTTCACGAAGCATATCTCGTTCAAAGAGGACACGAAACCAAGAGTAGAGCAAACGATGGCAGATGTTGCTTGGATCTTTGGTATCTACACCTTCTGTCCTCCTTTTTACCTACACCCTTGCCTCTTTAGGCTATCTTTCCAGGTTCTATCGATAGGCTTCAAGATAGGATTCCTTCAAACTGATTTGCTCTTATTTTTCTTCAAGATTACAAATTCAGCCGCTTTCAATCCCAAACAGAGTCTTCCTGACGGATGATATTAAATTACCAGTTTTCTACGGATCAATTGTTGATTTTTTTAGTATTTGAACATGATTTGAAATTGAATAAAAGCGTTTAATTACAAATCTATTAATTTGAAATACTTTGAAAATTGAAAATAGTTTACAAAGTTTCATTTGGACGTTCACATTTATTTAACTACGAATGCTTTCGAGTTAAAACAGTTGAATTTTTAACGATGAAATCTGTAAATTGTTTAATTTTGAACAGATTCAGAATCGTCTTATCAAATCCATTAGTCTTCAATTTTAAATACTCGAATTTTCAATTGAAATTAAAAAAAATTTAATTAAATCTCATTGTAAACTGAATGATTGCTCACTTGAAAAAGTTGAAATCGATCTTATTTAAAATTGCCTTATATCATATATTATGAAATTTGTGACATTCGCGGTTTTCCAGTCCAGCGGCCACCCTGATCGTTGTAAGATATTGAATACGTGAAATGAATTATAGGTTTGAATTTCAAAGAATTTTGACTTTTATGACTCAATGTCCCCTTTATCAACTTCTGAAATAGCTTCTCGAATAAAAAAAATATGGAGGGTCTTGAGGAGAGTTTAGGGGACTAAATATCATAGTAGGATCTTCTTAATGTTAGACCTGACGTTTACGATGGAGTATGTAGTACTTAAGTGCCTAAGTGACTCTAGAGCCTAGAGAGAAACAATTTTTTATAGCTCTAGATAAATTTTAATGAAGTTTGCTGGAAAGAACTTTCTTCTACTACAACCTAGTTGCGTGGCTCTTCATAAAATTCATTTATCAAAGTATTTCTTTTTACAGTATAAAAAATCTTTTTTATCATAATTTAGTAACTGAATGCTACCTAAACAAAAAGCACTGCTCGCAAACCGCCGGGTTTTAATTTTAATCAATTAAAATCCCAAAAAGGGTTGAAAGTCGTAACTCCTCAGCCCCTTTGAATCAACCACATAGAACAATATATTTTTCACGGATAGTTTGATCTGGGTCCTTCTTCTAACATTGGATTGCGATTTATTGGTGGGTTGTTTAGTGGTCCCTATATTGTATTGCACTGGCTGCGGGGAAAAAGGGCCAAAATAAAATGATCCACATGAAGAAGCCAAAGAACAATAGCAACTCACACCCTCTCGGAAAACTTGGGCGGCGCGTGTTTTACACATGCGGTAGCCACTTGGTAAGGAGAATAACAGATGCAAGTCCTTTTTTATCGGAAGGATCGGATGGGTGGGTTGGAGGGTGTCATCCCAGGAGACTCTCCTCCAGGGGTCACCCAGTTAACTAGAGTATTGTTCGATTATTATTTCTCTACATATCGTGCACTTGTTACCTCTTTGTGGGCTCATATGTGGTATTATCCACTAGCTGGTCAATCGTGTCATATGCACCCACCAATGAATCTCATAAACCTCTAAGAGCATCCATTCCTTCATTTTTTATGCAAAAAACATGTTAAGAAAGTGTAGACGTTTTCCGGCTTTTTGATGTTTATCGAAAAATCACCAACATCTTTGGACTCGCATCGGATCCTTCGTTTTTCCTGCAACGGTATTCGATTGATACGAAAATCTGGATCAATATAAAGAAACAAAAGCTTCATTTTGTTGCAGATCAAATTGGTATTTTCAGATTTAGTATGTAACAAATCTATCGATTCTTTTTTCTTTTTGCATAAAAGTTTAGTTTATTCAAATTTTTGACTAACCACACACAATGTTCTCAATGGTCTTCTTCACATTGTTGGTAGCATCCTTTGATTATCGTTTTGCTGTTGAAGGAATCTGCGTTGATTCTTCCTTCTTTCTGTATAAAAGTTTAGTTTCCTCCAATTTTTGGCTAACCACACAACATGTTCGCAGTGGTCTCATTCAAGATGTTGATAGTATCCGCTGGTTATCATTTGGCCATTCAAGGTTTCAGTATAGTATATTGATGTTTCTGTTTCTTGAATTCTTAAATCTTAATCTTGCATTTTTAATTTCACTTGATTTTCACTTGTTCTGCATGTAAAGTAATAGGCAACAAATGAAAATAAAGTAACTTTGAAAATCCAAGATAGAATCCTATGGTTCCAGGGTCAAAGTTTTTAAATAAACAACAAAAACATCAGAAAATTTTAACTTTACTTTGAGGTTTCGAATCATTTAAAACACCATTAAAGCATCCTCTCTTTTTTCTTTCTCAAATCCCCCTCCAAAGTCAGTGACCCTTCAGATCAGATGACCATGTTCCGCGAATCTTACGCTGGACTATAGGTATTGACAGGACCCTAAAATTTACTGCTATTAAATTCTTCGATCTTAGAATTTAGGGTCACGAGTCACAAGTTAAGCAGCTTTCCCCATAAACTCGAAAGGAGCAAAACGAGCAGAATAAGATATCGGTAGTTTGTTTTGAAAAGCAAGTCAACCGTGATTGCACACTACACTCATGGGGTACTGCATTGATTTTTCCAAGTTTTGAGTCTTTCGAGGGGAAAGAACCACTGTTTGAAACTAAAGTCTCATAGTATTATATAAAACTAGGTGGTTATTTGTCAAAGGGGGTTTATGAGGTTTATGTTTATGGGGTTGCCACCACGAATCGAGGAAACAGCTGTAAGGAAGCAGGTGGGTTCTGACGTCAGGAGGACACACGCGGCTCGCGTGGCTAACCGGATATGTTCACGAGGATCCGCTTCTCGCTTCGCTTCTTGCCCCGAAGGCATTTCAAAAAAGAAGTTCTGGATCTAGGCTTTCTTATACCTGGCGGTGAAACATAATGCCTCATAATCGACAGGATGTTGAACCATTTTTTTTTCTTTTTATTATCAAGTTCTCATCCAAGTTTCCATTTTCAAGTTCTATCACCCTCTTGGTCTCCATTTTTTGTTCTTAGGAATATCGTAAAATGGGGCTAAGCAGCTCGTTTATTTGGGGTTTTACAATAAAGTGTAAAAAGGAATTTGAATTAGGTATTGATGATTTAGCATTTAATTCATTGCCAACAATTCATCATTCCTTGAAGTGTGAGCAACTTTACCCCACATTGTGCCGCAAAGGGAACCCATATTATAAACTGTACCAAACAAGGTTTAAAATAAAGTTTAACATTTGTAAAAAAGAAAAGAATGGCTAATCTTAAAATTTGCTGTTCAGAGAAAGAGGTAATTAATTACAAAAAATAAAGTTCCCCCACAGGGGCCACTCAGCACCATTTTACGGCATTGAATTTCAATTTTGTCTTTCTCCTCTGAATTTTTAATTTTCTTTGCAACTCTCGGATAAAAATGTTGGAAAACATCTTCGGAGGTAAAATCGTGAGGATGAGCAATATCTTGCCGTCAAAGCTCTTGAATATGAAGTCTTAAGCCGAGCATTCAGGTTCGCACCGTTGACCTGCTTGGATGCAAATACATCGGTTATTTCCCTCAGCTACAGCGAAATTCATGTCAAGTGAATGCACTCGAAAAAAGTCGCACTTTTTCCTAAACCCAGGGCTTAGATCGATTTTGAAATATCGCTCCTCCGAATCCTAGATTTGGAACATAAGAAGGCAGATTACGGGGGTCTGAACCAACTTTAATTGCAAGGTCCTTGCCTACAAAATTTCTTTCTGATTATAATCGTCTATAATCCCACTGCGCTTTTGAGACCAAAAACAAAAAGAAAATCCATTGGACCCTTTTTGAAAAAAGTCGACTTTTATGTTCAAAGTATTTGAAAATACTTTTTTTTTAAATTTAATTATAAGGTTCTTGCATATGAGATTTTCCAAATGAGTATGATAGTATCAGCGTTGCTACCGGGCAGGGAATTTAATTATTTCAGGGAAAGCCAGGTACTGTGAAAATGCATATATTTTGACAGGATTTTCATATTTGTTGGTTGAAAATTAATCTGATTTGGTTGTGGATTCAACTATTTTTTTGAAAATTCGTCTTTTTTGGTTGAAATGTCAAATATTAATTTTTTCGTGAAGAATTCATCTTTTCTATTGAAAGTTCAACTACTTAGTTGAAAGTAAAAATACTTTGTTAAAAATTCATTTTCCTGGTTGATAATAATTTTCGTTAATCATCAATTTAGTTGAAACCCTTTTATTTTGTTCAAAATCTGACTATTTTCTTCTGAATTATTTGTTTTGGTTAAAAATTAATTTTTTAAACTAAAAATTGAACTATTTCATGTTTGGTTGAAAATGTTTCTTCTTCAGTTGAAAATTCCTGAAAATTATTTTTGTTGTTGAAAATTAAACTATTAGTTTGAAAATTCCTTTAAAATTTTAATATTTGGTTGAAAATTCATGTATTTTGTTAAAAATTCATTGTTTTGTTACTGAAAACTTATGTTATTGGTTAAAAATTAATTTCTGTTGTCGAAAATTAGTTTTTTTAATTGAAAATTTAACCATTCCATTTTCGTTTCAATTTGTATTTTTTAGTTGGAAATTCATTTATTTTGTTAAAAAATGGTATTTTTTTGTTAAAAATGTTAATTATTCTGATAGAAAATTCATATTTTTGAGTTGAAAAATCAACTGTTTTGTAGGATCTTACGTTATTTGTGGCTGATCATTATAAAATTATTTATTACTGTTGTCACTCAAAGTGATAAATTTTATTAAACTTTTTTTTTTTTAATAAAAATTATTGATCTCCCAGGTGTAACGTTGTTTTCATACTTGAAATACAAATTTAGTACAGTTAGGGAAAATGAAAAACTGGTCAGGGGAAATTTAGGGAATTTCGAAATTGAGATTTTGTAGCAAGCCTACGGACACTTTAAGATCAGAAAAAAAATCCGTAAGGCGCATTTTGACAACACTTGATTTTTATGTTCAAAATATGGCAAAATTAAATAAAAATGATACTTTTCACATATTTTTTGTTAATATCATAAATATAAATATTCTGCAACTTAGGATGTTACAGAAAGCATTTATTTACATTAGAAACCATTAATATTTTCTGTTGACATCCTAGGTTTCAAGATGAATCATTTATAGTATTAAAAAAAGTGATTTTTTTTGTCTTAAACTGTCCGTGGGATTACAAACTACAATAAAATCAGTCAGAAAATCCCACATGCAAGGAACTTGAAATTAAAGGTTCAGCCTGATTCAAATCCTGTAACAGTGTTGGTTTCGAGAGAAAAAATAAATTGGAAAATTTTTAAATTAAGTTTATTTTTCTCGTATCAGGGATGGTTGGTGAATGTTGTAGTGGTGATTCGCCCCTTACGGTTCCTCGAAATTCGATTTACCCTATACAAAACAGACGTAGGAGAAACTTCGGCTGCTCCGAATCGAGAAGGCCAGGTGGGTCAGGTAGTTTGGATCGTAGAAAAATTTTACCTGCACGGAACACCTTTTACCTAAACACAAAGTTCCGACATTGAAAACGTGCCAGTTGGAGGATTCTTCTTGCAATTTCGACCCTACGCGATCCTACATATTTTCACCTAATATCGTTATTTCAGACGATAGGAAAATTGTAGAAAAATCCATCAGCTAACTGAGAGGACCGTAAAAATAAATTCTTGCTGACAAAAAAAACGGCGTGTGACTATGACTATGTTTTAAATCTCCCCTAACGAACACCAGATTGAAATGGGGACTGAAATCGGAAATTAGCCTCTCATAAAACGATTTATCTTCTGACTTATTTTTAAACTTTAATTGATTTTCTGTATGAAAATAGTAGATTTCTATTTGTTAATAGTTTTTTAAATATAACTCCATTTATATATAAGAAAATGCTTTGAACTCTTGTTTATGAGTATCTAGGAAATTTCGAATCAGTGGTTTTCGACGCGATTTCCTGTCTTGATGCGAATGCATCGAGGTGGAAAATATGTTTGCTTCGATTGAGGATCGACTCTTTTGCGACGGAAAAAACATCCAATTGATATTATAGAGGAGCTGGAAAATAAAAAGAAGAAGCGTCTCTTGAAAAGGGACTGGCTTGGGTTAGGTTTTGGGTATAGATGTGCCAACAGATGGTTGCAACCACGTGTTCCTTCTTAAGAACCTTCCACCCGGTTTCAATTCTCTATATCTATATGTATATGCATTTGGAGATGTATAGGGTGGCCTGATTGGACACACGAGTAACACTTTTAAGTTCTCGAAATAATTCCGCCTTTGTCCCGAAACTCTGCTCACCCTTGACACCCGGCCGAATGCAAATCCATATGCGAAAAGATTCCTTTTTACCCTATTTCAAAGTGGCTAATGCGATTACTCTTATAAATTCTTCGGGCTACAATTGAAGTGTTCCTTTTTGTTGCGTTTTGCCCCTTTCATGTTTTTCTTATTGAAATGACTGGTTCCGAATTGTATAGCTTCATAGGTTAGATATTCACATATTCACTGGTTATTAATCAGATCTCTGAAAAAATAGGTTTTCTATGATTTTCAGAATAATATAACTGATGATGACCTTTCAAAGAAAAAACAATGCTTTTTGCAATTTAATTTGTTCTTACTATCGCTTCTTAACTATTTTTAGAATAATTGTGGGAATTGTACTCTTTACAATTTCAAAAGTAAATTTTTCTACGGCTCGAATCGTTAAAACGATTTTTTAAACACATAACTGTATTTGAAGATTATTTACTATATTCCGGACATAAAACGGATGAAACAGTACCAAAGCTGTTGTTGAAATTATTATTTGTTGCAAGTTTAAATTTGTGTTCATAAAAAAGAATGTTTTTTCTTTCATAAGAAATGATTGATGATATCATTTCTAGAAAACTTTTTCTTTTCAGGAGACCTGATTTTGGGTACGGCAACTGCGATACATCTTGAATTCTTCAATTTCTAAAGTTCTAAATTTCTAGTAAATGATTTTTAGAAGGCAAGCATACTATTATTGGGAAGTTTAAACAATGATTAGAAAATTAAATTCGATTTGAATCTAGTTTCTAGAAATTTGAATCTAAAATTTATACCAAGAAACGAAAGTGCCTATCTCAATATAAAATGACGTGATATTCAGAAATCGATTTTCGTACGTCACATGGCTTTTGTCCTGACCTTTCGCAAGGAATCTACTAATTTAGATACGCTAGGATCGAAGCTAGGGAGAGCATAATAAAAATAGAGGTAATGTGTTGACTGTTGGCAGTCTCGAAGTCTGGAAATGAGATCGATTTTTATTTACGTGACATGTGTGTCTTTAAAGCCGCACTTACAAGAAACAAGATAATCATTTATGGTGTTGGTAATTTTTTGTCGTTTCCAGGATAAGATAGTATTGTGTGCTCTTTCGAGTCTGTGTTGTGTACTTTTGATCGTAGGTTTGATGTCTTCGATGTTCGGACATAAGACAGCTGCCTGTGTAGACAGTGTGGACTGGAGACTGTAAAAGTAGACCCCTCGACTAACCCCCGAAAAGAATCATTATGGGGTTCCTGAAGGTTCTTTGTAAAGACGACTTACGTGGGTCGAAAGGACGAGGAAGATTCCTTTTGTGCAACATGTGGCTGGCACGTGTTTCCTCAGGGATAGGCATATTCTACGATTTATATTTTATACGATCGCTATGTATAGGTTAGGACTATAGGGAATCAGGACCATTTTGGACAGCTGCAAGGTAGGATCTTTCGTTCTTGGGGTCAATAGGAATTTTCTTTTTTTCAGTTTTGATGCCAGAATGCTAGATCGCCAGTGGCCTACCCTCCCTATATATTTGCTACGGAGTAACGATCCATCCGCTGGATTCTTTTGTCGATTTTAGATTTAGAATACTCTATTGGAAATATTACGTACTGGAGTTTTTTAATTTGTTATTGCAAAAAGAGGTTTAATAGTTTAAAACTCATCGGATTTTAAGTATAAATATTTTTCAAATTAAGAACAATCCTATCTAAAAAAAAGTTGTGCAATCATTTCATTACTAAAGCTAAAGCAATTTTTTTTTCAATATTATGCGAATTGAGATGAAACATTTGTGCTTTTTAAGAGAATGTAACAGATTGTCACATGACCAATTACATGGTTCATATTCGGCGGCTTTATAATTTTAAATATGTAAATATTGTTTCCAAATGTTGGGAAATGGTTGCAAATGTATGATGGTACGTCTGTCTGGCCTATTTGAGTTTTTATTTTGTTTAAAAAATGCAATTTTTATTACTTTGTCATTCGGAATGTAATTGAGCACAGGGCTTTAGAGCCCTAGAGCCTAGAGAAATAGAATGAATAACATTGCATTATTTAAATAAAATAAAAGTTAAAATGGGCTAGATAGGTGTGTCATTATATATTTTGAACCCTTTCTCAAAATTAAAAAAAATGTATACATTTTTCGAATTACAAAGCCGTCTAGTATACTAACATGCAATAATTAGTTACGTGGTAGACGGTCTTTCACATGAGCTAACAAATTATTGAAAATATCATACATGTTTTATCTTAGTGGTTTTCGCTGAAAATTAGTTTGCCTTTTTAAAGAATTTTAATATGAAAGGATCGTCATCAAGATTCCTAATTTTCAACAATTTTAGGCTATGTTAGCGTTTGATACCGGAAATGGGTATTTGTAATAAAAAATTATTAGATTTCAAAGATAAACATTTTCAACAATTTACGTTTTTTAGTTTTGTGAGCGTTTTTTTTTGCACAGAAAATTCCGGTTTTCACAGGGAATATCGATAGAGATTTTAGAGAGGATTTACAATTTTGTATTTTTACAAATCTGTTTTGGGAACAATTAATTTTTCATCATCCAAAATATGGACCGAATATAAAAGATATTGTTTCACATTAATGTGAATTATTATTAAGTATTTTCAGAGATATTTTGAGAATTGTGTGCGTAATATTTCATAGTTTATTTAAACAAAATTAATGAGTTTTATCTAATATTTTTATCAGAAAATTTAACACTGCCCATCAGAATGTACTCTGTTAATTGGCTCTCATTATTTGAAGATAAAACTCTTGTGAAATTAGCAGACTTCTTTCCCCTTCGCTGTCTGATCGTCTTCCTTTTTTATGGTTTTTTCATTCCCCAAGACTCAAGACTGAAGAGAACTAAATAAAAGCAGCACCGAGCAATTTCCTGCGTAGGTATAAGGTGGTTCGTAAAATATAAGGTCGATCCAAACCAACCAGAGCCCCAAGTCTCACAATACAGAATACACAGGAATTCTTTTGGTACCCATTGGAATATTGTGGGAGGCTGGATGCTGGATCAGAATTCTAGCCTTTACGTCTTCCGTGAATGGGAAAGAGACCTGAAGAAAAACATTGGCAGGAAGTGCGCAAGAATAAAACGCCTCTGTCTGAATCTCAAAATCTAGATCTTTTTGCACCCCTCGGATTTTATTTTGACAATAAGCCTTTTGATAAACTTCATCAAGAGTTCTCCATCTCGAATTGCAAATTTTCCAATTATTTTACAGCATTCATTACTTCATATCTTTCTCGATATGATGGAAATGCTCTGAAGAGTTAGGAAACAATTCCAAAAATTCAAGATTAGTCATTAATTTTTATTTACAACTTGGAAACCCTAAGTTTAATTTTAGATCGTTTAACATCCGTGAATATTTACAAACAAAATTTAGTGATCTATAAATGCTTTTTCAAACGTTTCGGCCCACAATGGTAGTGGAACGGATTTCTATATTCTGTAAAAAATTAAATAATTTCTTGACAGGAATGTGGTTTACAAATTGGATGTTTTTTGTGCATGGCTTATTATTACGATTTAACAGGTCTTATAGGATTTAAAAATATTTTGAAAAATTCCAAGGGATTTTATCAGATTTCCGAGGATTTTCAATAAATTCAAGGGATTTTATAATATTTTACTGGATTTCAAAGAATTTATTAGAAGAAGAGAGTGATTTCGTACGGGTTCAAAGATTTGAAGAGATTTACAAATATTTTTTGTAATTCATTTCAATTTATTTGGAATTCACCCTAAATCCTTTCAAATTCTTTGGAATTGTTCGAAATTCTCTTGAATTCTTTGAATTTACTTGAATTATTCTAAATTCACTCAATTTTACTCAATTCAATAGATTTAAAAAAAAATTTGGTTCAATTCATCCTAAAGTCTTTTTTTAACTCACTTTGAAATCTTAGGCAATTCATTAAATTCTTTTGAATTCCTTAAATTTGTCTAAACTTATTTTAAACTTGCTTAATACAATTAATTTTTTCATATTTTTGAAGTGTTTTCAATTCACATGAATTTTTTTTTTAGTTTTCAACATGCATCTGGAATCCTTATCTATAAATTTCATTGAATTCATTTGAATTCACTATTTATGAGTTTATATATTCAAATATCAATTTTTTATTCCTGTTGTTATTTTTCTTCGTCTATTGGTTCCAGCTCACCTATTCGTACCGAAAAAATCTTAACTATTTGTACCGAAATTTCGTTACACGTAGCCGCGGCAAAATGCAAAATTAGTCAGGAAAAAATCAGGGAATGTTGAAAATAAAGTTTTGCGGCAACCTTGATTTATGGCTTTTATAAAATTAGCAGAATCTTTCTTGCCCGTGGAGGAACAAAAAATGAGAAAAAATGAGCAAAAATGCAGATGAGTGTGGAGTCTTTGAAGTCTGCGGCGAGTCTTAAGGAAGGGTCGAATAGCATGCGAGAGTTCCCACAATGATTCGGCCTCGCTTGCACTTTGACCCCAAATTTCCCAGAGCAAACTTTATAATGGGGCATATTAGCTCGACTTCGACGATTAAACCACCTCGGTCAATTTTACACGCGTGTCACATGTGCACTTTTGTTCCGCGGGGTTCGGATCGGACCTCCTGGACTCGATTTGCTGGACTTTTCGAGCAAGGGGATGGTCCATACTCCATATGATGGACGGGAAATGCACCACATCAAAATGAGAAGGGGGTATCAATAGCTCGTTAAAAACGATCGAGGGGATGTCAGTCGAATTGAAATTTATTTAAAATGTATCCCCCACAGGGGGCTTGCCCCCTCGCGTGTGAATCGCGAAAATGGGGCACAGGTTGCCCATGGGCTCTCGAGTCAAGTGCACGGAAGATTAAATTCATCCTGAGAGGTTTCAAACTTTCAATCCCAACTTTTTTTTATTCAATCCTATTTTATGGTATTGCGTCATTTATGGGGTCACTTCTTCGACAGTTATTAATATGTTTTTCGCTTTACCCTCCTGGAAATGATAAAAGTGTTCTTTGTAAGTTGTCAAACTTTTTTTTAGGAGTCTATCGAAATAGGATATTTAAGAATTGTTGTCCTCATCATAGAACATTTTGCGTTGAAGGAAGCAAAGAATGCACATGAAATTAAATTTAGTATATGAGCGTACAGTAAATTTAGTATATGCATATACTGAATTTAGTATGCACGTACATGAAATTTAGTGTGCGCCGATACTAAATTCAGTATACATGCATACGAAATTTTGTATATGCATATACTAAATTCAGTATACGCGTTCCGTTTCGCGTGGGTTCCGTCTTCATCATCTGTAAACATGATCAGATGAAATTTTGTTAAGAATTCGTCTTTTGGTAGAAAATTCATCATTTATGATAGAAAGGTCATTTTTCTTGGTTGAAAATGAACTTTTTTTTATGAAGATTCAACTTTTCGAGTTAAAAATTCGATTTTTTTGGTTGATTTTTTATCTTTTTCATGTGAAAATTTTGATTATGTGGTCGAAACTGCACCGTTGAATAAAAGCATCATTCGCCTTTTTTCGTTAAAATCAGCCCTTTTCCTGATTTTGATAGAATTTTAGGCTGTGTTAATTTTCTGGGGGTAGTAGAGGATAAGACAGAACTTAGGTTGTCATAATGACTAATATTGATATTTAAAATTTATTTTAAAAACTACTGTAGGGTTCTTTATTAAAAAGTTTTCCTTATATATTTTACTATGAATATTTTCTTCTAAAATTACTTGTCCAACTTTGATTTCACAAATCCATGTAGTTGTATTTGGCAGATTTTATGGATCGCAGATATTTTTGGTGGGATTTCATCTTTTTTCTATTTAAAAATGTGGGTCATTCCATTTTATTTCGCAAAAGGCTATTGCGGTCCAATTTTTAAGTACTTGGATGCTAAACTATGATAATTATAAATCTTTTCGGAACTTATTTGTCTCATTAATTCATTAAATTACTTTCTTTATTTCGAAATTTGATTTTTTAAAGTGCAACGCTGCAGAGATATGTCATTTTTATATGTATCATAATATTGATGAAAACTTGAGTTCTGCCATTTAAATTGGATTTGAATGAAATCAGACGATTGAAAATAAATCATTTTTTTCCTTAGAAACTATTCAAGATATCGAAAATTCCTCAGGTGAGCAAAAATGTGCAAAAAAAGGTTTGAAAATAGGGTAATTTAAAAACGTTACAAATTAAATATTTTCAGAATAGAATTTGTAAAATTAGATTATTTTCAATTCAAAGGAATCGAAATTGTATTATTTCTAAATAATAGCGTTCAAAATTGAATAATGTGAAATTAAAAACTTGTAAATTTAAATAAATTTCAATTCGAAGCTATTAAAATTTCACAATTCAAAATCAAAAACTAAGTCCAATGTTTTGAAGTGAAAACTTCTAAGCTTCTAGAATTCACAATTTTTATTACACAAACAAATATAAATCAATATTAATATTGACTGTACCAATTTTTCTATGATCAAAAAATAAATTAGCCTCCAGTTTCATAATTTTGAATGAAAAATTGTCTAATTATAAACCTTTGAAATTGAATTATTCTTCAAAAGAAAGGTTCAAAATATAGTAATTTTAAATAGGAAACATTGAAAAGGAAAACATTTGTACTGCACAAAGTTGAAAATTAAACGAATTTGAACTTCATTCAAAACTGGAAAAATGTTTAGTAACCAAGAATTGTGATATTACAACTTTTTATACTCAAATCCTTTAAAATTTCAATCATTTTGAGTAAATTCAAAAGTGAAGAGTAAAGAAAAGAATTAAAAGCTCAATTTTTGATATTTTTATATATATTTATTTTAATTTTAAACAAAGCAATTCGTAAGTTTTTAATTTCCACTCGAATAATTTTTAAAACTTCATTAAAAGTCATTATTCATTTTTGAAATCTTCCGATCCAATATTTTTCCATTTTAAATGATTTATCTTCTAGAGCAGTAATATGCACTTTTCCGGCGTTTTAGAGGAAATCGACTTTGAAAAACACTTCCGAACGGCCGGTGGCTCAGGCAGTATTAGGGCTTCGGTTTCAAAGCCGAAAGGTTTCATGTTCGATTCTCGATGCCCGCAATTTTTTCATTTATTCAGTTTCAATTTTTTATTCAATAAGTTTTTCGTAAATATAATTTCCTTGAATAAGCTTAAAAAATTATGTAAATAATCATTTTTTATGCCTTTTTCACGAAAAAGCCGTTCGGAAGTGTTTTTCGCCAAACTCTATGTGGTCTGTGGCAAATATTTCCAAGTGGATTTTCTCGAAAACGGCGAAAAATGAAATATTAATACTTTGGCAAATTTCGACTCAGGTAATGAGCTTTCATTTAAAAAATTATGCAAACAGAAACTAAAATTGAAAGTCGGCGGTCTACCTTTGTAATGTGCAAAACTAATAGCTTGAAAATCAAGGAGAACAACTTCATTTGAAGACAATTTTATAAGTTGTCTAATAAACTGTCACATTGAGATAATAAAAAAAGTCGCGAAAAGCGAGCGGAAACATAGGAGCTTCAACAATGAAAAATGGTTAGTTCGTTAGTTGACTCAGCTATTTAGATTGTAAGATATAGTACTGCTATTTTATTACTTGAAAGGGTTATTTTATTAGTTGGGACATCAATTTCATCAGTTGATGTGATTATTCCATTAGCACCAGCAACTAATAAAATGCTTATCCCAACTAATAATATAGCAGTATACCATATCTTACGAACTAAGTAGTTGGCCCATGTAGCCATTTTTTTAGTGAATGTGAATGGACTTGATGAATGATTGGATCATTTATTATATATAATTAACGAACTACGAGATGTATTTTCATAAAAAGCTTTGTTTCAATGTTTTAGTTTGTCCCGGTAGACCGCTTTCGTTTGTCAGGAACATTGAAGTTTCAGCAACAGAGCTTCCTAATGTTTATTACGTGAACGATACTGGTAACTTAGTTCCAATCACTGATCATATGATTGTAGCAGCAAGGGGTGGTATCATCATAGGCCGAATGCAAAATGTTACTATTCTTCCAATATATAATAGACACAACCATATTGTTGTAGTAGATATAGCAACTCGATACCTCGTGCAAATTCCGAATCGAGTAGCTGTGGCATTAGGTATATTCTTGCCATCGCCAAATGTACCAGAAAATGCACCAGAAAATGGACAACCAAATGATGAACCAGATTCACAGCCAGATGTCAGGGCTCTGACCAGAAGCCCTCAAGCCAGAGGCGGACAAAATCAATGAAAAATGCAAAATCAAAATACAATTTGTTTTGTACTCCGAAGTCGGATCAAGTCGTTTCAAGCAATTGAAATTACATTTAAAAATATATGTATTATGCTTCTTAATGTAATATTATTGCATAGTGGTCAATTACATACCTATAACAGCTTAATCCAACTTTAGATGAAAAATTCCATTTTGCAATGAGGAAATTATACAATTGAATCAAATGAATGTATAAAAAACATGTGTGTTCATTTCTTGCCCTATTGATTTGATTAGCATTTTATTGAATCATGGATTTATTCTTCAGAAAGTTTTTCCAAATTCCAGAAATTAATTTCACTTCTTTTAGTCGCAGACGCGCAGCAAAAAGTAGACTTAGAATCCTATCTAAAAAAAATTGTTTTACAATCTCGAAAATCTCGCAATCATTGTTGTTAAAAACCTGATTTCATTACTCAAAGTTGTTTTATACCTTAAATTTGAAATTCGGAAATTAAATTTACAAATTATCTAATAATTTATTGTAAATATTATACATGTTTTATGATTGTGCTTTTTGTTGGAAATTGGTGTAAAAACGGGAATTTTTATATAAAATCATAAAGTTTAGAGAATCACTGAAAATTAAAAAAAAATTAAGTTCCGTTAGTTTTTTTTCCACTGAAAATGTGTATTTCCAAATAAAAATCATCATAAAGATTCCCCATTTTAACCATTTCGGGTTATGTTATCATCTTACACCGGAAAAATGTACTTTTAATCACAAATTATTAAATTAAAAAGAGTAAACATTTTGCAACAAATTGCGTTTTGCGGCTTTATCGGCGTTTTTTTACCGGAAATCGACGTTTTCAAATTAAAATGTTAAGATTTTGAAATTTCATAATTTTTTCAACAATTTTAGTTTGCTTTATAGATATTGATCAAGATTTACAATCTTTTATCAATTCTGTACTATATTAGTGTTTTTTGTCGAAAATTTGTATTTTTAATTTAAAAAATTTATTTCAAAGACGATTCTTATGGTTTAACAATTGTGGGTTAAAATGAAATGTGGGTTGGAAATAAAAATCATGAAAATTTGAACGAGATTTATAATCTTTTAACAGTTTTAGATTATATTAGCGCTTTCCTTCAGAAATTGAAATTTTTGATTGAAAAAATTTTAATAAAGATTCACAAATTTTATCAATTCAATGTTATGATGGCGTTACATACAAAAACTTAGAATTTCAAAACAAAACCCATTATAATTTGAACAATATTTAGGATATTTTAACCATTTTTTATTATTTTAGTGTTTTGTGTCAAAAATTGGTATTTTTACTAAAAAAACAGACCTTAAAGAAGATTAAATTTTTTTACCAATGTTAGGTAATGTTAGCGTTTCACGCCAAAAATTAGTATTCTTAAACAAAAATCATTAACGTTTGAACAATACTTGTAATTTTTAAGTCAGGTCATATTAAAGTTTTTCACATGAAATCGGGTTTTTAAAACAAATGACATTAGATTTTGAAGGTGAATAATTTTTAACACTTTTATAATTCGAGCCAAAAACTGATATCTTGAAACAAAAATCATTATGGTTTGCACTAGATTTGCAATTTTTAAGCAGTTTCTGGTTATATTGATGTTTTTTATAAGAAATTAGTATTTTCAATTTAAAAAAATAGATATCAAAGAGAATTTACCATCTTCAATAATTTTATTTTTATCTTGTGAAGGGGTTTTGTTTTTGCGTCTTATAAATTGATATTGTTCATGAAGAATCATTATATTTGAAAAAATTATATATTGAAAAAATCTAGAGGATATATTTAGGGATATTTTAGGGGTGCAAACACAGCCCTGCCCCTTTTCCAGGAGTCATTTCAACTTCTTTTGAATGCCGATAATGATAGCCAGAGTGACATAGGCATTTAAAGATTTTCACTTGAAATTTTATTTAAAAAATTATTTAAACCAAAATGTTATATAACCTAGGCATTAAAAGGTAATTCTTATTCCGAAAATAGGATTTTTGTACATTATTATTATAGTAGGAAATTTAATGATCAAGTCGATAATTCTTTAAAGTTTAGAATAAAATTTTGCAACTAAAATACTTCATGAAAATAAAAGCAATCATCAAATTGTACAGTATTATTTTTATATGATAATGAAATATAAAATTATAATTTGTTGTATATGTTAACACTGTCGAATAAGCTCATTGATTCTATTTTTATTAAATGTTATGAATTCGAAAATCTTTTTCTAAAATGTAAAGAATTATCAATTTTAATCAATAAATTTCACTACTACATACTAATAATCTTCCAAAATCTTCCTTTCTACATTAAAGTGACTTTTTGATGCCTATAGCGTATTCGAAATTTATTTTGAAATATTTTTTTTTCATTTTTAGATTTTCGTAGGCGGAACCCTTCTAAAGTGGTTTAGGTGTTTATACATCAGCACGCCTATCACGAAAACTATTGAATTTACAACCATAAGGATTTATATTTCAACCATTATCGACTACCACCAAGCGTATACAAATACTGGGATCTCTGGAAAAAATGTGCTCACTATAGAAATTCAAAAGTTCAATAAAACAATTATTTAGCGGAAAAGGGGATGGGTTTTCAAAAGTTTAGTGGAGATAATGTAGAATTTTATGTAGAATCGCGATGAAAAATCAAAATTTTCTATGTATTTGTCTCTTTTTTATCGATGATTAAAACTTTGGAAAATGAGAAAACTTAATTTTTTGTACTACTATGCTGAAAACTTTTCTTTTAGACCGATTCTTTCGAAGATGGCTCAAATCAAAGCTGTTGATATGTACATATGCTAGAACAAATAAAAACTTTTATTTTATATTCTTTGTTTTTGAAAATTAGTGATTGAAAAATAAGAAAAATTAGGAGAGTTTGTTTTTCAAACCACTATGATGAAAGTTTTTCTTAAAGTCTGATGTTTAATATTCGGTTTAATTTTCAATTTTAAAATAATAGAAGAGTATATTGCGAATCGAACCTAAAAATTCTAGGGATTTAAGGAAATAAAGGCTGTCGTAGAAAAGTTGAATAGGACAAAAGTACCAAAAGTTTTTAAAATAGGGAAATTGTTTTTGGAAGAAAATTACTACAAAAGATCTTGCCTTATCTAAAATGCTAAAAGTGTTTTCGACCATAAAACTCGATATACATAGCAGCTTTAAATGTGTTGTGAAATCATTATGCAGTTTTATGTAGACATAACTTTACACTTTATACTTATATCACAAACAATAACTAATTTTATTCATGCACGCTAGAACATGCAATTGCTTGTAAACCATTCTCGGAAATAATAAATATAATTTCATATTTTATTTATTTTTAGCATTATTAATATTTAATGTGCAATATTCATTTCATGGAGAACCAGATAGAAAAAATGTATCATTTATTGAATATGCAGTATGGTATTTCGCACCATACTACTATTTTGCTTATATTTACAATTTTATTTTTTATGACTTGATTTATGTTGAATTGAGAATCAGATTTTCTGTAACTGATATCTAATTGACTCGGATCCGTATACCTCATTTCGCCCTAGATTTTTTTATCCTACACAAGATCGCATTTTATTTTTATGAGCCTCGTTAAGATCGATTTTCCGTGTGCGAAACTATAGTAGCATATGATTTAAAAATATATATAAGAAGCTATTCTAGCCCTATCACAAACTTTATTTCCTGTTCACGTCTTTTGTACATTTTTTTATAACACTCAGAATATTTTACAAGTAATTTTTTCAGAATAGTCACTGATTCTAAGTAGAATTTCACTTCATCGGCCAATGATATACTCTCTAAATTCGGAATAATGAGAAATGAATTAAAAAGGCAAATCAGTAATTCGATTTTCACTCTATTAGGTTATTTAGTGAATTTTCACGGATGAATCAGTAAAATCTGTTACTTATTTAATTCAGTGAACAAATTCTTACGGATTCAAATTTAGATAGTAGCATACTGAGATGGACAGTTTAGATATAAAATATAGCTAAATAAGTGGTATGATAAACCTTATGCTCTTCCATTTTCGAGCAAGGTCCATAAGAGTATTATAAAAGATTATACTACTGGCTAGATGTACGTAAAGAAGTTTTATGACTAGCGAAATCTCCTATTTTTTATATTTATAGAATTAAATTCCTTAAAATACAGCGATTTTTCATTTTTTGTTGGCTTAAATAAAAATCTTGTATGGTCCTCGCCATAAAGCTTGGGAGATAATCAACCGGATATTCGCAACAATCTCGAGAATAACAAACTAAAAATAGAAATGAAATTATTGATTTTTTTAAATTTTCTAACGTAACTTATGGACATGAATATACTCTGAAAGCCGAATATCTATGTCAAATAATAAGGACCACTAATGACTGTTACTTTTAATATTATAGTTCTTTAAATTAAGTGCAAAACAATAAAACTTCATTGCCTGGAGATTTTACAGGCAAATGCCTCAACACCGAGCCCCGAAAACTTTACATAGAAAATTTCCATAAAATATGTTTCCGAACCAATTGTTTTCTAAGGCTCGAAATTGCGCCCAGCGTTCATACTGAAATTGTATAAACAATAAAAAAAAAATCTTGAATTACGTTATGCCGAGAAACACCCAGATGTGAAACAGACATTGTAGATAAAATTTTAGTTTCTCATTTCTAAAAAAATCAACTAAAATTGCGAAACTGTACTATGAACACTACTTTCATTCAGATGGGGTCAATGGAGGTGAGTTTCATACGAAATTACAAGATTATACTTTTGTTAACAATAGGAGGAGGAGGAGGAGGAGGAGGATCCTAAAATAAATATAAAGTTGTTAGATCAAGCTAGCTCATCACAATAAATTCCACTGAATATGATTAAGATGATTTTAAAAACTTAGTTATCATCTCATATCAAAGTACCAGAATAACAATATATATATTATTTGAGAAGATTATCGTTTCAAAATTTGCCAAAATTATCTTGGATCATTCTACAAGTACCTTTAATGGTCCCCTTCTTTAATCATGAAAAAATAATGAACATTTAAGGAAAATATGTCTTCCTCAATTCCTAAAAAGTTTTTACAAAACGTGCCTAATATAGAAAAAATTAAAATAAGAAGAATCAATAATTGATTAAAG
The DNA here is from genome assembly GCA_011634705.1 of Andricus grossulariae. Taxonomy (NCBI): domain Eukaryota; kingdom Metazoa; phylum Arthropoda; class Insecta; order Hymenoptera; family Cynipidae; genus Andricus; species Andricus grossulariae. The sequence goes on from JAABKJ010007545.1 coordinate 19,932,655, forward strand.
CAATAACTGAAGATAGCCACATTTTCTACAAATAACAAGAGATATAATCTTTATATTGTAATAAACAAGTTAATAACCAATTTGTTTTCCATTCTGAATCCTAGCATTATTCAGGAAAACATATTTAACAGTGGGGATAAGACAGCTGGGATTTAAGTTTCACAACTTTTTGGCAACGACCCATAACTCAACTCTGGAGTTAAAATTGAAAGGGAGTTTAAACCTGTGATCCGGAAGTTAGAGATTGTAAAAGCTGCACTTTGAAACTTAGAAATGATTGTACACAACAAAGCATCAGGGTAACTATATAGGAAGTAATGCTTCATGAGAAGGTCGTGGAATTGCTTTTTCATTTAAGGGTAGCACGTGCTTTACAAAACAATTGATGCTTCTTGTCACCAACCATGTTATTCCTACATAAGGTACTTTGAAAGCTTTCCATCTCCTAGGATTCGTATTTCAAACGACGCTTCCTTTATGTACAGAAATTAATTTTCATTTGTTCAACTTGGTGGGAAAGTAATTTAAAAATAATAACACGGATTAAGTCGCAGCAATATATTTCATTTTATCGTTATTTATCAAAAAATATTTCAAAAATAGAGTAGCTAAGATCATGCCAATAATTTTATGTTTAAAAAAATTATAAAAATGGTTTTCGTTTCACGTAATTTTTAAATTAAAATATGAAATAAGTATTAATAATATTACAAAAATTTTGTATTACATAGTATCTATTATCGGAACGAATTGAAAAGAAAAAAACTACATTTTTGTTTATAAATATACCAATTTCCAATGATAAACACTATCGTAACATTTTGTGCAAAATTGTAAGTTTTGTTTAAAATAACAGATTTTCATTGAAAAATGTTAACGTCACCTAAAATTGTTCCAAAATTGTGAATCTTCTTTGAAATATATACCAAATTTCGATGAAAAACACGAGCATAACCTAAAATTGTTTAAAATATTTTATCTTCTTTAAAATCCCATGATTTTTCATTAAAAGTACCGGTTTCTAACATAACATTAACATAACATTAAAAAATTGTTTAAGATTATAAATCTTCTTTTAATTCTAATGTTTTTCTAGTAACAATACCCAATTCCTGGTGTAATACGCCAACTTAAGATAAAATTGTTAAAAATGTGTAAGTCTTCTTTAAAATGTTCGAAATGCAATTTTTTCAAATTTAGAACCCCGATTTTCGACAAAATTCACTAATATCATCCTAAATTGTTGAAATAATCTAAATTCTGTTAAAATTACAATGAGTTTGGTTTAAAACAAACAAAAAAACTATTTTTAATGTAAAGCAACAACGTAACCTAAAATCATTCAAAAATAATAAATCTTTAAAATCTAATGTTTTTTTAATTAAAATGTCAATTTCTGATGAAAGACAGTAATACAAGGAAAAATTGTTCAACCTTGCAAATTTTATTATTTTAAACAAAATAAAATATTAGATTCAAATCAAATAATTTTCTACTAAGTATATCAATTTTCAAAGTAAAAATACTAACATAATCCAAATTTGTTTAAATGTTCTAAATCTTGTTCAAATTATAATGATTTTAGTTTGCAAAACAGAAACAATTTTGGATCTGAGGAAACCACCTAATCTAAGATTGTTAAAAAATAAATCACCTTTCTCGAAATGCAATGATTTATAGAAAAAAATATCAATTTCAGATAAGAAACACTAACACAATGCGAAATTATACATGCTTGTAAATTTTATTATTGTAAACAAAATAAATCATAAGATTCAAATGAAATTATCTTTTTCTAAAAATAGCAATTTCCATATTAAAAACACTAACATAATCCAAAATTGTTGAAATATTTTGAATCTTGTTCAAATTATAATGATTTTGGTTTGAAAAAAAAACAGTTTTCGATGCGGAACAACCACATAACCTAAAATCGTTAAAAAATAATGGATCTTCTTTAAAATCACTTTCTTTCTTTCTTGGAAATCATAAAGGTATAGAAAAAAAATGTATTAAAAAAAACATTGAATTTAAATCTAATAAATTTTCACTGAAAATGCTAATTTCCAAAGAATAACACTAACATGATCCAAAATTGTTGAAATATTCTAAGTCTTGTTCAAATTGTAATGATGTTTTCTTAAGATTACCAATTGTTGATTTAGAACATCAACGTAACCCAAAATTGTTTGAAAACTGTGAATCTTCATTCAGATCTAATGATTTTTTAATAAAAATGTCAGTTTCCGACAAAAAACACTTACACAAAACGAAATTGTTTAAGCTTGTAAATTTTATTATTGTAAAAATAGTAAATAATTGAATTTAAATTGATTGATTTTTGCTTAAAAATACTAATTTTTTATTCAGAACATCAACGTAACCCAAAATTGTTCAAAAATTATTAATCTTCTTTGATAACTAATGAATTTTTTTATACAAATTTCAGTTTCTGACAAGAAATACTAATACAAAAGGAAATTGTTCAGGCTTGTAAATTTTATTGATTCAAACAAAATAAATTATTATATTTAAATTGAATGATTTTTGTTCAAAAATACCAATTTAGCTGAAACACACTAACATAATCCAAAGTTGTTGAGAAATTGTGAATATTCTTTGATATCTAATCAGTTTTTATTAAAAATACAAATAATTTGCGAAGAAAAACACTCACATTTGTCTTATTTTTCTTTCTTCTTTTGTTATTTTGGTATTTTTAATTTAAATGAAGATATTTGAGAGTGTTTTGTCCAAATTTTATCGTTGGATTCATGTTTTTTGAAATTTCCAAAAAACTGTAACATTGTTAAAAAATGGAAAAATGGAATTTTGTCTCTGAGATTGAATATTCGTTTTTTTTTCATTGAAAAATAGTTTTTTGAACCGAAAATGTAACTAGTCCAATTCAAGATTCATTATTTTAATTGAAAATTCATTTCTTTTGTTAGAAGTTGAACTATTCTATTGAAAATTGTCATTTTTGGGTTGTAAATTCAACTATTTTATATAAAATTCGACCTTTAGCTTGAAAGTTCAGCAACTTTCATGAACTAACTTTTCTTTCTTGACGGAAAAATCCTTATTAGTTGAAAATTCGTCTGCTTGGTTTGAAAATTCAACACTGTAATTGAAAATTCGTCTTTTTCATTGAAAATTATACTATCTTTTTGAAAATTCCTTTTTTTTTGTCAAAATATAATTTTTGTACTAAAAATTTAACTTTTCCATTTTTTTGTAGAAATTTATTCTTTTTCAGTTGAAAATTCAACTATCTGTTGGAAAATTCGGCTTTTTTGGTAGAAAATTATTCTTCTTCGTTGAAAATTCCTCTTTTCGGTCAAAAATTAAACTGTTTTGATGAAAGTTTAATGATTTTGTTAAAAATTTGTTTGTTTTTTTGTTGTTAAAATATCAAATGTTTTTGGTTGAAGTTTGATCTTTTTTGTTTGAAAATTCGATGATTTGGTTGAAAATTTAGCAATTTGTTTCAAAATTTAACTGTTTGGCTGAAAATTTCATTATTTTGTTGAAGATTTACCTATTTTCTTAAAGAGTCATATTTTTTTGTCGAAAATGCAACTTCTTTTTTAATGCGTTATTTTGGATTAAAAATATATGTTTTATGGTATTAAGTCATCTTTTTTGGTTGAAATAAAAAAATTCGAAAATTTTTAATGTAATCTGAAATTTTGTTGTTTCATTTCGTCCGTAAAGTATTAAAATATTAAAAATTTTAATGTTAAATACTCTTCAAAAGAAGGATTAAAACGAGTGAAAATAGAAACCAAAAGTCCGATTTCAGCGCTACCGAAGATGAATTTCCAAATAAAAAAAAAGGTGACAGTATGAAGATAGATTTTAGTAAGACAAAAATTCCTGTTCATACAAAGTTCTTCAAACCGACGCTTCAGTTAAAAATTAATTGAAAATGGTCATAATTTAACTCATGTATCCATCACATAATTAAACAAAATATGTTTCCTTTTTTTCCACACTAAGTGTGCACCTACACTCAACTCCCGATATAAGAACGGTGCCGGGCATGGCTTGTAGTGTCCTCGATCCTCGATCCTAAATCGGGGGAATTCAAACGTGAACAGGCAGGGCCGCACGAACCATTTCTGTTGGATTCGGACGCATGGCGCAACCTGATGCAACTAATGCACTGAGAGTTCGGCCCTCATGCGAAACTTTTGAGGACATTAATTCCATCAATTCTGCGTAGATCGTAAACCGGGGGTTCTTATACCGGGAGTTGAGTGTAATTACTTTTTAGGAATTGGAGAAATAAATATAAACTTTAAGGAAAATTTTTTATTTTGTTTTTACAGGTGTTGCAGTAGCAGCTTCAGTTTTCACGATCACTGCAATGAGCATTGATAGGTATCTAGCAATCAGAAGTCCAATCGCATTTCGAAGAGTCTTCAATAGGAAAAGTACAATAATAGTTATCATTGCCCTGTGGGCAGTCTCCTTAACAATCTTTGCACCTATTTTGAGAGCAGTAAGTTTTATTAAGGTTCATGAACTAGCATTATCAATCGCGCACTGCACGTAATTTTTCGATTTGAAGAGGAAAATAATTTTTAATGAAGAATAAAAAATTTCAAATAAATATTTATTCTTTGCGTTCATTTGTTTATTTGTTTCCAAGGTTATATCAATATAATTTCCTTAAGATTTTGAAAGTTCAAGGAGATATTTTAAGATTTCAGATATTTCGAATTCAAACTTCAACAAAAAACTTAATTTTCACCCAAATAGTTGCATTTTCAACCAAAAAAGATTAATTCGCAACTAAAAATGTAATGTACATATGTAATTAATATTTCTGTCCGAAAAGATTTCAAATTTAAGTCAAAAGTAGTTTGATTCATCAACAAAATATTTAAAATTGCCAAAAAAAAGTTAAATCTTCAACCAAAAAATATTAATTTGTCATAAAAAAAAATCCAATAAAATAATTACATTGTCAACAGAACAAAACGAATTTTCCACTAAAATAATGAATTTTCAACCAAAGGAATGAATTTTCAACAAAGTAGTTCAACTTTATATCATATTGTTGAATTCTTAACCAAAAGAGATGAATTCTCAACAAAAAATATGATGTACATAATTAATATTTCTCTCAAAAATTTTTTTAAACTAAAATCAAAAGCTGTTGGATTCATTCAAAAAATACAAATTTTCAAAAAAATAGTTGAATTCTCAACCAAAACAAATAATTATTTTCTATAAAACAAAAACGAATTTTCGAGCAAGCAGATTAATTTTTTGTAAAAAATATATATTTTCAACAAAATGGTTACATTTTCAACCAAGGAAATAATTTCTGAACTAAAATGATGAATCCTCAACTAAAGTAATGAATCTTAAATAAACAAAAAATGAATTTTTAAGAACGTAGTTCAATTTTTAATCTAAAAGTGGAATTTTCAACCAAAAAAGATTAAATATCAACGAAAAATGTAATAGTTGAAATTTCAACTAGAAAGATATTAATTTTACATCGAAAAGAGTTTATTTCATTCAAAAAAGACAAATTTTCGACAAAATAGTTGAATTCTCAACCAAAACGGAATAATTTTCAACCGAACACCGCATATTTATCCAAAAAAGATGAATTTTCAAATCGAAAAGATGAATTTTCAACAAAATAGTTGAATTTTTAACCAAAACAGATTTTTAGGTCAAGAAAAAAAATCGCAGTTAAATCGAACCATTCATAAAGTTTTTTAAATCAGGTGAAATATAAAAATTATACTATTTCGACATATCTTAAATCTTCAAAAATATTTTAGAATTTTCTCAAAAATCTTAAGAAAACTTTGTCATTTTTCCAATACCTTTTAAAATTCTTAAAAAGCTTTAAAATTTTAATTCTAAATCTTCAAAAGTCGATTTTTTTTTTAAATTATCATTACATTATCGGCACAAATATTTTTAAAAAAATTTTAGAATACAGTTGAATTTCCAACCCGAAAAGTTGAAATTTTGTAATAATAGTTTATCTTCAGTCAATGGAGATGAATTTTCAACCAAGAAAGGTGAATTTTCGACCATAAAAAAATAACTTTTCATACAAAAGGACGACTTTTCAACAAAACAGTTGAATTTTTGACCAAGAAAGCTGCCCTTCACAAAATATTTTAATTTTCAAAAAATAATGAAACTTTCGAAAAAATAGTTAATTTTTCTATCAAATACCTGCATTTTCGACATACTTTAGGTTAGTTTTTAATCAAGACGCTTTATTTTCTACGAGAAATATTAATTTTTTACCAAAAGACAAAATTTAAGAAAAAAATAGATGAATTTTCAACAAAATAGTCGCATTTTTAACGAAAAAAGATAAGTTTCCAAAAAGAGAAACGAGTTATCAACCAGTTGAATTAAACAATGCAAATGTTCAACAAAAAATGTTGAATCCTCAACCAAATAGATGAATTTTCAATAAACAAGATTAATTTTCTACCCTAATAGACAAAATTTATCAAAAACTAGTTAGGTTTTCAAGCTAAAGAGTCGAATGTTTTTGAAAACAGTTAACTGTTAGACCGAAATATTTAACAAAATAGTTGAATCCTCAACCAAAAGGGAATCATTTTCAATCAAGCAGTTGAATTTTCAACCAAAAAGAATAAATGTTCAACCAAGAAGTTTACATTTTTACCAAAAAAGACGAATTTTCAACCCGAAAAGATCAGCTTCCATCCAAAAATGGAATACTTACATTTTCAATGAAGAAAATTAATCCTTAACAAAAAAAAAACTAATTTTTAGCAAAATAGGTATATTTTCAATCAAAGAGATGAGTTTTCAACCAAAATAATGAATCTTCAATCAAAAAATGAATTTTCAAAAAAGAATTCAATATTCAGCCAAAGAGCTGAATTTTTAAAAACGATTTCAAAAGTTTCTAATCTGTTAAGTTGATATCAAGAAATACGTGGACACTTTCTTAAGGGAATAATTCATTAGACAGTAGGGGGCGTCGAAAACAAAAAATTTGAAAAACGGAAATGTTACTATGTAGAAAAGCAGCAAATGAGGACCCCGACAAATTTTAATTAATTTAGATTTTGTAAATGTTTATTTTCGTGATTTTGATATTTTCGTGGATGTCAATTTTTTTTCATTTCTATAGGTCTTAAACGAAAGTCATTGTTTTGTAGAACTCTGTTTTAAAAAATGAATTTTAAAACCTACAGAAATGTAGAGAGAATTTTTTCACGTATCTAGAATGGTTCCACTGAAAAAAGTACGCTAGTAAAAATTTAATTAGTCTAGAAAATCAGAAGTGTAAATATGTTGAGTTTTTTAAAAACTTAGTGTTTGATTTTTCAAATTTTTTTTTAACTGACTTTAAATATTATTTTTACAAGAAGGCACGTTCTACATGCCTGAAAAAATTCTCTTCACATTTATGTAGGTTTTTAAATTTTTTTTTGAAAACAAGGTTCTACTAAGCATGAATTATTAATCTTCGATGGTGCTGCAAGTAGATATCTGTAAAAATTTAGGGAGTCGTTTAAGGCATCCAAAAATGTAAAAAAAACGACATCCACGAAAATATCAAAATTAGGTTAATAAATTTTGCTTCAAACATATTTTGTTATCGCGCTAACCCAAGGCGTTTATCGATCGAATCCAAATTAATTATTCCTTTTCAGGGTCCTCATACGCTACTTTTCCTCATCATTCATTTCCGCCAAAATTTTGTTTTTCGACCCATCCTCATGGACAGTTTTGAAGCCAAAAGTTTGACGAATCAAAGGAACCAGTGGAAGAATACTGAAAGTAATTTAATTCCTTAAAAAATCGTAATCCTTCAGCGGAAAAATGTTCGTCGTCATGTCAAAAACATGTTTTTCCATTTTCCAATTCAAAAATAGAAAGTAGGTGGTAAACAAATACTACAGAAGTTTTGCTTTGAAACCAAATCACTTTGATCCATAATTCAGTTCATACTGCTATCCACCTCGTCCTGGTTTCCCCTGTATCTGCAAATAAATTTAAAAGACCTAATTTGCATAATTTTCTGTTCAGTAATGAAAAGTACTTAAAAGTTTAATTGGCAAACAAACAAATTAAAAGTTTTCCCTGATGCAGAACTTGTGAGTATTGAGTGGAGGGAAACTTTTATTGTCAGCAAATTCTTAAAACTAACGATCCTGCAACCAAAGGGCACTCGAGTGTTGGAAAGATGATTAACAGGTCTTCCCACCCTTACAGTTTATATACGTCATTTTAAGATCCTGAGCACGTATTACTGAAAATAACATCTGTATTTGTTCCTCACGTACTTGTCCTTTGACTTCTCCTAGGTTTGCTTGTCAGAAAAATTAGGAAACTTTTTGAAGAATATAAGCTTGTACATGTGGCTTTTAAACTGTCCAAATTTTAATGTGTTTTCAAAGTTGTACTAAACATTGCTTTCTTAAACCTAACAAATGAATTTTAAAAAGTTTTTAGAAAGTTATGAAAATCCTACTCTACATAAGGGGCCGTCTATAAACTACGTTAGCAATTTGAGGGGGGAGGGGGTTTCGTCAAAACAGCGTTTGAAAACAGAGGGTGGAGTGGGGGGAAGTAACCTTAATTTAAGTTTAATTTTTAGTTGAAAGTAAATTTTTCTTGGCTGAAAAGTCTTCTATTATATTTTTGGTTTATACTCCATCTCGTTCGGCTAAGGATTCTAATATGTGATTGAAAATTTAGTTACTTTGTTAAAACTACAAATATTTGGTTAAAGTCATATTTTTTAGTTGAAAATTTAACTACTTGGTTGAAAATTCAACAATTTGGTTGAAAATTCACCTTTTTGATAGAAAATTAATCTTCTTGGTTATAAAATTATCTTTTTGATTGAAGATTCAATTATTTGGATGAATATTGAATGCTTCTATTGGAAAGTAATTTTCTTTACTGCAGATTCATAATTTTATTGTATATGTGTAACTATTCCATTTTTTGTAGAAAATTGATATTTTTCATTGAAAATTGATCTTTTCTAGTTAAAAATTCAATTTTTTGGTTAAAAATTCATGGATATTGTAAAAAATTCATCTTTGTTGATAAGAAATTAATCTTCTTAAATAAAATTCATCCATTTTGCTTAAGAAAACAACTATTTGGTTGAAAATTAATATGTTTTGTTTAAAGATTCGCCATTTCAATCAAAAATTTAACTATTCTGTTGAAAATTTAATTATTTTGTTAAAAATGCATATTATCGGGTTGAAAATGCAACTGTTTCATAGAAAATCCGCCTATTCACTTAAAAATGCATCTCTTTTGGTAGATAATATATCCGTTTTTTTTTTAAATCAAAAACGCAACTGCTGTTTGGTAAAAATTAATAATCTTTTTTGGTTGAAGATTCAACTATTTTGTTAAAGTTCGTATATTTTTGTGGAATATTAATCCCCTTAGTTTAAAATTCATCTCGTTGTTGAAAAAGTTGCTTAGTTTGTTAAAAAGACGTTTTTTGTTTGTTAAAATTTAATATTTTAATTCAAAATTTAACTATTCCATTTTTGGTCAAAAATGTATCCTTTGTGAGTTAAAGATTCTACTGTTAAAATAAAATTCATGTATTTGGTTAAAAATTCATCTTTTTAGGTATAAAATTAATCTTGTTTGTCGCACATTCATCTTTTTAGTTGAGTCTTCAACTATTTTGTTAAAAATTTATCTTTTTTGCTTGAATTCAACTGAATAAAAATTAGTTTTTTTTTCTAAATTAATTTTTTTATTAAAAATTTAACGATTCTGTTTTTAGTTGGAAACTATTCTTTTTTTCTTGGTAATTAAACTATTTGGTTAAAAATGCAACTGTTCTTTAGTTAAAAGTTAATAATCGGTTTTGTTTAAGTTTAAACTATTTTGTTGGATGATCTTTTTTTTGTAGAAAAATAATCTTTTTCATTGAAAATTCATTTTTTTAGTTACAAATTTAAATATAGTTGTAGAAAAATTCATTTTTTGGTTTGAAAGTTTCTTTTTGTGGGTCGAAACTCAGTTATTTGATTAAAAATTGCACTTATTGTATGAAGTTTAATTATTTTCCTAAAAATTCAACTATTTTGTCAAGTCCATTTTCCTTGGCAGAAAATTTAACTGTTTTGTAGAAAATTCATCGTTTTTGATTGAAAATTCATCTTTAATGGTGGAAAAGTCATCTTTCCTGGTTGAAAATGAACTTTTTTCTTCTAAATTAGTTTTTTACACTGAAAATTAAACGATTCTTTTTTTGGTTGAAAACTTATATTTTTTCGTTAAAATTTCAACTACTTGGTTTAAAATTCATGTGTTTTTTTGACAGTTCGTCTTTTGGTAGAAACTCAATCTTCTTGATTGAAAATTCCTCTTTGTAGGTTAAAATTCAATTACTTGTTTAATCATTCAACTATTTTGTGAAAAGTTAAATTATTTTGTTGAAAATTCAACTTTTTGGTTAACGTCACTTTTTTGCTCGAAAATACGACTGCTTTGTTAAAAACTATTTTTCTTTTTTATTGAAAATTTTTCTTTTTGGGTTGAACGTCCACCCCTTAGGGTTGAAAAATTCAACTATTTTAAGGGGTGAAGGGCTAGTCAAAAATAGCCCTTATTTGGGTTACTACTACTAACATTACCTACTTATACTTATATATTGGTAACATAAAACACAGTTTATTCGTAAAAATTGAAGAAACATATTATCTTGTATTTCTACTTAATTCTATTTTTCCACTCACCTTATATCCTTTGGGATCATATCTAAAAAAATTGGAATACTTCCAGAAAATCATACGAGACTGGAAGCAATTTTGAAAAGTATGTCGATACAAACATAACAGTCCTGTATTTTAAAAAGAATTGAGTGAACGTCACGTTGAATTTTCATTATCAACCTACTGCAGTTCTCTCTGATATTTATTGGACCATTGAGATCTCTCCAGGCACTTTATCTTGATGAAATTTTTTGATATAGCAATTTTTGATTTGAAATCAGTGCTTCCATAATTTGATCTCCTACTCCAGTAACTTTAAATTCTAAAAACAGATTTACTAATAATGAACTGGATATTAGGATGTGCCAACAAAAAATATTTTTTTTTCAAGTGCCACCTCATTTTCTTTTATTTGGTAGACAATCGGGTTTACATAAGCTCCATTCCTTTAAATATTGATTACATCTTCTTGCATCGCTTATTATCTAATTATTTTAATAACTAATCTAACTTACTATCTAATTGAATACATGCTTACATATAATTCATAATTCTATGTGACTTCCATTTCCTTTTTATCCTCCTTTCCTTCCCACTCATACCTTTCATTGTCTCTCCTCCACACTCCTTCATTCTTCTTTACCTCTTCTAGGTTTTGCCACCTCCTTCATCCATTCTTCCCCCAGGTCTCCAACCCTCTCATCCATTCATCTCGTACAATTATTCCATACACGCTGCCATGTCTCCTCTACCCATTTACATACTTTGCATTTTTTCTTCTCATTCCTCTTCCAATACATTGATTTTTGCACTTCATTTCTCAGTCATCATTTAGCTATTCTTGTCCATCTCTTTTCGCCTCAACCTCTTTCCAAATGTTTTTGCAATCCTTTCCTTGCCTTCCTCGCTTCGCCTCACTCGCATGCCCCTACTCTCTCGCTTCCGCGTCTACTACCTAATGCTTATCTACTATTTACAATGTTTACATACAACTTATATCTACTTCCTCTTCTATTTACAATCTTTCCCTCTCCATTCCTGTTCCTCCTTCCTTTTCTTCTTCTCCATCCTTCCCAACACTCCCTTCACCCATGCTACTGCCCTTTTGTCCCCCCTTTCATGCATCAATACCTCCATGCTCATTTCACTAGATTTCCATACGAATTCAAATATTTCAGTTCCTAGAAATCTTGTCCTATTACTAGATTTCAATTCGAATTGCTAGAGTTTGATTTCAATCACCATTTTTCAATATGAATTTGCTAGAATTGAATTAAAAACTGTATTTTCATACGAATTCAAATATTTAAGTTCCTAGAAATCTTTTCAGATTACTAGATTTCAATTCGAATGGCTAGAATTGGATTTCAATTACAAGTTGTCAATATCAATTTGCTAAAACTGAATTAAAAACTAGATATTCATACGAATTCAAATTTCAATTTGAATTGCTAGAATTTGATTTCAATTACCAGTTGTCAGTATCAATTTGCTAAAATTGAATTAAAAACTAGATTTCCATACGAATTCAAATATTTCAGTTCCTAGAAATCTTGTCCTATTACTAGATTTCAATTCGAATTGCTAGAATTTGATTTCAATCACCAGTTTTCAATATGAATTTGCTAGAATTGAATTAAAAACTATATTTCCATACGAGTTCAAATATTTAAGTTCCTAGAAATCTTTTCAGATTACTAGATTTCAATTCGAATTGCTAGAATTTGATTTCAATTACCAGTTGTCAATATGAATTTGCTAGAATTGAATTATAAACTAGATTTCCATACGAATTGCTAAAATTAAATTCAGATTGCTATATTTCACTTTGAGTTGCTAGAATCGAATTTAAATTTGCTAGATTTCTATATGATTGCTAGAATGTTATTCAGTAATTTCTATAATTCAATATTAATTGCTAGAATTCAATATTGCCAGGATGTAATAATTTTCTAAAAATCAATTTTTTACTTTTTTTTAAATATTTTCTTTTTGTCCTTTTAGGTCCAAATCCAGTATTAAATGTGACTCCAGTGATTGATTCGACGAATGTGACTCTTGAGTGGCCTCGACCGGAAGGAAGAATTGAATTTTACGCCCTGAAGTGGTGGCCACTTGAAAATCCGGAGGATATCAGATTCAAAAATGCTTCGGAAAGCAACGAAATTGCAGCAGTTGGATATGATGAGAATATTGTTCATACTGAGAGAATTCTTATCAGCGATTTGATGCCAGGAGTCGAATATTCTTTTAGCATCTACACCGTCTCTTACGATCTTGTCAGCGATATTAGCAATTTGACAACGAGAACTAGTAAGTTGAAATATAGATTTATCCTAAAAAATCTGATTTGGTTTGAGCGTTTCAATTTTTAAGTGTGAATTTTTAATTGTTAGAACTCACTTGCTAGGATTCAATTTTATTTATTGAATATCACTTTAAATTGCTAGAATTCAATTTTAATTACTTGAATTCATTTTGAATTGCTACAATTCACTTTAAATTTCTAAAATTCGACATTAATTGCTAGAATTTCATTTTATTTGCTAGAATTCTATTTTAATTGCTAGAATTCAATTTTAATTGCTAGAAGTAAATTTTAATTGCATGCATTGAATTTGAATTGCTAGAACTCACTTTGAATTGCTAGGATTCAATTTTATTTGTTTAAAATCACTTTAAATTGCTAGAAGTCTATTTTAATTACTTGAATACATTTTGAATTGCTACAATTCACTTTAAATGTCTAAAATTCTACTTCAATTGTTAGAATTTCAGTTTATTTGCTAGAATTCCATTTTAATTGCTAGAATTCAATTTTAATTTCTAGAAGTCAATTTTAATTGCGTGCATCAAATTTGAATTTCTAGAACTCACTTTGAATTGCTAGGATTCAATTTAATTGGTTGAAAATCACTTTAAATTGCTAGAATTTAATTTTAATTGCTCTAATTCATTTTAAATTGCTACAATTCACTTTCAATTTCTGAAATTTGACTTTAGTTGCTAGAATTCCATTTCAATTGCTAGAATTTCATTTTCATTGCTGTCATTCAATTTTAATTTCTACAAGTCAATTTTAATTTCATGCATTTAAATTTCAATTGCTAGAATTCCATTTCAATTGCTTGAATTCATTTTCAATTGCTACAATTGACTTTCAATTTCTAAAATTGTACATTAATTCCTAGAACTTAATTTTATCAGCTAGAATTCTATTTTAATTGCTAGAATTCAATTTTAATTGCTAGAATTCAATTTTAATTGCTATAATTCAATTTGAATTGCTAGAATTTAATTTGAATTTCTAGAATTCAATTTGAATTGGTAGAAGTCAATTTTAATTGCATGCATTTGAATTTCCATTGCTAGAAGTCACTTTTAATTGCTAGGATTCAATTTTATTTGTTGCAAATCACTTTAAATTGCTATAATTAAATTTTAATTGGTTGAACTCATTTTGAATTGCTACAATTCACTTTCAATTTCTAAAATTCGACTTTAGTTACTAGAATTCTATTTCAATTGCTAGAATTTTATTTTCATTGCTGGATTTGAATTTTAATTACTACAAGTCAATTTTAATTGCATGTATTTAAATTTAAATTGCTAGAATTCAATTTTCATTGCTTGAATACATTTTTAATTGCTGAAATTCTTGTTCAATTTCTAAAATTCGACTTTAATTACTAGAATTTCATTATATTTACTAGAATTCTATAATAATTGCTAGAATTCAATTGTAATTGCTAGAAGTCAATTTTAATTGCATGTATTGAATTTGAATTGCTAAAAGTCACTTTAAATTGCTAGAATTCAATTTTAATTGCTTGAATTAATGTTGAATTACTACAATTCACTTTCAATTTTTCAAATTGGACTTTAATTGCTAGAATTCCATTTCAATTGCTAGAATTTCATTTTATTCTCTAGAATTCAATTTTAATTGCTATAATTAAATTTGAATTGCTCTAATTCAATTTGAATTGCTAGAATTCAATTTTAATTGCAAGATTTTATTTTTAATGACTAAAATTCAATTTTAAGAACTATTAAGGAGCCGTCCACAAAGTACGTTATCAATTTAAATAAGGGGGGGGGGGCGTCAGTTACGAACTTGGATAACTTTTAGTACGTTTCCTGATGATAAATTTTAACAAATTTTGTGAATTTTGCGGATGATTGCACTTTTTCCCCCCTTCTCCCTTTTTTAATGAATTCTTCTTTTTCCCCTGCTGTCAAGAAACTCCCACTTTTTTCCCTTATTTTCGATTTTTCTGCTTAAATACGAACTGAATTATTAGTATCCAATAAGAAAATTCATCAATTCTTAGTTAAAGTTAATTTTTGTTGTTGATATGTCTACTATTTTATTATGGGTTTGGAATTCATCTCGTTTGGTTACAAATTCAACTATTTGGTTGAAAATTTTAATTATTTTGTTGAAAATTTTATTATTTTGTTTGATAATTTAATTAATTTGTTGAAAATTTAATTATTTTGTTAAAGTTTAATTATTTTGTCGAAAGTTCGTTTCATTTTTGGTTGAAAATTAATTTTTTTAACTGAAAATTCATCTATTACATTTTTGGTTGAAAATTAATTGTTTCTAGTTAAAAATTTAATTATTAGTTTGAAAATGTAGTTCTTTTTATTAAAAATTCAACTATTTGGTTGAATGTTGAACTCTTTTTGTTGAAAATTCGATTTCTTTCTTGAAGATTTATCATTTTTGTTTAAAATTCATCTCTTTGGTTCAAAATTTAATTATTTTGTTGAAAAGTCGTTTTTTTTGTAGTTGGAAATAAATTTTTTTTACTGAAAATTTAACTACTCCATTTTTCGTTAAAAACTACTGTTTTTAATTGAAAATCGGTCCTTTCCACATAAAAATTCAATTGTTTTGTTGAGCACTTAATTATTTGATTGAAAATGGAATTATTTTGTTAAAAAGTCATCCTTTTTGGTAAAAAATTCAACTACTTGGTGGAAAGTTAACCCTTTTTGTTGAAAAAAAAAATTTTGGGTTGAAGATTTATCTCTTCGGTTGAAAATTCAACTATTACTGTGTAAATTCTTTTCATTTTTGCTTCAAAATTAATTTTTTTAACTTAACATTTAACTATTCAAATTTTGGTTGAAAATTTATCTGTTTTAGTTAAAAATTCGACTCTTTGGTTGAAAATTTATGTAATTTGTTGAAAATTCGTCTTTATTGGTAAAGAAGTAATATTTTTGGTCACAAAATGATCTTTTTGTTGAAAATTGATCTTTTTTGGTTGAATTCAATTTTATTGTCAAACAATTTTATTGAAAAATCATATATTCGGTTAAAAAATTATCTTCTTTGGTTGTAACTTCAAGTATTTGTTTGAAAGTTGAACAACTTTTTTCGAAATTCATTTTCTTGGTTGAAGATTTATCTTTTTGGTTAAAAATTGATCTATTTTCTTAAAAAATCGTTTCATTTTTGGTTGATTTAGCCTTTTTTAATGAAAAATTAACTATTCCATTTGTGGTTGCCATTTTTTCTTTTTAGTTAAAAATTCAACTGGTTGTTTGAAAATTTATCTTTTTTAAAAATCTTGTTTAAAAATCATCTTCTTGGTTGAAATTTCAACTATTTGGTTGAATGTTGAACTAGTTTGTTGAAAATTCGTTTTATTTTTGGTTGGAAATTAATTTTTTAAACTGAAAATGTGACTATTCTGTTTTTTGTTGAAAATTGATATTTTTAATTTGAAATTGATCTTTTGAAGTTGAAAATTAAACTATTCAGTTGAAAATTTTTTTTTTCAAATCAAACTGAAAACTTAACTATTCCATTTTTGGTTAAAAATAAAACTATTTGGTTGAACATTCATTTTTGTAGGTTGAAAATTCAGCCATTTAGTTAAAAATTGAACTTTTTTGTTGAAAGTTCAATTATTTTATTAAAAATTCAATTATTTTGAGTAATCTTTTTTAATTGAAAATTTAACTGTTTTGTTTAAAATTCGCCTTTTTGGCTTGAAACGTTAACTGTTTGATTCAAATTTCAAATAATTTGTTGAAAATTCGCCTCTTTTGCTTGAAGGTTCAACTATTTGGTTGTTAATGTAACTTTTTCTTTAAAAATTAATTTTTTTTTTAATTCATCTTCTTGGATTGAGCATTCATCTCTTTTGGTAGAAAATCTTTGAAAATTTAACTATTTTGTTGAAAATGCAATATATGTAATAATACATTTGATAAAATTTATTCCCCTATTATACCCCTATTTTCGTACGGGGGAGGGTAAATAGCATAAAATTGGTAACGTATTTTATGAACTACGTTGAAGTGTATATTTATCTGGAAATTTTCGATTTGATTTTGAGCGTTTCGATTTTTGAGTGTGATTTTTTATAAGTTGCAACTAATAAAATAATGTTTGATTTTTTTTGTTTGAAATCCGAAAAGTCTCACTAGAGAAAATAAGGTAATGTTTTGGATTTTTTTTTTGACTAACAAAAGCGCTTCCTAATCTAGTGCCGCTGATCCAATCCGAAGTCGTCGTGGTTGTGGATCGTGATTTACCAGATTCTTTGACTTTACGATACACCCCAACACCAATTTTATCGTCTCGTTTCGATCTCTACCGATTTCGAATTAGCGATAAAAGTAATACGACAAAGGAAAAATTGGTTAGTGATGTTGATACAAAGGTGACTTTCTCTGAATTGGTACCAGGTAGGCTCTACAATGTCACGATGTGGACTGTCAGCGACAATGTTGAAAGTCGTCCTCTATTTCGACAAGACAGACTTTGTAAGTATCTCGCAATTTTTTTTATATTTTTCATTTTTTGGGTTTCGTAGCCGCGGTCAAAAAAACTTCTAACTCCTAATTCGCACTCCTAACTCACAACTCATATCTCCCAACTTCTAACTCCTAACCCACAACTCATAACCAACAACTCCCACCTCCTAACTCACAAATTCTAACTCGCAACTCACAATTGCTAATTCACAACTCATAAACAACAACTCCTAACTCACAACTCCTACCTCCCAACATGTAATTCCTAACTCACAACAAAAATCAACATATCTTACCTCCTAACTCACAACTCCTACCTCCCAACTCCTAACTCCTACCTCCCAACTCCTAACTCCTAACTCACAACTGCTAATTCACAACTCACATCTCTTAAATCACAACTCACAACACCTAACTCACAACTCCTACCTTTCACATTTTAACTCCTAACACACAACTCTTAACTCACAACTCCTAACTCACAACTCCTAACTCACAAATCCTAACTCACTACTCCTCACTTCTAACTCCCAACTCACAGCTGCAAATTCACAACGCACAACTCCTAATTCACAACTCACACCACCTTTCTTACAACTTCTAACTTTTACCTTTTTACTCCTAACACACATCTTCTAATTCGCAAACCCTAATTCACAACTCCTAACTCATAATCTCTATTTCTAACTTCTAAATCCTAACTTACAACTCCTAATCCACACTCTAATACTAACTTCTAAATCCTAACTCATAGCTCCTGACTCACAACTTCTTACTCACAACTCCTACCTCCTAACTGCAACTCCTAACTCACAACTCCTACCTCCCAACTTCTAACTCCTAAGTCACAACTTATAATTAACAACTCCTACCTCTTAACTCATAACTTCTAACTCCTAACTCACAACTGATAATTCAAAACTCATATCCAACAACTCCTACCTCCCAACTTGTAATTCCTAACTCATAACCAACAACTCCTGCCACCTAACTCACAACTCCTAACTTCTAACTCCTAACTCACAACTGCTAACTCACAACTAACAACTCTTAAATCACAACTCACAACACCTAACTCACAACTCCTACTTTTCACCTTTTAACTCCTAACACACAACTCTTAACTCACAACTCCTAACTCACAAATCCTAACTCACAACTCCTAACTCACTACTCTTAACTCACTACTCCTAACTTCGAACTCCTAACTCACAACTGCTAATTCACAACGCACAACTCCTAAATCACAACTTCTAACTCACACCACTTAAATTACAACTTCTACCTTTTACCTTTTAACTCCTCACGCGCAAGTTCTAACTCACAAACTCTAATTCACAACTCCTAACTCACAACTCATAATTTCTATCCCTAACTTCTAAATCCTAACTCACTACTCCTAATCCTCACTCCTAATCCTAGCTTCTGAATCCTAACTCATAGTTCCTGACTCACAACTTCTAACTCACAAATCACGACTACTAACTCATAACTCACAACTCCTTACTTCTAAATCACAACTCATAACTTACAACTCCTAATCCTAACTCCTTAATCCTAACTTACAACTCACAACTCGCAATGTCTAACTTACAACACAAAACTCACAACTTCTAACTCACAACTCCTAACTCACAATTTCTATATCACAACTCCTAAATCACAACTGCTATCTCACAACTCATAACTCCTAAATCCTAACTCAAAACACATAATTTATATTCCTAACTTGTAAATCCTAACTCACAACTCCTAATCCTCACTCCTAATCCTAACTTCTGAATCCTAACCCATAGTTCCTGACTTACAACATCTTTCTAACAACTCACAACTACTAACTCACAACTCATGACTCACAATTCCTTACTTCTAAATAAAAACTTATAACTCACAACTCCCAACCCTAACTTCCTAATCTTAACTTACAACCCCAACTCACAAATCCTAACTCACAGTTCCTAACTCACAATTTCTAACTAACAATTCCTAAATCACAACGCCTATCTAACAACTCATAACTCCTAAATCCCAACTCACAACTACTAATCTTCATTCCTAATCCTAACTTCTGAATCCTAACTCACAGCTCCTGAATCACAACTTCTAACTCAGAACTCACAACTCATAACTTTAAACTCACAACTCATAACTTCTTACGCACAACTCATAACTACGATCTCACAACTCATAACTCACAATCCCTTACTTCTAACTCACCATTCGTAACTCACAACTCCTAATCCTATCTTACAACTCCCAACTCACAACTCCTAACTCACAACACAAAACTCACAATTTCGAACTCACAACTCCTATCTCACAATTCACAATTCCTAAATCCTAACTCACAACTCATAATTTCTATTCCTAACTTCTAAATCCTAACTGACAAAACCTAATCCTAACTCCTAATCCTGAATTCTGAATTATAACTCATAGCACTTGAGTCACAACTTCAAACTCACAACTTCTAGCTCACAACTTATAACTTCTAACTCATAACTTCTTACTCACAACTCTCCTTACTTCTAAATCACAACTCCTAACTCACAACTCATAACTTCTAACTCACAACTCATAATTTCTTACTCACAACTCTTAAGTGACAACTCACAACTCTTTACTTCTAACTCATAACTCACAACTCCTAATCCAAATTTCTTAGTCCTAATTTACAACTCACAACACAAAACTCACAATTTCTAACTCGAACTCCTAACTCAAAATTTCTAACTCATACTTATATCTCATAAATTCTTACTCATAACTCTCCTTACTTCTAAATCACAACTCTTAACTCACAGGACATAACTTCTTACTCACAACTCCTAATCCTAACTTCTTAATCCTAACTTACAGCTCCCAACCCACAACTCCTAAATCACAACTTCTAACTCACAACTCATAACTTCTAATTCACAACTCCTAACTCACAACTCATAACTTCTTACTCGCAACTCACAACTCCTAACTGACAACTCATAACTCACAACTCTTTACTTCTAACTTATAAATCACAACTCCTAATCCAAACTTCTTAATCCTAATTTACAACTATCAACTCACAACACAAAATTCACAATTTCTAACTCACAACTCATAACTTCCAACTCATAACTTCTTATTCACAACTCTCCCTACTTCTAAATTACAACTCTTAACTCACAGGTCATAACTTCTTACTGAAAACTCCTAATCCTAACTTCTTAATGCTAACTTCTTAATCTTAACTTCTTAATCCTAACTTCTTAATCTTAACTTTTTAAAACTAACTTACAACTCCCACCCCATAACTCCTAAATCACAACTTCTAACTCACAACTCCTAACTCACAACTCATAACTTCTAATGCACAACTCCTAACTCACAACTCGTAACTTCTTACGCACAACTCACAACTCCTAACTGACAACTCTTTACTTCTAACTCATAACTCACAACTCCTAATCCTAACTTCTTAATCCTAACATGAAACTCTCAGCTCACAACTCCTAACTCACAACACAAGACTCACAATTTTTAACTCACAACTCCTAAATCACAACTCACAACTCCTAAATCCTAACTCACAATTCCTAATCCTAACTCACAACTCCTAATCCTAACTCACAACTCCTAATCCTAAGTTCTGAATCCTAACTCTTAGCTCCTGAGTCACAATTTCTAATTCACAACTCCTAACTCACAACTCATAACTTCTAACTCATAACTTTTTACTCACAACTCCTAACTCACAGCTCATAACCCTAACATCTTAATGCCAACTTACAACTCCCAACCCACAACTCCTAAATCATAACTCCTAACTTACAACACCTGAATCCTAACTCACAACTCCTAAAATACAACTCACAAGGGGAAGGAAAAATAGGGAGAGTGAGGAAAAATAAAGGGAAATGAGAGAAGGGGAAGTAGGGTACGTGAGGGGAAATGATGGTAGGGGAAGTAGGAGTAGTGGTGAAAAAATAGGGTGGGGAAGTAAGGGGAAACGAATAAGGTAAAGGAAGGGAGGGGAAATGTAGAAGGAAGTGAAGAGAGGGAGAAGTCGATGATGGAGAAGTTGGGGAAGAGAGGGGAAGCGAAGTTTGAAGTATGAGGAGGGGAAATAGAGTGGAGAGGGTAAGTAGGGGAATGTATGAGGTAGAAGGGGAGGGAAAGTATGAGAGATGAAGGTTTGAACGAGAAACCCTTTTTTGTAGACGCTGGGCGCCTACTTTGACTAATTTTTTTGTAATGAAATTAACATTTTTTGAAATTTTTCTGGAGAAAAATTTAACTAAGATTAAATAAAAATAAGTGAGGCTTTGACTCAATTCGAAATTAACAAATTTTCACTCCAAAACATTTTTACTTTTGAATAAATATTCGCCTTACGACTTTAATTTTTAATTTAAAAAATTTTAAACGCTTCAGGTTTCAAATTGTTCATTCCTGGACGCTTCAAAGTTAAAAATGTTCAATTTACAAATTTTTTTAGTTGTGAAAATTTAAAAAAAGGTAATTGTAAACATAAGGTTTCAATTTGAAAATTTGCGCATTTTCTAGTTTATTTATTATTTATTTTATATTTTAAATAAATCATGTAAAATGTGAAATTGTTTAAATTTCAATGCTCAAAACATTAAACTGTTCAATTTTTAAAGTTTCCGGTTTTACATTCTTCAATTCTGGACGCTTTAAATTTGAAATTATTAGATTTTGAAATTTGAAGTTTGAGTTTTTATCTTGAAGATTCTAATAAAAAAAAATAATTTTGAACTATTGAATTAAGGTTAATTAAAGAAAATATAATAGTAAATTAAGGAACTGAAAAGAGGGAAAGTAGGGAAAATGAGGAATGGGAAAGTGGGGAAAATGAGGCGAAATGAGGGGGGAAGTAAAGGAAAGGAGGCCCCAAGAAGAAAAAATGTGGGGAAATAAGGTGGGTGGCGGTAGAGGAAGTGAGGAAAATTGGTGGAAGGTAAGTAGGGGAACTGAGGGGAAATGAGGGGAAAAAAGCAGAGGAAAGAATGGGAAATTGGGGAGGTGAAGTACGAGAAATGATTTTCTGTGGGTAGAGTGAGGGGAAATGAGAGGGGAAAGTAGAGGAAGTGAGGGTCCAAGTAGGAGAAAAGAGGGTGTGGGCATAGAGGGAATGAGGTAAATTTGTGGTGGGTAAGCAGGGAAGTGACGGGGAAAGGGAATGGGGAACTAGAGAAAGTGAGGATAAATAAGGGGAGGGAAATAAGTGGAAAGAATGGGAAATTAGGAAGGTGAATCAGGGGAAATGATTTTGAGCAAGTGAAATGAGGGGAAATGAGTGGGAAGTAGAGGAAATTAGGCGAAATAAGTGGAGAAGTAGAGAAAATGAGGAACTAAGTAGGGGAAATGAGGGAGTGGGGTAGGGGAAGTTATGGAAAATGAGTGGAGGGTAAGTAGAGGTAGTGAGGGGAAATAAGAGAAGCAAAATTAGAGGGATAATGGGAAATTGGGGAGGTGAATTAGAGGAAAGTATGCTGAGTAGGTGACGTAAGGGAAGGGGGAATTAGGGGAAGTGAGAGGAAGCAGATGTGAGTGTAAGTGAGAGGAAGTAGGGGAAATGATGAGAAATGAGGATGAGTAGGCAGGGAAAAGTGAGAAATGGGGAAGGGGACTGTTGGTTGGTGGAGCGAGGAGAGGGGGAATTAGAGGAGAAAGAAGTTGTGGAAGGGGTGGGGAAGGGTGAAATGAGGGGAAGGAATATGAAATAATGAATTTTTTATGTCTTTTTTCAGATCCAGAACCAATTACGGCGATACATTCATTGGAGGTGAATGATACGAAGATAACCCTGACCTGGGATATTCCTCGAGGCGAATATGATGCCTTCGAGGTGCAATATATCAATACTGAGGGCAACTATGTGCAAAATATTACATTCGCCAATGCCATGACGATTTCGGACCTGAAACCCCATAGAAATTACACATTCACTCTTGTGGTCCGGTCGGGGACAGAATCGAATTATCTGCGCAGGTCTAATCCAATCAGTGCAAGTTTCACCACCAGTGAATCTTACCCTGGGAGAGTTGACAAATTCAACCCCACTGACATTCAGCCAAGTGACATCAGTTTCGAATGGTCGCTCCCTAGTCAAGAGCAAAATGGCATTATCCGCAAATTCACCATCACTTATGGCCTGGAAGTGAGTAATAGGAGTTTTTTTCAGTAATAATTCCGAAAATGAGTAATAGGATGGTACAAAAAAACTCATGACTCTTAACTCAGAAATCCTAACTCACAACTCCTAATTCCTAACTCACAAATCCTAACTCAAAACTCCCAACTAACAACTCCTAACTCACAACGCCTAACTCACAACTTCTGAATCACAACTCCTAACTCACAACTCCTTAATCACAACTCCTCACTCCCAACTCCTCACTCCCAACTCCTCTCTCACAACTCCTAAATCACAACTCCTAAATCACAACTCCTAACTCACAACTTTTAACTTTCAGCTTTTACCTATTAACTTCTGAATCACAACTCCTAAATCACAACTTCTAACTCCTTAAAAAAAATGCTGACTCACAACTTTTAACATTCAATTTCTACCTCCTAACTTCTAACTCCTAACTCCTAGCTCACGACTCCCCACTCAAATCTCCTAATCCTAACTCACAACTCTTAATTCCTTCTTCAAAACTCCCAACTAAAAACTCCTAACTTTGATTTCCTAACTCACAACTCCTAATTCACAACTTTTAACTTGCACCTCTTACCTCCTAACTTCGAAGTCACACCTCATAACTCACAAATCCCCACTCACATCTCCTAACCCTAACTCCTGATCCTAAATTCTTACTCCTAACTTACAACTCCTAATACCAAACTCACAACTCCTAACTTACAAGTCCTAACCCACAACTCTTAATTCATAACTCAAAACTCCCATCTAATGACTCCTAATTCGCAACTCCTAACTCATATCTCCTGATCCTAACTCCTAAGCCTAACTTCTTACTTCTTACTCCTAATGCCTTATGCCTAACTAATGACTCGTAACTCACAGCTTCTAACTTACAACTCCTAAGTCTCAACTAACAACTCCTAACCTACAACGTCTCACTTACAACTCCTAAATCGCAACTCTTAACTCACAACTTCTAACTCACAACGCCTAACTCCTCGCTTACAACTTCTACCTCACAACTCAAAACTCCCAACTAACAACTCCTAACTTCTAATTCCTAACTCACAACGTCTAACTCTCAACTTCTGAATCACAAATCCTAACTCACAACTCCTAACTCCTTAATCACAACTCTTAACTCACAACTTTTAACTTTCAGCTTTCACCTCTTAACTTCTGAATCGCAACTCTTAAATCACAACTTCTAACTCCTTAATAACAACTTCTAACTCACAACTTTCAACTTTCACCTTTTACCTCCTTACTTCTAACTGGCAACTCTTAACTCACAACTCCCTACTCACATCTCCTAATCCTTACTCCTAATCCTTCCTTCTTACTCCTAACTTACAACTCCTAATTTGTAACTTACAAATACTAACTCACAACTCTTGATTCCTACTTCAAAACTCCCAACTAACAACTTCTCACATTGAACTCATAACTGACAACTCCTAACTCAAACTTTTAACTTTCACCTTTTACCTCCTAACCTCTATCTCACAACTCCTAACGCATAACTCACAACTCTATACTAACATCTCGTAATCCTAACTCCTAATCCTAAATTCTCACTCCTAACTTACAACTCCTAATACCAAACTCACAACTCCTAACTCACAACTCTTAATTCTTAATTCCTAACTCAAAACTCCAACTAACAACTCCTAAATCGCAACTCCTAACTCAGACCTCCTAACTCATCTTTCGTAATCCTAATCCTAACTTCTTACTTCTCACTCCTGACGCCTTATGCCTAGCTTATAACTCGTAACTCACAACTTCTAACTCACAACTCCTAACTCACAACTGCTAACTTACAACTCCTAAGTCTCAACTAACAACACCTAACTCACAAGGTCTCACTCATAACTCCTAAATCGCAACTCTTAACTCACAACTCCTAACTCACAACGCCTAACTCCACACTCACAACCTCTAATTTAGAGCTCCTAACTCCTAAATCACAACTTTTAATTCACATCTCCTACCTCCTAAATCACAACTCCTAACTCACAACTTTTACGTTATAACTCCTAACTTTTAACTCGCAACTCCCTACTCACATCTCCCAATCCTAAATCCTAATCCGAACTCCTAATCCTAACTTCTTACTCCCAACTTATAACTCGTAATTCACAACTCCTAACTTCTAACTCCTAACTTCTAACTCACAACTCAAAACTCCCAATTAACAACATCTAACTTCTAATTCCTAACTCACAACGGCTAACACACAAGGGGAGGGCAAATAGGGAGAATGACGGAAAATAAAGAGAAATGAAGAGAGGGGGAATAGGGTACGTGAGGGGAAATGGTGATAGGGGAACTAAGAGTACTGGTGGGGAAAAAGGGGAGTCGAAGTGATGAGAGGAGGGAGTAGATGAGGAAGATTTGAGGGAAGGGAGGGGAAGCGAAGTTTGAAGTATAATGAGGGGAAGTAGAGTGGAAAGGGTAAGTAGGAGAATGTAGAAAGAGTAGGGAGTGTAGGAAATTCAGATTTCTTAAGACTTCGAAATCAAATTTTGAAGCTTTTTAAGGATTTCAAGAGGTTTCAAGATATAAAACAAACTTTCCTAAAATTCCTGGAAAAATGTTAAATAATTTTTTATTTTTAAGAATTATTTTTAAGAGTATATTCAAAAAGGTAGTACTAATTGTTGGTGAAAATCTGCTTTTTCCAGTTTCGTCTTCGCTGAAATTTCAAAAAATTTCAAACAAGATGTAGATTTTTAAAGAAAATTGTTCAATTTAGCAAGATTACGTAATTTTTCAAAAAAATCGTGTATGCTAGGGAATAACAATTTTTTTGAGGTTCCTAGGAAAATTTAAAATGTTTTTTTTACTTTTAAAAATTAATTTTTAGGGAAAATTGAAAAAGATTTTCAAAATTATCAAAAAAAGTGTCTGGAAGTCTTTAAAGAAATTTTTCTAATTTTGCAGGATTTAAAAAAAAATAGACAAAATTTAATTAATTTGAAAAGATATTCGAAGGTTTTGAAAAGAATTCAAAAATAAATTAAAATTTTAAAAGATTTCAAAGATTTAAAACAAATTGTAGAGTTTTGTAAATTTTGGAATAAAATTTTTAAGTTTTTTAAGGACTTCGAAAGGTTTCAAGAAAAAAATACAAGCTTCTTAAAATTCCTCGGAAAATGTTAATTTTTTTTTTTTTTTGAAGAATTAATTTTGAAAATATTTCGAAACATTTCAAAATATTTCTAAAATGGTCTCTAAGGCAATTTTTTGAAATTTTGTTGATATTTGCAGATTTCGAACAAAAAAATTGAAAGATATTTAGGAATTTCGAAAGATTTGAAATGCAAAAACAAATTTTTTTCAATTCTTAGGAAATCTTGGAATGGTTTCGAGTTTGAAAAATTGATTTTAAGAGAATATTTATAAAGATTTTAAAACATTACACAAGATTTTCAAAATTGCTTAAAATGTATCTTCAAGATTTAAAGGCAATTTTTAAAAAATTTAGCAGTATTTTAAACAAATTTTAAGAAATATTATAATTATTTTTAAAGATATCAGGAGATTTAGAAATAATTGGTATTAAAATTTATAATTTGAAAATATTTAAAAAAATGATTAATAAAATATAGATCTTTGAAGATTTCGAAATAAAATTTTGAAGTTTTTTAAGATTTTGAACAGTTTAAAGATGCAAAAAAAGTTTCTTAATATTTTTGGGAAAATGTTAAATAATGCTTTATTTTGAAGAATTAATTTTAAGAGAATTTTTGAAAATATTTCGTAACATTTTAAAAGATTTCCAAAATTGTCTAAAAAGAATCTAGAAGATTTTAAGTCAATTTTTTAAAATTTTCGTTGATTTTTGCAGATTTCGAACAAAAAAATTAAAAGACATTTAGGAATTTTAAAAGGTTTGAAGTGCAAAAAAAAAGTTTATTAAAATTTCTAGGAAAACTGAAAATGATTTTGATTTTGAAAAATTTGTTCAAAATAAAAATTAATAACAAAATGTAGATTTTTAAAGATTTCGAAATAACATTTTGAAGCTTTGTAAGGATTTCGAATGGTTTCAAGATAAAAAAAAACAATTTACTTGAGATTCCTGGACAATTTTTTAATGATTTTTTATTTTTAAAAGATTAGCTTTTAAAGAAGAATTAGAAAGATTTCAAAACATTTCAAAACAATTTTAAAAATCGGTCGACTGTCAAATCCCGAAAAATAAAATTTTCGAAACTGTAAAATTCCCGAAAAAGAAAATATTCGAAATTATAAAATTGCGGACAATTTAAAATTTCCACATTGAAAATTTCAGCAATAATAAAATTGCTGGCAGTTTATAAAATTACCGAATTTGAAAATTCCCGTATTTAAACAATTAAAAAATTGTTTAAATATCAAATAAATAATTAAATAAAAAAGTTGTTCGTCAAATAAAATTACTTTATTTATTATTTTATTATTTAACAATTTTTTTATTGTTTAGATTTGGGAAAATTTCAAAAATCTTCTTGAATTTTCTCAAGATTCTTAGGAAAATTATATTTATATAACTTTGAAAACAAATTGATAAAACTTATTTTCTTGTTCTCAGAATCTAATTTTAGCTCGAATTTAGAAGTTTCGAAAACTTTAAACAAATAGTTAGAAATTTTTATTTTATAAGAATTATTTTTCCTTAAAAATGATGCTAGTTTTTTTTTTAAATAGCAGACATAAAAATGGTTAAAATATGGTTCAATTTTGATCCCTAGCGGATCGCAAAAACGCTAGGGCATATTATCATCCTTTTTCACATTTATCTTTTTCAGATAGAATTCAACACTCTTTTTATCTTTTTAAACATACATTAATATTTATTTATTTGTATCTAGTCATGTGTTGAAAAATTAAAAATAAAAGGCTAAAAAAATAAAAGCTTTTAATTCATAATTTTTTAACACATGAATAAATACAACTAATAAATATAAATGTGTGAAAAGGTAAAAAGAGTTTCGAGCAGCTTTGTGAAATTGCGAATAAATATGACAAAGAATGAAAATGTGCTCTAGCGGACCCATGCCCTAGCGAACCCACGCGGTCCGCTAGGGCAAAACTTCAATTTTCAATTAGCGATATCTACCAAAATATTGAAAATTTTCTAAAACTCTTTGGCCACATTGTTTAGTACTCCAAATACTGTTCTATATAAAATGTGCCCCCCCCTGCCCCACTGAATACAGCTAGAATTAATTTTTTTTCTTCTTAAAAGGGTTCAACACATGCACAAACGAAGGACTTCAGGCCAAGTGAATTCAAAGGAATTATTAATAGCCTCGTTCCAGGGAAGACATACGTTTTCAAAATTCAGGCCGAGACGAAAATTGGATTTGGCCCAGAGGCTGTTTGGAAGCAGAAAATGCCAATTTTGGCCCCTCCGAAACCTGAAACTCAATCAGTGCCGACAGAAGTTTGCAGAAGTAGTACAACAATTCAAATTCGATTTAGAAAAAAGTACTTCAGTGAAAAAAATGGAGCAATTACTTCTTACACTATTATTGTTGCTGAAGATGATAGTAAAAACGCTTCCGGATTGGAGATGCCCAGCTGGCGGGACGTTCAAGCTTATAGTATTTGGCCTCCATATCAGGTAAAATTAATATTTTCTATTTTGAATAATTATTTTAATTTCAAATAAGAAAATATCGAGACGAGATTCAAGACGAGACACGATTCGAGACGAGGCACGATTCGAGACGAGGCACGATTCGAGACGAGGCAAGATTCGAGACGAGACGCGATTCGAGACGAGGTTTAGATATTTTCAATTGTTTGGTTTCAATTTTTAACCTACAAAATTGTATGATTTTTTTAATTCTTTGAAATCGTAGAATATTAAATGTAAAGCCTTGATATTTGCACAATTTTCAGTGTAAATGATTTGTAATTAAACAAGTTTGAGTTAAATCTCTCCAGAATAAATTGAAAAAGTGAAATTTTGAGACAATAATTTCTAATATTCAAGCCTTAAAAATGAAAGGATTTTAGAACTAGGCATTGAAAATTGAATTATTTTTTTATTTGAAAATGTCCCAAAATATTGAACCATTCTAACTCTACTAAAAAAACAATTTCCTACAGACAGGCTTACAATTGAAAATTCGATTTTTGTTTGTTGAAAATTAATTTTTTTAACAGAAAATTTAACTATTCTAGTTGATTATTCCATTATTTTGGTTAAAAAATCATCTCTTTCGTTGACCATTAATTTTTTTAACTAAAAATTCAACTGTTCAATTTTCGGTTAAAAAATTATCGTTTTTAGTTGCAAATTCGTCCTTTTTGGTAGAAATTAATCTTCTTGATTGAAAATTCAATTACACTAATTAAATATTTATCATTTTAGTTGAAAAATCATCTCTTTGGTTGAAAATTCAACTATTATAGTTAAAGTCTGGTTTAATTTTCAACAAAATAATAAAATTTGCTTGCGCGCTCAGAAATTAAATTTTTTTAAATATAGGGTATAAAATAAAATATAAACGGCACTGTGTAGGAGAAAAAAAGTCTAATTACCGATTTATTCCGATTTATACCGAATTGGAAAATTCCAAACTAATAAAATTCCCGAATTAAAAAATTCCCCAATTTTGAAATTCCCAAAAATTAAAATTCCCGTACAGTTTTTAATATTATAGAATTGGGAAATTCCAAACTAATAAAATTCTCGAATTGAAAAATTCCCGACTAATAAAATTCCAGTATTATAAAATTCCCAAATTATGAAATTCCCAAATAATAAAATTCCCGAATTGGAAAATTCCTGACTAATAAAATTCCCAAATAATAAAATTCCCGAATAATAAAATTTCCGAAATGTTTATAATTTTACCAAATTAGAATATTCCAAACTAATAAAATTCCCGAATAGGAAAATTCCCAAATAATAAAATTCCTAAATAATGAAATTCCTAAATAATAAAATTCCCAAATGATAAAATTCCCAAATAATGAAATTCCCGAATAATAAAATTTCTGAAATGTTTATAATATTACCGAATTGGAAAATTCCAAACTAATGAAATTCCCGAATGGGAAAATTCCTGACTAATAAAATTCCCAAATAATAAAATTCCCGAATAATAAAATTTCCGAACTGTTTATAATATTACCGAATTGGAAAATGTCGAACTAATAAAATTCCGCAATAACTAGATTCCCGAACGATAAAATTTCCGAAATGTTTATAATATTACCGAATTGAAAAATGCCAATCCAATAAAAACCCCAAAAAATAAAATTCCCAAATAATGAAATTCTCGAATAATAAAGTTTCCCAAATGTTTATAATATTACCGAATTGGAAAATTCTAAACTAATAAAATTTCCGAATAGGAAAATCCCTGACTAATAACATTCCCAAATAATAAAATTCCCAAATTAACAAAATTCCCGAATAATAAAATTTCCGAAATGTTTATAACATTACCGAATTGGAAAATTCCAAACTAATAAAATTCTCGAATTGGAAAATTCCCGAATTTTAAAATTTCCAAATAATAAAATTCCTTAATAATAACATTTCCGAAATGTTTATAATATTACCGAATTGGAAAATTCCAAACTAATAAAATTCCGGAATCGTAAAATTACCAAATAATGAAATTCTCAAATAATAAAATTCCAGAACAGTTTTTAATATTACCAAATTGGAAAATTCCAAACTAATAAAATTCTCGAATTGGAAAATTCCCGACTAATAAAATTACGAAATAATAAAAATCCCGAATAATAAAATTTCCGAACCGTTTATAATATTACCAAATTGTAAAATTTCCAACTAATAAAATGCTAGAATTGGAAAATTCCCGTCTGATAAAATTCGCAAATAAAAAAAGACTCGAATTTTAAATTTCTCAAATAATAAAATTCCCGAACAGTTTTTAATATTGCCGAATTGGAAAATTTCAAACTGATAAAATTCTTGAATTGTAAAATTCCCGACTAATAATATTCCCAAGTAATAAAAATCCCAAATAATAACATTCCCGAATAATAAAATTTCCGAATTGTTTATAATATTTCTGAAATGGAAAATTTCCAACAATAAAATTCCCTAGTGGGAAAATTCCCGACTAATAAAATTCCCGAATAATAAAATTTCCGAAATGTTTATAATATTACCGAATTGGAAAATTCCAAACTAATGAAATTCCCGAATGGGAAAATTCCTGACTAATAAACAAATTTAATTTTGTGAGTTGAAATTTAAACTCTTTTGTTAAATATTAATTTTTGTTGGTTCAAGATTCATCATTTCAATAAAAAATGTATCTCTTTGGTTGAAAAGTGAGCTATTTTGTTGAAGATAATAAAAAATAAAAAATTGAACCATCCAATTTCAGGTTGAAAAATTACCATTTTTGTTGAAGATTAAACTATTCCAGTCAATGATTCACTATTTTAGTTGAAAATTTATAACCTTGGTTGAAAATTAATTTTTTTAACTGAAAATTGAAACTGCAAAATAAATTTTCATGTCGAAAACTGATACTTTTTGTTAAAAAATCCAATATTTCGTTAAAAGTGCATGTATTTTGTTGAAAAATCGTCTTTTTTTATAGAAAATTGATGTTTTTGTATAAAAATTATTCTTCTTGTTTGAAAAATTCATCCTATTGGTAGAAAATTCAAGTATTCCAGTTAAAAATGTAGAATTTTAGTTGGAAATTCAAATTTTTGGTTGAAACTACAACAACTTGGTTGAAAGATAAAGTCTTTTGTTGAGAGTTCATCTATTTGACTTAAAATTCATCTACTCGAGTTGAAGATTTATCTATTCCATTGAGAGACTCATCATTTTATTAAAAAATTTATCACTTTAGCTGAAAATTTGTTTGTCTTTTTTTGTAGGAAATTTTTTTGTTGAAAATTAATTTCGTTTGACTCAAAATTAAACTATTTGGTTGAAAGTTTGTCTTTTTCAATTGAAAACTCATCTCTTTTCTTCAAAAAAACTCATTTTTAAGTAGAAAATTACTATTTATGTTTCAAAATTAACCATCTTCTTTGAAACTTTATCTTTTTGGTTGAAAATTTAAATATTTCAGTTAAGTATTCATCATTTTAGTTCAAATTTCATCTTTTAGATTGAAGATAAAAATCTACTTGGTTCAAAGTTATTCTTTTCTCAAAAATGCATCCTTTTGTATCTGAATTTATCTATTTCAGTTGAAGGTTCGTCATTGTAGTTTAAAATTTGCTGTTTTTTTTTCTGGGAAAATAATTTATTAACTGAAAATTTAACTATTCCATTTTTGGTTGAAAACTGATATTTTTTAGTTCAAAATTCAACTATTTAGTTGAGAATTCATGTATTTTGTTGAAAAATCGTATTTTTTGGTAGAAATTTAATCTTTTTGATTCCAAATTCAACTATTTGGTTAAAAATTCACCTATCTTGTTTAAAATGGAATGTTTTTACTATGAACTTTAGGAATTTGAAACGGTTCAAATTGAATTTAATATAGGACCTACATTCATTTGACCTAAATATGCACTGAGTTTTAAGTATGAGAAGATAAAATGAAAATTTCTTTGAATTATTATTTAAATTCATAAATTAATGTATTTTAATCAAATTCTCTTCATTGTAAAATAAGTTTTTTAATTTACTTGAAACTACTACCAATTAGTAGTTTTCTACTAATTCAGATTTAGAGAGTACAACTTTTTCATTTATTTACAATTCTTAAAAATTAGCAGACTATTGTTCTCATTAACAAAATATATCTTGCCATATTTTTAATTATCCGACACCGTACTTTTAATATTTTTTTAACATTTACAAAATGTAAAAAATACATTTTCAAGGTATTTCCGGATGAACTGCTCATGAAAGTAAAATTAAATTCTACTATTTGAATTTAATTCAAACTTTCTATAAGATTCGATTTACCACGTTTCTTGGACATATTTGTCACATAAATGTATTAAATTATCTTATTTTTAAAGTTCAACAGTAATAAAAATGTAACATTTATATACATGATGAATCTGGAAAAATTAAAGTACTATAGTTTTAACATTTTACTTAATAAAGATATACGCATACAACAGTATATCAATGTATATTTGACATGAGTAAAATTAAGTAACTTTATTATTAATTAACAGTTAAAATGGTATTTTTACAATAAATGAAAAATAACCGGTTTTCTATATTTTCATTGCATTATTCATATTTGAATAATAATTTTGAAAATCAAAACTTAACACAAATGGTTAATTCTGGCTAGCTCAATTAAAAATTAGACCTTCTCTTTATACCTTGATCCTGTAATATGACAAATTTCACTTTAAATTTTGACACTTTAGAGGTTTTCCATATTAACATTCCTGAGTGAAATCTTTTTATTTATTCTTTAATTTATTCTTAATGCTTTATGTAAAATTTGAATTTCAGTTAAAGTTTATCGAAGATGTTTACACATAAATCTGTCTTGGGTCGTAGTTTAGGACGCACGTAATGTTTTTTTAGTTCAAAGTTCAACTACTTAGTTAAAAGTGGAACTATTTTGTTGCAAATTTTTTATTGTTCTAATTTACTTTTTTAACTGAAATTTTAACTATTCCATGCTTGATTTAACATTTACCTTCTTCAGTTGAAAATTCAGATATTTGTTTGAAAATTTCTGTATTCTATAGAAACTTTTGCGGTAGAATATTAACCTTCTTGGTGACTAATTCACCTTTGTGTATGAAAATTCCTTTAAAAACTCAAGTTTTGGTTGAAAATTCATTTATTTTGTTAAAATTAATCTTTTGGGTTGAAAATTCGAACTATTGGGTTAAAAATTCATTTTTTCGGCCGAAGATTCATTATTTTAGTTAAAAATTAATTTCTTTGCTTAACAATTCAACTATTTTGTTGAAAATTCTTTTTTTTTTTGTTTTTTTTTTAAATGAATTTTTTAACTGAAAAACTTAATTATTCCATGTTTGGTTTAACATTTATCTTCTTCACTTGAAAAATCACTTCTCGTCTTTTTTGGGCTGAAAATTCAATTATTTTGGAAGAAAATGCATATTTTTCGATTGAAAATTGAACTTTTTGGTATAAAATTCATCTTTTGGGTTGAAAATAAATTTTTGTAATTAAAGATTCATCATTTTAGTTAAAAATTAATTTCATTGCTTAAAAATTTAACTATTTTCTTAAAAATTTTGTTGTTGAGAATGAATTTTTTTGATAGTAATGCAGCTATTCTATTTTTGTTAGAAAATTGATATTTTTTAGTTGAAAATTCACTTCTTGTCCTTTTTGGGTTGAAAATTCAACTATTTTGGTCGAAAATGCATATTTTTGAGTTGTAAATTCATCATTTTGGTCAAAAATTGCTCTTTTTGGTTTGAAAATAAGCCTGATTTGGTTAAGGATTCAAATAATTGGTTAAAAATTTGTTAATGGGAAATTAAAATATTTCTTTGTGTGAGTATCAACTATTAAACTTTTTATTGAGACTTAATTTTGTTATCGAAAATTCACCACTTCGGTTACAAATTTAACTATTTTGTTGACAGTTCTTTTTTTATTGGCTGAAAATTAAATACTTTTAACTGAAAATATAATTCTTTCATTTTTTGTTCAAAATTTATCTTTTTGAGTAAGTTTTGGTTTTTAAAAATAATTATTTCAATTTAAAGAATGCAATTGAAATATTAACAAATGGTCATTTTTCACGTGCTGCAAAATTGCAACTTTTGATTGATATTTGACAATAAAGTTATTTTTGCTCAGTCAAATACAAATTTTAATTCTACTGAGATTTTCGTGACACACCTATTTTTTAGAGAAGGATAGGCTTTGGCATTAGTTAAAGTAAATAAAAAATACACAATATATTTTAGCAAGTAATAACAATGTATATTTAAAATAAAATTCAAATTGAGTAATAGACATGTTATTCGGAATATCCTGCAGTATCAGATTTTGGACAGGTTTTGTTTTTCCGCATTGTTCGGCAAGATCGCCAGAATTTCATGTTTCATTGAATTTATTTGCAGCAACCACTAAAAGTGACTTTTCATATTGAATTTCAAGTTGTTCAACTTTCGACTGATAAAATGGTTGAAAATACTATTTGCATGACTGTAGAAATGAATGCTTATAATTTTTATACCTTAAAGTTGGTTAGATTAAATTCAGTAAAATTTATATAGATTGAGACTCCATTCCGAAATTCAGGTAACAATTTTAAGTATCAGGGCCTAAAACGTTTTCAATTTCGGGCAAAACATCTTTTGTATGATTCAGTTTGAAACGTTTTAAATTCCTGACATTACAAGTAAAAATATTGCATTTGAAACAAAATAAATGACTTTCCAAGAAAATAGTTGAATTTTCAACCAAAAATTTGAATTTTCAACAGAAGAATTGAATTTCTAAGCAAGAAAGATTTTCCAGACACATTTTTCAACCACACAGTTGTATATTTATCCAAAAAAGATTTTAAATAAATGTCAGAAGAAATTGATTTTTAAACCAAAAAGAACACTTTTGCACAAAAGAGTTGAATTTTCAAAACAAAAGCATGAATTTTTAACCCATTGGTTATGCTGACTTTTGAATGAGAATATGAGTTTTTAAATGGGAAACGTATTTTTTTCTGACACATTCAACAACGATTATGAGTGGGTATTATCTGATTCAGAAATAATAGTTCCGATAGAAAATAATTAATTTAAAGTAAAAAGTTTTTAATTAAATAGTTTAAATTATTTACTAAAAAATAGTTAAATTGACAACTTTTGAGCTAATCCTGGCATACACAGTCTACTTTTATTTATAGACTATTTTCAGGCGTTTTAATTTATTTTGTTGAACATTATTTTTCACATATTTGCATTACTCCGCATTTGAATGTTGAACAGTTATTTATATATTTCACAGACTATAAACTGAATTTTTTCTTTTAATTTACGTTTATAAAATCCCGTTATCGCTGGAAGTGGAAAATTAATAAGTTACAATCTTTAGGTTATGAAACTTCACATTCATCTTATATCAATCTCAAATTCAGAAAAACTATCACTCACGTTTTATTTTATAAAAATTACCTTGGGCAAAAATGCGGGTATTGAAATCCTAAAAATTTGGATTTTTGGGATGCAAATAGATACGAGCGGATTGCGCAGTTTGTTTCTGACACTTGCACTCCCTGCAGCCATTAGCACGTGCACTGAATGAAGTGAATGGCACTGACTCTTTCAGTGTAAATCTTATAATTTTTGCACAGAAATTTTTGGAATTATTGTAAAAAGAGAATTACAATTTCAAAATTATTAAATTTAGAAATAAATTGTTGCATCAATTATAATTTCACAGGTGACAGATTAAAAATGTGGCCAACCGATTGGATTTTCATTCTGTCAATCTGTGAATGACAGATACTCAATACAAACCGACTCGCTTTCTATCGGTTCTTTTTTCCTGGACCTCCAAAGAAACTTTTTTACCAAAAGAGATGAATTTTCAAATTAATAACAACAATTTTCGACAAAAGAGTTGAATTTTCAAACAGAAAATATGAATTTTTAACTAAAATTTTCCTTATTTTTCAACCAAGTAATGAACTTTCTACCAAAATAGTTGAATTCTTAACCAAAATAGATGAATTATCAACGAGAAATACAATATTCGATATTATTTTAACTAACAAAAATTTTAATTTGAAATAATACACAGTTGAATTCAACCAAAAAAAGACGAATTTTCGACAAAATAGCTGAAACTTCAACCCAAAAAAGCGTTTTTGTTTACCAAAAAAAAATATAATTTGAAACGAATAAGCCGAATTTTGAACCAAGAAAGAAACAAAATTTCCACAAATTAGTGGAAAACCCGAAAATATGAATTTTTAACCAAAAAGTTACTTTCCAACCAAATAGTTGAACTTTCTACCAAAATAATTGAATTTTTAACAAAATACATAAATTTTCAGCCAAGTCGTTAAATCTTCAACAAAAAACAAGATGAATTCTTAACCAAAAATATAATAGTTGATATTGTTTCAACCAAAAAATATTTTAATTTGAAATCAATCATAGTTGATTTCATACAAAAAAGACGAATTTTCAACAAAATAGCTGAACCAAAAGAGATTAATTTTTTACACATACCGGAAAAATAATCCGTTATGGATTAAAAAAAATTATACCAAGGAGTTAACTATTTTTGAAATCTTCCTTTTAGGGAAAGAATACTGCCATAAATTGTATTTTGCTAGAAAACAAATAGGCGCGAGAGGCGCGCGATTGTTGTTTTGTAGTCTCACGCAATTTTTAAATAAAAATATGAAATTAATATTATTGAAAAATTATTGCGTCTTATAGTATCTAATTTCTAAAATAATAGAAAAGAAGAGCAAAGAAAATATTTTTAGTAATTAATGAAAATTGATATTTTAGTCAAATTTTCAAAGAAAAAGTTAAATCATCAACAAAACCAGATTCACTTTTAACCAAACAGATACACTTTTAATCAAAAAAGATAAAAATGTTTGCCAAGAAGATCAATTTTTCACACAAAAAATATTTAAAAATGAAAATTGAACTATTCCATTTTTGGTTAATAATTTATCTTTTTTTGGTTTCAAAATTTAACTAATTGGCTGCAAATTTATGTAATTTGTTAAAAATTCGATTTTTTTGGTAGGAAATTCAACTAATTTGTTAACAATTTATGTTTTTTTATGAGAATTCGTCTTTTTTTAGTAGAAAATTAATCTTCTTGATTGAATATTCATATTTTTGGTTGAAAATTTAAATATTTGCTTGAAAGATATTTTGTAAAAATATCGTTTTTCTTGGCTGAAAATCTAGGACTTGTATTGAAAATTCGTCTTTTTGATTTAAAAATTCCTCTCTTTTGGTTCAAATTTCATCTTTTTTGGTTCAATTTGATGGGCTTTCATTTAAAATAAAAATCTTTTTTTGGTTGAAATATCATATATTAGATTTTTTTTGGTAATTCATTTTTTTGGGTTTAAAATTAAACTTCTTGGTTTAAAGTTAAGCTACTTTCTTGAACATGCTTTTTTTTAAAGATTTATAATTTTAGTTGAAAATTAAACTTTTTATCGAAAATTCGTATTTTTGTCTTGAAAATTCGACAGCGTGGAAAATTGGTCTATTTTGTATAAAATTCAACTGTTTTGTCGTAAATTAATTATTTTTATTGAAAATTGATTTTTTAAATAAAAATTTAACTGTTCCATTTTTGTTTAATATAATTGATCTTTTCTGGTGTCAAAATTCGCCTTTTATATTTTAAAAATCGTCTCTTCTGGTAAAAATTTCATTTTTTTGGTTCTATTAACGCATTTTTATTGAAAATAAAAATGTTTTCTTTGTTGAAACATCAACTATTAGAATTTTTCTTGCCAACTTATCTTTTTAGGTTGAAAATTAAACACTTTGGTTGAAACTAATTTTTTTAAATGAAAATGTAAGTACTTAATGTTTGGTTAATAAAAAGTCTTTTTTAGTTTCAAAATTCAACTATGGTCAAAAATTGATTTAATTTATTAAAAATTCGTCTTTTTTGGTAAAAAATTAATCTTCTTGGTTGAAAATTAACCTTTTTGTTGAAAATGTAATGATGTGGTTGAAAATTCTACTTTTTTATAGAAATATCTTTTCTTGTCTTAAAAATTCTACATTTTGGATTAAAAGTGTTGCTTGTCGGAAAAAATTACGAAGATAGGAGAGGGGAGGTCTAAACTTACGGGATCAAACAAAATTTAAAAAAAAAACTTATTTTCATAACCAAATTCATAATTATTTGAAAAATAAATGAATTTTTCATTTCTCTAATGAAATATGCTTAACCGCGAACGCGGTAGAGCCGATGCGGGAATTACGAAATCAATTGTAAATTCAATTTTAAACTGAATTTCATTGACTACATCACAATTCAGAATCTGAAATAGGATTTCGCTCTGAAATATCAACGAGTGAAAACCAATGAGATTCAGTGAACAAAATCAAGTGCGATTGTCAAAATTCAGAGCTTGTATACTCGTCCCAGCTTATTTTTGGTACATATTGCATGTGTGAAATAAGATAACATTGAAATATAAAAAGTAAAACAAATACAAATTTAATATCAAACAATATTAGAAATTTTTTCATACGGCATAATTTTTTATTAGCACGAATTTCTCTAATGAATTTCAAGATTGAAATATATCTCTTTAATAGCTTTTGCGATGAACTGTCGCCTGTTTTATTGACAAGTTTCGAAACACTACACTGAATTTGGTTTTGTATCAAATGCTCTTTGGTAGCCAATAAATTGTGATTTGCTAATCACAGCGTGATAATGATGTTTCAATTATTTTGTCACCGAAGATTTTTATATCGCAGAAAAACAGTCGCGAGTCGCTAATGAAGTAAAATAATTGGTTGAATTCCAAATTCTCATGCGAAAAAAAAAGTATTTCATCGAGAAAAGGAAAAATTTCTTTGAATATTATTTTGTTGTTTCCTGTTTGTATACTTTTTCGAATACAAATTATTTTGAATGTTTTTGATAAGTTAATTTTAAATAATGCAAAGTTTATTCTACTCAATAGATTATGGTCAATTCTTTCAATGGTAAAAGATTTTTTTTAAGTAGGGCAGTGTTCCTTATGAGATCCTTTTTTACTTGAAAAAAAAAACATTTGAAATAATAAATAGTATTTCCGACATACTTTATACTGTAAAAACGTAAAAATGACGGCTAATTTTCATTTTCCATGATAATTAATATTCAAAAACCAGCATTTTATTCTCAGAAAATTTTTAAATAGACATTTTAAATTTCAAATAAAAGTTTTCCTATGCGGAATAAGACAATTATTACAGATTTAAATAAAAAAATTTCAACTTATTTATTTATATAAACAAAAAAAGATGACTTTTCTACCATAAAAG
The DNA here is from genome assembly GCA_011634705.1 of Andricus grossulariae. Classification (NCBI taxonomy): domain Eukaryota; kingdom Metazoa; phylum Arthropoda; class Insecta; order Hymenoptera; family Cynipidae; genus Andricus; species Andricus grossulariae. The sequence continues at coordinate 19,973,254 of JAABKJ010007545.1, forward strand.
ATGAATTTCTACTTAAAAAAGGACGAATTTTCAACAAAACAATTGAATTTTCGGCCTAAAAAAATTACTTTTCATAAAAATTACTTTTTAACAAAATAGTTAGAAAAATTAAATGAATTTTTAACATACAAAGATGAATTTGCCACCAAATAGTCAAAATTTCAAACATATGAGATTAAACTTCAACCCAAAAAGCTTGAAATTTCAACGAACTAGATAAATTTTCAAACAAAAAATTTAACCAAATAATTGCAATTACAACCAGATATGAACTTTAAGGCAAAAGAGACAAATTTTCAATAAAATAGTAGACCTTATAACCAAATAGTTGAATTTTCAACCTACAAAGATGAATTTTTAACAATAAGATGAATTCTCAACAAAAAATTTTAAAGTTATTATTTTAACCAGAAAGATAAAACTTTTAACAAAAGAGATGAATTTTAAGACCAAAAAGACGAATTTTTAATCAAGAAGATTAATTTTCTACCAAACAAAAATTAATTTTTTAACAAAATACATGAATTTTGTAAACAAATAATTAAATTTTCATCTAAAAATAGAAAGGATAAATTATCAGTGAAAAAATTTAATTTCAACAAATAAAAACGAATTTTAAAACAACTAGCGAAATTTTCAACTGAAAATTATACATTTTCTAACCAAAAAGAGGATTTTTTTAGAAGTCAGTTGAATTTTCTACCCGAAAAGTTGAATTTTCAACCTATAACGATGAATTCTTAACAAAAAATGTAATAAATGATATTTCAACAAACAAACAACAAAAAACTAAAAAAGATCAATTTTCAACAAAAAAAAGCATTTTCATAAAATAGATCATTTTTCAACCAAATAGATGAACCTTTAGCCATTGAATTTTCAATTAAAATTATGAATCTTCAACTGAAATAGTTAAATTTTTATTTAAAACAATTAATTTTCAACCAAAAACAAACCGAATTTTCTATCAAATAGTTGAATCTTCAACCGAATAAGATTAATTGTCAACCAAACAGTTGCATAAAAAAAAAGATTTAATTTCTACTAAAACAGATGAATTTTTAATCCAAAAGGTCAAATTAAAAAAAATAGTTGAATTTTCAACCAACGAAAAAATGTAGTTGAATTTTCAACACCAAAATATGAATCTTCGACAAAAATTTAATAAAGATAAAGATGAGCTTTCAACAAAATACAAAAATTTTAACGAAAAATATAATCTTCAGAAGGAAGCATCTGCAGAAAAAAAATAGAAATAGAAATACAAGGTAAATAAATTACTAACAAATTTATTATCCTTGACAGTTATTTATAGTGCCTCTTATATAAATTCCCTGACTTTTTCTAGATTTTTTTCAAAATCCCTAACCTACCGCCACTCTGTTATAATATGGTCTTACAAGACGTAACTGCTTCTGGCACTCGTTTCAATAAAAACAATGATAAAAAATTGCAGAGCTGGAAAAGTTTGTTTAACCTTATTGCATAAGCAAGAATAATATTTACAAGAATAAAAAGTAGTCTTAATAATGCGATGCGGTTAAACAAACTAATAAACAATATTTTTGCTTATGCAACAAGGCTAAACAAACTTGTCCAGCTCTGCAAATTTTCCTCGATATTTATTTTATTTTTAGTTAAACCAGTACATATCAACTTTTTAATTTTTCAAAAAAATTATTTTGTAAAACAAGCATTGCTTCAAAAACTTTTCCAATACCACAAATTGTTGAAAGTGAAGTAAGTAATGTTTTCTGAAAGTTTCACAACATAAAAAAAATTTTAGGTATGAATTTTACTTTTCAATCTCAACTTTATCGTAAAATTGTCATAAATTACCATTGCATTACCATTACCATACATTATTTTTCGAAATGGACAAAATGTTGTAAGTCACATGGCACCCTAAGAAATGATTTTCGGCATTGCAAATTACAAAAATAGATCACTTTTTTACTTAAAGAAAGAAACTTCCTATTAAAGGAAGCAATTCCAAAAAAGAGGATTTCATGAAGCAACCTGTGTCCTGGAGTAATTGAAATCGTTAAGAAATATTTTTATTCTCATTTATAAGTCGAATTTACGAAAAGCTATTTTGTTGTGAAAGTGATTTCCGATATCAAGTTAAATTATTGTCATGTTTTGCACTCGTTTCTCCGCAGATCATGACCTGTCGCATATTTAGACATTCACAGGGTGTCCCGCGATTTATCCTTATCCTTGTAGGGGCGGGTAGAACAAAAAAAAAGTCGAAAAGTCCCATAAACTTTTTGGGTCCGATACGTATGTTGGGACTTACAGACCTTTGGAATTGTATGTAGGTGAGCCGCTTTTGTGACAGGCTCCATGCTCGCACACTGTCACAAAAGCGGCTCACATACATATAATTACAAAGCTTAGTAAGTCCCAACATACGTATCGGACCCAAAAAGTTTATGGATCTTTTCGACTTATTTTTTGTTTGCTCATTATTATCAAAAATAATAAAATAACACAAATGTTTGCATGCAATACATAACACATAGTTCCATTTAAGAGCAAAGGATTTTATAAAAATATAAACATTGTGGCTGCCTTGGCAGTAACTTTTACTACACTTCGTGTTTTACATTTTCTGCCTTTTATGCAGTACTACTTTTTATATTCAAACTATAAATTTTCCTTTTCGATCAGCAGCATGAAACCATTTTTCAATATACCGAGAGATAAAATCGACATAAACTCGATCGAAATTCATGACCATGGAAAAATTGTTTACTGTACGTTGTAAAACAAACCAATCATCCCCTTTTTACAGCTTATACCAGAAATAAATTTGGAACACGAATATTAATCGAGGAAGGTCATTTCGAAATTCAAAACAATTTTTCACGATCTTCGGAATAAACAAATTTTAACTCCTAAAGCTGAACAGTTTTTCACTTGGAGTAATAAAAATTGAACTGCAGATCCACAAGCACTCAAAGTGGAACTCTTCTGAATTTTAAACTTTTAGAATTGACGCGTAAAAAATGTTTAATTCGTAAATTTGTAATTCAAATGCTCAATAATTTACACCCATAAAATAAAACCACTTTTCAATTGAATATTTTAAAATTAAATGCCACTGAACTGCGAAATTTTACATTTTCAACTTCCAGAAATTGAACAGTTCCGAAATTTATAGTTAAAAAATATAAAACTACGTTATCACTTGCAATGCTCTAAATTTACGAAAGAATAAATAAAATTGTAAATGTTCAAAATTATATTAATTTAAGCAATTTTAAGTCAGAAAAATTAAACATTGAAAGATCAAAATTTTTCTGAATAAACACTTTTTAAATTAGAAGTTAAAGTATTTTTATTTTAAGTCGTTTCAAATTAATAATTGTTCAATTGTTATTTGAACATCAAAATTTCAAATTTTCACTTACAAATAAAAAATTTTTTAATAATAAATATTTGATTGATAATTCCTCATTTAATTAATTAATTTGAACAGGATTCAAAATTAAACAAAAGCGTTTAATTATGAATCGATTAATTTGAAAATATTTTATAATATTTCAATCGAACATTTGAGCATTTGAGCGGCTGGGTGCAATAACAGTTTAGCAATCGTTCATAAACTACGTTAGACGTTTTCCTTTTGTTGAAATGTAAAGATAAGAATAAAATTTCCGTAAAGTTGAAAAAGTCAAAATATATTGCATTTTTCACAAAATAGTTCAATTAAAAAAAATGTCTACCAAAAGAAATGAACTTTCAACCGAAAAAGATGAATTTCCAACAGAAGAGCTGAGTTTTCAAGTCAAAAATTGGAATGTTTCAGAAAAAATTTGACTTTTAAACCCGAAAAGATGTATCTTTAACAAAAAATTTAATTTTCAACAAAGAAAGATGAATTTTCAACCAAATAGTTAATTTTCCAACCAAAAAGATGAATTTTCAACAAACAAAAATTATTTTTTGACAAAGTTGTTCAACTTTCAACCATGCAGTTGAATTTTCAGGACAAAAAGACGAATTTCTACAACGCAGTTAAATTTCCATCAAAAAGAGTTAATTTTCATTTTAAAAAAGTTAATTTTCAACAACAAAAGTTAATGTTCAACAAAAAAAGTTAATTTTCAACAAAAAAGCAAACTTTTCAACCAACGAGATGAACCAAGTAGTTGAATTTTCAACCAAAATAAATTCTCAACAAGAAAATGAAATTTTGAACTAAAAGTGATAAATTCTGAACCAAAAATATAATAGTAGACTTTTCATTTTAAAATAATTAAATTTTAACCAAAAAAGATTCCTTTTCTGAAGAAAGAAAAAAATTTCAGTCCAAAAGGCCAAATTTCTATCAAAATAGACGAATATTCAATAAAACAGTTGAATTTTAAAACTAGAAAGACGAATATTTCGAAAAAGACCAAAAAGACTACTTTTCAACAAAGAAGATTAATTATCTACTAAACAAGACGAATTTTCAACAAAATAGTAAAATTTCCAACCAAAAAGATGAATTTTCAACAGGAAAATTAATTATTATTGATAAAGTAGTTCAACTTTCAACCAGTTAGTGGAATTTTCAACCCAAAAAGAAGACTTTTTCAAAGAATAATTAAGTTTTCAACAAAATAATTAAATTTTAAAACAAAAAAAATGATTTCAGAACCGAAAATATAATAGTAGACTTTTCATTTTTAAATAATTTCAACCAAAAAAGATTACTTTTCTATCAAAAAGATAAATTTTTTATTTAAAAGGACATATTTTCTAACCAGAAAGAAAAATATTCAATAAAATAGTTGAATTTTCAACAAAATAATTACATTTTCAACCAAACAGTAGAATTTTGAACCAGAAGATATGAATTTTGAACCAAAAATATAACAATACACACAAACAATACACAATACTGTGTGTGTGTGTGTAAAACGTTTTACCTATTACTTGGTTTCTCTTATAAGGTGAATAGGTCGATCAATTTCATTCTTATATGCAAGGAAGATCTATAGTCACAAATCGTAGACTCATTCAAGGAATACCGTCAGTCTTTTTCATTGATAAAAATGTCTCGTGTAGCGTTCGAAAAAGTATCTTATTTTATTATATCTAGTGTATTTGTTCGTGTCTTCGAGATGCATCGATCGACCTATTGTTGAACCTTTTATGACCCACCAGTAACTATTTATGAATTTTATAAAATTGGTTTAATCTGTTTATATGAGAAAAATTTGTTGATATTCAAAATACAAAAGTACTATATGCAGTGCACTTGTTCGCATCATCGAGATGCATCAATCAACCTATTGTTGAACCTTTTATGACCCACTGGAAACTATTTATCAAGTTTTAGAAAAATGTTGTATTCTGTTTATATGAGAATAACATTGTTCATATTAGGAATACTATAGTACTGTATCTGACATGTGTGTTTGCGTCTTCGAGACATGTCGAATGACCTATGACCTCTTATGATCCAGAAATACCCATTTACAAATTTAAAAAATATTTTGTGTTCTTTATGATATGGGGAAAACTTTTTTAATATTGGGAATACAACAGTAATGTATATGATTTGTTCGCGCCTTCGAGACGCTTCGATTGTCCAATTGAAGAACCTTTCATGATCTACAACCTGGCAGTAACGTTTTCAAATTTTTTAACAAAATTATTTACCTTGTTTATAAGAACATTTTTTGATATTGGAAATATATCAGTACTGTATTTGATGTAATTGTTCGCGTCTTCGAGATGCGTGGGCTGACCGACTGACAAACTTTCGACGACAATTCTTGACGAATCAATAGTGATTTAGAAAGTTAAAAAAAAGGGTTACATTGTTTATATGAAGAAAACTTTTGTTTTAACTTGGAATATAACACTATCGTAAGTGAAAAAGTTGTTCATTGAAACAGAATACAACGATTGACATTTAGATGGGCTCGGTGATTTTCGGTAAGACAAAAACATTATTAATATTATTACACCATTGAACCATATCTATTCTGGGGGTAAGCGTGACTCCCTCGGTAAGGAAGGGAATTTTACTCTCTAGCAATCACCCCAGATGAAGAGCTTCACAAAGTCACCATGTAAAGCTCTCCACTCGGGCCCATTAATAATAAGTTTGAAAAATATTGAAATTTTCACTTTTTTGCAGCGTTATTATAATATTAGTTGCATAAACTTACTATATTAACCGAAATGAAACGTTCTATCTGAATTACGATAAGTATATTCTCTGGCAATATTTTCGAGAAAAAAAGCGAGAAAACGACGCAAATATGACAGCAATATACATGATACAGAGATAAAGAAGCATCGTATATTTCACTGGAAATGAATCTAGCTATACTACTTTTTCCCACTATCTCTCTTTCTCTTGGATTCCAGAGTACTCTTTGCTTTCCAGTAAATCAGTTTTAAGTGGGCTGGAATTCGAGTGGATTCACTGAAGCATATAAAGTCGTCGTGTATGTACCTATATTTCGTTGAATTAAATTCCAACCCCCCCCCCCCTCAAACCCTATTTAATACCCCATCCGCTCTAGTACTTTTGGTCGTTACCGAAATCCTCGTTGCCAAGAAGATTCTCTCATCCGCATTTGTGAAAATATTATTTCCTACTCTATGATTATTCCTCGGATTATTGTCAAGTGCTTTATATTCATGAAAAGTGATACTAACAGCTAATGAAGATTATTTGTTCACATTTAAAGGTGGCTATACAAAGGTGCATTTTTTAATTGTTCTTACAGGATGTCTACTCAAATCCTAGAAAAAATTCAAAATTTTTATGTATGCAATCTCGCGAGTTTATTATAAACAATGGACCGAAAAAATTCGGTCCTTGTGAATATCTAAATGTGTAAAAAAATTGTTATTAAAAATTGTTGCTCTTATGTAAAATTAAAAAACTGTTTTTTTTCATTTATGAAACTAACTTTGTAAACGAATAAGTAATTTCTTAATGGTAGAAGCTTCTAGGGATTTAATTAATATGATTTACTTTGGAAGCTTTGACAAATTATATCACAAGATATTCTCAAAGGTCTCTTCACCATCGAATAATTAAATAAATAATACTAAAAACATAATTAATCATTTCAATTTGTCACTAAAGTCCAGGAATTAATTTAATCAAATTTATGTAGAATTTGTCATATCTTCTTTCCCACATATTATCTATATTATAAATTCTCCCTATGCAACTTAATTTCTTAGACATTTTATCAAAAGTTCATGAGCATAATTGCAATATCTCTTTTCCGCTAACGATGCATACCATCTTGCATTAACGCAAAGCGTCAAATTATAGGCTAATTTTTTTACAAATTTCTTGTCCAAAAAGACGAATGTTCAACAAAACAGTTGAATTTGAAAAAAAAATTTCAACAAAATAATTATATTTTCGACCTAATAGTTGATTTTTCAACAGAATAATTATATTTTAAACAAAATGGTTGATTTTTTAACCAAGTGGATCAATTTTAAAACCAAAAAGACCATTTTTTTTACCAAGAAGATTAATTTGCTACCAAAACGACGAATTTTCATAAAAATACATGATTTTTTAAAGAAATAGTTGAATTTTTAAGTAAAAGAATCTGTTTTCAATAAAAAATAGATGTTGAATTTTCAAGCCAAAATACTAATTTTCTGTAAAAAAGTTGAATTTACGACCAAAAAATATTAATTTTCAACCAAAAAATTAATTTTCAATCAAACAGCTGCATTATAACCAACAAGGAAGAAATTTCTAGCCAAGAAGATTCGTTTTATACCAAAATAGATGAATTTGCAATAAAAATATAAATTTTCAACAACAACAAAAAATGGAAGAGTTAAATTTTCAAAATTTGGTCCAGCTTACAAAAAAATGCTGAGGAATTCTAACAATATTTCCCACAAAACCCGAGTAAATATGTTTTCCTTGATTAAAACAAAAAGATAAAATAAAATTTTGTTTAATCTCTAATGAATTTTTTGTTTACAAACAAGTACGAAAAACTAAAACCATTTTTACAGGAAAAGATAAGTAAATACAATAAATTACAACATAAAATATAGAAAACTAGAATGTCAATCTCATATTTGGACGAATTTTGTACTTTTTTGTATTTTCTATTGTATACTGTTGTTTTAATATTTTACAAAAAAATATAAAAAAATTACAGTTATTGAATCAAAATATTTATTTTGTTTTCAGCCTATAATGAAAAACATTTTAATGAAGTAATCTCTATGAAACCGAAAAAAGTTAAGTCTAACATTATACGAAAAATACAAAAAGTACAAAATGCATCCAAATAATAGACGAAAGTTCTCATTTCTTGTAATTTTTGTTTGTATTTATTTGTGTTTCCTGTAAAAATGTGTCGAACCATTTTTGTTTTCCCCTATATATAGCATACTTAATTTAAGTATGATCATTCATTATTCATTAGGGCGTAATTGTGTAAAATTTGGTCCACATAAAACAAAATCTTCACAAGAATTCTGACAATATTGCCCGGAAAACCAGTTTTGCAGAAAAATAGAAATAAATACAATAAATTAGAACAAATGTTATACAAGAATAGATCTTCCTTTTATTATTTATTTCATCACTTATATTTTTTTCGAAATTTCAGGAAATCATTTGAAATGTTCTGAAATCTTTTTCAATTTTCCTCTTGGAAATTTATTTGTTTCAAAATTCAACTATTTTGTGGAAAATATAATTATTTTGTTGAAAATTCATCTATTTTGTTAAAACTTTAAATATTTTGTTATAAGGTCATCTTTCTTGGTTGAAAATTTATCTTTCTTTCTTTCTTATTTAAAATTGAAATCTTTTTTTGTTTAAATATCAACTATTATATTTTTCGTTCAGAAATCATCATTTCTGTAGAAAATGAATCTTTTCGGTTGAAAATTTAATTGTTTTGTTGAAAATTAATTTTTTTAACCGACAATATAACTATTCCATTTTTAATTGAAAATTAATATTTGTCAGTGCTAAAAATGTAACTATTTGGTTGAAACTTCAACAATTTTGTTCAAAAATTTAACTGTTTTATTGAATATTCGCCCTTTTGGATTGAAATTTCGTCATTTATGGTAGAAAAGTAATGTATTTTTGGTTGAAAATTCATCTTTCTTAGTTCAAAATGAACTTTTTTGTTAAAAATTCAACTGTCTTTAATAGATCGTCTTTTTTGCAGCTTCTATTATTCTGTGAAAAATTCAACTATTTTATTGAAAATACGTCTCTTTTGTTTGTACAGTACAAGTCCGATAAGTTGCCGTCCGATAAGTGTACACTCCCCTTAAAACGACATCACACGCACGACACGCACCCTAATTTGGGTTCTCCCACTACGTGTACTGTTTTGCTTATGATTTGAGTATCATTTTTACGCATGCGCGCACCTAATATCGTGCTACTAGAGGGGGCATCCGATAAGTCCGCAATTCCTGGAATTTTCCGCCCCTACAATCTCGAAATGAGACACTTATCGGACTTCTGCTGTAAATGAATTGTTCAATTTTTATTTATGTTTTGTATTTATTTCATTTATTAATTTTTATTTATGTTTATTTAATGATTCGGTAATTATATCATTCAGCAACTTTATAATTCGGTCTCGAAGTTGGTCAATTTTAGTTTCGGATATTTTTAAATTCAGGATTTTATTTTTTGACCTTTTTTCCGTTAATTTGTGTATTCGTTATTCATTTTTGCATTATTTTTTATAAGTACCGAATATCCATGCAATTTTTTGTTTGATTATGTCAATTATACCGATTTTTTCTACATAAAACAAGATAATAAGTAAGTAGTACGTCTCATTTACTATCTGACTCTACACTATGAAGAAAAAATGATTTTAAACGGTTTTTCGTATTTATTTCTTAATTTGTACGCATTTTCCCTATGGTATTGCACGGTTTTGTAGAACAAAGTCACTACAAGCGCCTCCGCACGGCCGTTTTCAACTCTCATGAAACATTTTTTTAAATTAGGCAGAGCAGTGGAAGCACCCCCCTGGGTGTATATCACGTTACTGGATTAAAAACGAGAAGGAAAATAGCATCAAAAATACGAAAGGGATCTAGAAAGTGTACATGCACTCCTTAAACTTCAATATGCACTCTTTAAATTTTATTGAAACATTCACATTCACAATTTTATGTTTCTAAACCGGCAGCACAGAAATGTTTAAAACACATGTTGGAAACTTCCAGCGCGTGTTGACATCGTTCTTCTTCTGAATATTAACTTTGGCTTGATACTGGCTGTTGCCTTTTATATCGTGCCATGACCAAGTGAGGGGAGTGTGAACTCCATGTAATCTGAAACATATAAATTGTCGAGCAAGTAACGCACAGATAGTATTAAAGAGAGTGAAATGCGTAACCCTCCTAACATGAATATTTCATAAAAAGTTTGGGAATTTTTTATACTTTTTGGGTAAATTCCCTCTGTTAGACGTCGGTATTTTACTAGTTTACGTGTTATTTCACGAATTTAGGTATACATAAGCACAGTGCTTAATATAAATATTAGGATAACAAAAGTATCAAATATTGTTATATCATACATTAAATCTTCTTTTACACATAAATTATATTAGAAAAATGAAAGAAGCACGTGGTTTAACCAGGTATACGGACTATAGGCAAAGATACAGGAGGTTCATACTAGATTCTAGCTAGAACAATGCCTTATAGGTTTTCCCCTCATTGAAATGAGGGGTTTAAACTTTAAAAAGCCCTAAATAAATATGGGTATCCTGGTCGTGGGTGCCTTGAATATCTGGGTCACATATCTCTCAAACTTCAGACTATTTTGCAGAACCGTTTGCAGTTTAATATTTAAGAATTTGCAGTCGTGCATGTTACATTCAAATATTTAGTACTTATATAACCGTTTTCTTCTATTTTATTTGAATAAGGGTTCAATTTAATGCAATATTTTTCTGTATGTATGATACGAGGGCTGTTTGATAAGTCAGTGACTTTTCGACTAAAAGATTTTTTTCGGCAAATGAGCATTTTACTTCTCAACATAATCTTCTTTTAGCTCGATACATTTAGTCCAGCGTTTTCCCCATTTTTTTATTCCTTTCAAATAATAGGTTTTCTTAAGGCCCTCAAAATAGGTGTTTGTTTCGATAATGACCTCTTCATTCGACCCAAATCTCTTACCGCCCGGCCATTTCTTCAGGTTTGGAAACAGGAAATAGTCGCAGAGGGCTAAATCTGGAGAATATGCTGGATGATAAGGTAATATAAGGCTTGTTTGTACGAATATATGTAATTGTTATGTAAAGACTCTCAAACCCGTAAAAGGGAGAGAGTATAAACAAAATAAAGAACGTTTAAAAAATTTAAATTTGTTTAAACATCTACGATCATTCATAATAAAATATTTAAAATATATTTTCGACAAAAAAGTGTTATTTAAATAATTGTGAAATTATGTGAACAAATCATTTTCTTGTTATCATTGATTAAATAACTAATAAAATCTAGAAAATATGTGAGGCTAGAAATTATTCAACCTTAAAAATTATGATTGATTCTCATTCTCTGCCGAATTCTGAATAATATACTGAAAACCCGAATCATTTGTAACATATTATCGCGTTTAAATATTAGATTTACAAAAAACTGAGTTTTTCGCATGTTGAATCAATGGCAAACTTCATGGTCTTTGCGCAACCCGTAAGTATTAACCAATTTTGCTCAAATTTTGAGATTTCTTGGGGGGAATTCGAACAAAACTGGGGGGTGAGAACAGAGAAATTCGAAAAGTGAAAAATAAGATTGTTGATTCTGGGTCGAATATGGTTTCGTTAAAAAATGTTCACAATTTTGTAGTGCACAGAAAAGGGTTTAACTGTGTTAGAGGTATTATCGACGGCTACGCTATAAGATTGCATTAACTGTATAATTGTGCAATTCCTGAATAAATAAACTGAAATGTGAAAATATCGCGGAAAGAATTTCCGAAATAGATCAAGCGATTTTGTTTTTCGGAAATTTTTAGTCGTCACCTTCAAGCGGATTAGATTGATGGATGAGAAAACGAACCAGAAGTTAGCTATGTATATACAATTATACATATGCAAATTGTGGCTTGAATTAAAAATACAGTAGTAGCCCCAGCGAAAAACTAAAAATAGCCCTGTAGTGATACCTCAGTAATTGAATAATTTCTTTAATTTTTATTGGTTATAATTTTAGAGCTCTGAATTTTCATATTGAACGCCAAATTTTCAATTCTACTTTTTCATAAGTTATAATTTTGTATTAAAAATTGAAATGGCTGATGTTTGAAAAGAATAATTAACCATTTATGAATTGTTAGGAATTGTGATGTGAATGTAAAAAATCATTATTCAATACTAAAATTAATTAGATAAATTTTTCTGAGATAAAAAAAAAATTACTGTGATTATCACCGTTAGAAATGGAAACATTTTAGAATATAAACCTCTAAAATGGAATATTCTTAAAAAGCGTTTAAAATAAAGTAATTTAAAATAGCAAATATTAATAATAAAAAAGTATCTACTACAAAACGTTGGAAATTAAACTAATACAAAATTGATATGGAACTGAAAACATGTTTAATTACCAAGAATTGTGATATTACAACTTTTATGCTTCAACCCTTTAAAATTTAAATTATTTTATGTTAATTTAAATCGTTTAAAAATTATCAGTTCCGAAATTGTTCATCATTATTTATATAATGTTAATAGGAATAATTAACAATTCAATAATATTGAATTTATTTATTTGTTATAGAATTTACAAAATCCATACAATGAAGTTCTAGCGTTTTGGCTTTAGTCTAATTTAGTTTTTACAATTCTTCAATACGTTTTAGCACTCTAGTGAAAAATTGAACTATGCTTTTAATAGAAATTAAATCTGTACTGTTTAATAAGTTTACCCAATTTTCTTTCACAGTAGTTACCTCATTGCTCTTAGACACATACATTCGTCTTTCTTTATGAAACGCTTTACATTCAATAAGGACATGATATTCGTCGCTAATTGATTTACGCTCTTCGCAGCTACACAATTGTTTTTGTGATAATTTTATCGTCCTAGCCTTCATTGAAATCATAGTTTGGTATATATTCAACAGTCGCACCTATTCCACTACTATTAAGAGGCTTAAGGAAATTCTTTGCCTGAAATACTGCTGGAGACCCGTGCATAATCTGACGTGTGGATAAATTCGGAGAGATGAGGACGTCTGGATTCTCTGGATATCTTTTACATTGAGTATGTTTTTGTAAGCAGCAATCAAAGAAGCTTTTTTCTTTTCTAAAACATCTGCCAAACGGCTATCCCAGACATCTTCAGCTCTGATTTTGCCGAAGAGATTTTTTACTGGCAGTGCCGGATTATATTTTTCCTGGGTCTCTTTTTTCAGCTAGTTTCTTGAGTCTTTTAAGACATATTTTGGGATAGTGTTCATCAGTCATGTTATAAATCTTTTTTAACCAAGTTTCAGCGCCATGCAAACGTGTGCTGTTCACGAGGCTTTCGTGAAATTTATCAACTGGTCGCCAAGAATCGAGATTTAACTTATGGACTAATGAGATTGTAGATCCTACTGCTATATTTGCCTTACTAACAGCACGTTGCCACTACCTTGATTGTTTTAATTAAGTTGCTTGACAAGAGTTCTATATTTTCATCAAAGATCTCAACATTGAAAGAGGAGATAATCGTAGAAACAAATTTGTCAGCTAGTTCCATTTTCCATTTAAATTTAGTGTTAATTGCTGAAGCAGAATCTGTTACTGATAAGTTAAATGACAGAACTACAGGAAAGTGATATCGTTGGTATCGCTTGGACTTTTAGATCTTTGATTAAGGGTAAACTCGGTAGACTGGCCCAAACTAAATCAACAATAGATTTTCTATTATTAACTATAAATGTAAAGTTCGCAGGATAGTCACTAGTAGTTCTCCCGTTTAATAATATGAGCCCATTATTTTCTGAACAATCAACCAGTTTTTTACCCCTGTTGTTTAGCTCTGTATCTACATTTTCTCTAGCATTTGAAATTTTCACATTATTTAAAACTATTTCTTCGCGGATTTGATTTAGATCAAAAACTCTACAATTAAAGTCTCCCCCTATAAAGTAAGGAATGTCATAAATTAACCTTTTATTGAGCTAATTATCTCATACAAGCGATCTCAACTTTTGACAATATTATCTTTCGGTTTGAGATAAACTAATCCCATGATCATATTTACATCTTGAATTGAGATTTTTAAACAAATACTAAAATCGGTTATGGAGAGAGAATCTGCTTTAGATAACTTCTTATTAAGAATATCCATCAAACCTCCCTTTGGTCTTCCTATATTTTCTGTCTTCGTAGCTGGACTGTAGATAATTAAATGTTTGAAGTTTCCATAATATAGATTCACCTGTGAAAGCGACGTAACCCAAGTTTCGCAGATAAGGATTATGTAATTTGTGTTTACTGTCTCGTATAAATCGATGAAACTGTTTAATCCTCTGGTATTGCAAAATATGACTAATAATATAAATTATCATTAACAGTTCAAGAATTGTTAGTATATCAACGATTTAAATTAACTTAAAATAATTGAAATTTTAAAGTGTTTGCATATAAAAAAGTGGTAATATCGCAATTCTTGGTAATTAAAAATTATTGCAGTTTTAAATTAATTTCGTATTCGTTCAATTTCCGACGTTTTGTAGCAGAAATTTTGTTATTATTAATATTTTCTATTTTTAATTAATTCATTTTGAACGCCTTTTAAGTATATACAGTTTTAAAGGTTTATAATTGGAATTTTTCCATTTGGAACGTTGATAATCACAGTGAATTAATTTCTTTGACTGAGAGAAATTTGTCTAATCAATTTTAATGTTGAAAAATAACTACTATTTTTGGTTTTATTGAAAATGTTGTATTTTCTGAGGTTTTATGTGAAAGTTGACTTTCGCGGATTCCATTAAATCTCGACGTTTTCGGACATACTGACTGAGAAAAAAAACAACACGTGCGTCCTAAACTACGACCCAAGACAGATTTATGTGTAAACATCTTCGGTTAATGTTAACTGAAATTAAAACCTTACATAAAGCAAATCATAACTCACGCACATGTAGGAGTATAATAACATATATTCTCTTGTATGTAATGCCGTGCAAAAGTTTCCAGCAATCTATTTTTCAATAGGTTGAACAAATAGCCTAGTTGTAATAATAATAAACTGTACATTTTCTTTCAATTATTGCATAAAATGTAATAAGAGTACCAGTTTTATGGGCATAAATGAAAGGCAGTATGTGTTAATTTTGTTGAAAGTTGTTTGAAAAAACATCAAATTTTAATGTTTCCGAAAAATATCAATAAGTTCAGAAATAACCATTTTTTTTATAGAGAGAGGGAGAGAGAGAGAGAGAATAACTGAGGACCCCTTGGAGTGAGTGAAGAGAAGCAAGCCTCCGGTCTGTGGCACATGACACAACGCGTGTGTCAGAGGCTTGCATTACACTTTCAAGCCATGGTTTCACTCGGCCCAGGCGCGACTCCTCATATCCAGGTTTAAGATGTTTACACATCAAAAATAGATTTTACTTCGGTGTTTTTCGTTGTCGTCCTCGTTATCTGTGAACACGATAACTTTCGACGGAATTATCCTATTTAATTGCCCTTCGGCATACTTTTTTAACGCCTAAAAATGAAGGTGGAGTTCGTTAACCAGCCATTTTTGACCAACGGTTCTGGTTTTATCCATCGAAAATACTTTTTGAAAAAAACTATCCTATTTTCCAGCAAAACCATTATACGCGATACTCTGTGGCCGGGTTACCCGACCGGAGCCCGGCCGGTATGAAAGCCGGAATCCGACCAGTTTACCATGACGTTTTGTAGCCGGATCCCGGCCTTTTGGTTTTATTTATAATAAAGGCACAAGTCTACAATCCACATGCTGTTGCATAGTGTAGCATCAAGGCGTGAACGTGGAGGAGATAAAAACAATAGATAGTTTATTAATTATTGATAACGGTAGGTTGTGGAAGCTTGCACAATGATTTAACCTTCTATTTGTATATGCTTCGCTTATATTTTTATCTATAAACTTTGAAAACTTGAAAAAATTTTAATAACAATGTAATAGTTCAAATAATTTGCTATTTGCAAAAATTAAAAGAACGACCAGAGATATATTAGTAAGGAATCTGCCTATGTCCTTCAAATTCCTTCCTGACTAATAATTTTATTCATGATGAAGGCCTAATGTTTAATAACAATGTAATTGTTTCAACAATTACTTTTTTAGACAAATGAAAAAACACTGAGAGGAAAGTGAATTGTAGTAAATTAAAAAAAAATCACTTGAATTTAAGAGGAATTCACGGGATTAATAACGACTTGAAAGCAATTCATCACAGTAAATCCCAGATATATTTTTTATCTGAAGTTAAATAAATAATAATAAATAATCGCAATGAGCTGCAACCCTGTCCGTAAATGGTGGGAGGGGGGGGGTGAAAATTCAGGCTTTTCCCAATATGTCAAATCAGACATACTGCTCTTATCAGATCACTTGATTGCATTACAAAAATGTGTCCGTGATTGATGATATAAACTGGAGCAGCACCGTGCAGGCCATTAAAAAAAATCCAACTCTAACAAAATGTCTTCGACATAGTGGAGTATAACTTGCGCGGAGAGAAAAATGAGCTTCGTAAATAATAAAATTATCCAACTTCTGGTAATTGTAGCTGTCAATTGTTTGCATCGTTTTTACGCAACTTCAGACAAAAATATCTTATATTTACTATGAAGCAAATTTAAGTGAATTTGTCTGAGTATGAAGTTTTCTATAGAACATTATTTTATGAAGTTTTGTTATGATTTTTCCAAAAACCGTTCTAGTCATCGCAAGAATAAGGTAGTCTTTGGATTTCGATTTAAACATTGAATATAAATCATGTCACCGCTATTTTTTCAACAAAAAATTATCTACACTCACTCAAGAGCACGATTTATAATTTTTCTATAAACAAGTTGTTCCAAGAAATCTGAGAAAGCTGACATGTGGGGGAAAACAGGAAATTTATTCGAATTCAGCACAAAAAAATATTGTGGAAATGACCAAGGTCGTAGCCAGACAAAATTTTCGAGGGGGGGGGTATGCAGCAGAAAAAAATTCGGGAGGGGTGATATGCAGTGGCACACCCGGTCAAACCCACCTCATCCCCCCTCGCTACGGCCTTGGAAATGACATATTCAATTTTGTAAATGTGAACTTCACATTATGTTGACCAGTTTTATTTCTCATGCGTATTGAGTGTGTTGTGCAGAGGAAATATTTTTCGATTTTCTCAACACAGAAATTGTTGACATTTTAACAGTTTTTAAAACAAGTATGAATATTTCTTAAAACTCAGGATAATAACATTGATTTCGATATTATTCTATTAAAATAATAATCTTTAGAAAAGGCATTAAATGTCTTAAATAAGCGTGTATATTTCAATTGTGTTATTCGTAATAATATACATAATAAAATGCACAAATATCACTTATTTTTATTTATTTATACTCTTATTGTTCAGAAACAAAATGAGAAATGGAAAAAACGAAAATGAAACACTATGAAATATAAACAAAAAGTTAGTTTCTGCGAAGAATTGTTTCGATATATACCGGAATAACTCTTCATATGTGTCCCGCCGTATACGTATGCCTTTTTCTATTTGTCAGTGAGTAGTCCCCGTATCCAGTAGAAAATTTTTCTGAAATAAGTCTAGTATTTTACGGGTATGCAAGGTGTCTAGCATCCTGAAAATTCTTTAAAACCTGGGAAAGTTATTGAATTTTTTAACTGGAAATATCTGGAAAAGTCCTTGAAGTTTGCACACACCTTTTTAGTACTTGATTGAGTATTTTATCACGATGAAAATAACGAAGATACGAGTATTATCAAAAATCAATATATAGAATCAATATATAGAAAAAAGTTCAATTCTGCTAACAATGGACTTTTATCATTTAGCCTTTGTTGAAATTTGACTGAGTTATTTCACACTAATTGTACAGTATGGCTGTAGGTCAGGAAAAGCCTGGAAATCAGGGAAAAATCGGGGTATTTTATTGGCCGGAGAAGGTCAGGGATTTTGACAAAAATCTTGCAAAAGTCAGGCAATTTCTATAGAAGTCACTTCAAATAACTACCTAGGATAATAAATTAGAAAATTTTACTTTGATTATATCAACACCAACAAATTATTGGATTGAAAAAATGTCATTAAATTGTTAAAGTTAGGAGAATATGAAACTTTAGGATATTTTCGATTTTAGCTTCATGATTTTTCACCATTTTTCACCATAAAAACGGTTTTTGACAATAAAATCAGATTTTGGGTGTGTATGGTTCCTGGAAAAATTAACTTTTGTCCTGAAAAACTTGGAAAAGTCTCGATATTTTTTTGCAGAAACGGCAGACACCATAGGTATGTATTTTTTATTTATTTATATGTACAATTTCACGAATCTTATTTTTTGTTGTATGGGATGCCAATACACATTATTTCTCACGCGGATTGTATAGACGAAATATTTGTCAAATTTCTATATTTCCCTACAGATAAGCAGGTAAACCGAGTAACGGGAACTACAACCAAACGCGAGGATACAATAAAACTGATTAAAGATTGTCTGTCTCTCTCATTGGTAAGTTTATCTCTCTAACAGGTCAACAATTTTACCAAAAGAATACAACCGATGTTTGGGTATTAGTTTGTACTTATATTTGCCAGGGGCACCAGACTGTATTTTCGATTTTTGTATAGATTTCGCTGCAGTTATTTATGTGATCAGCCAAACCTACCGTTCGCCTCAAGTCAAGTGCAGCTTCAGATTTCGGTGATTACCTATATAATTTTTCTTTGAATGCAAATTGCTTACTAACTTTCGAATCGTGCTTTTGGAACAGGAGGTACAAAGTGTTTAGGGCACAAGGGGAGCTCTATCTTAGTTCAAATCCTGGAGCTCTTCGGGATACTCTGGATCAACTTCAAGAATATAACCTAGAGGAGAATCATCAGGAATATTTAAAAATTTTGGCTGATTGTTGAAAAGTTCATGCCATTTGAAATCTTTGTATGGCAAATATTCACTCACAGATTTATCATATTGATTGTTTATGTCAAAGTAAAAAATGAATGTCTCTGATTCGAATAGATTTTGGTCAGATCGCATAAATCTATCACTTCCAGTGTGCTTCAACAATACATGAAAAGTAAATCGCGGTGCGGTATAGTAATGAAGTGGAATGTCGGTTTTGAGGTACATATCGGAATATTGGCTTAGAGTTTTCAATTCAAATGTTTTCCACGCTTTACATGCATGTTGATAGTTTTCTTCGGAAATAACCTTAACATTTAATTTTGAATAGAATGCTTCTCTTGGTGGTAATTGTTCTTTTTCTAGTTTTTTCGAACTGTGAGTTTTTTCATATAGGAGTACGCCATCTCTAGTAGGTAAGATAAATTTATCATCGTTTCTTGCAAAAGCTCTTTGTGATTGTTTTTTCATTATTGCTGAGATATGAGCTAATTTATCGAGACTGTTTGGCATAAACCGGAAAGAGTCAATGAATTTGAGTTTAACTTTTGTGCCTTTAAGTTCCTAAGTAAATAAAATATGATTTTCTTCATTGATTGGTAATAGGATTTGCCTGTTGGTGGCGATAGTGGGAACGAGTTTGCTGACAGGTAGTGAGAGTTTTTTACGGAGTTTGTGTTGAAGGTGTGAGTGGAATGTGAGGGTGGAGCCCATGAGGTAAGTAAGGGTGTGTAGGGTGAGTTCGGAAGAGAAAAATTAATGTTCAGCGCGGAGGTAAGGTGGGGTTTAGTAAAAGAAGAAAAGTAAGGTTAGGTGTACAAGGATTCAGGTGAAGTTGTTGGCAGGAGTTTCGGGCTTTTGAGCGGGACAAGTGTGGTCCTTGTATGGTTAGGGGATGTTAAGGGAGAGATAAAGGTGTCTGCTAGGGCTTCTGAGGAGGGAATAAAGTGAAATAAAGGAAAATATAGGGACATGGGCGGCAACAGAGTTCAGAGACATCTGTCGGCTGCAGTAGGTCCAGCATGGAGAAGTCCCCGTTACCAACGAAAGAGCGGGACGTGAGAGAGCTGGAGGGGGTTAGCGAAAGTGCTGGTAGTGAAGTAGGCGAGAAGGGATCTTGCCACACGCCACTGCGGGTAGCAGCGCGTGGCCCGGGGTCAAGCGGCGTCGATAGGAAGGGGAAAAAGCTGCACTGGCGGAACAAGGCAAGCGTGAAAGCGAGAGATAGATTCTAGCGCATGCGAGGGGGAATATCCCTTGATACAGAACAGGAAGAGAGATAGTCAAAAGAGTCCGGCGAAATTAGGGGACTGAGAGAAGACGTAAGGAAAACTAAAGAGCGGATGGAAAGGTATCAGGGAGGACTTGAGGATTAAAGACGCGAAATGGGAAAAGCAGATGAAAGAGCTGACGGAGAAAAAGATATAAAGATAAAGGGCTGGACGGACATGGAAGTAGATGGTAGAACGGAGGACAAGCAGGAGGGGACTTGGGAGAGGGTAGAGAACATGTTAGAAGAGAAAGAGGGAGAGCGTAGGAACGAAAAGGAGCAGGTGGCGGCTAGAGAAAGGATAATGGCAATGTAGGTGAGAATAGAGAGAAAAGAGAAGGCAGAGAGAAGAAATAATATCGTGGTAAGAGGGTTGATGCCAAGGAGCGGGAAAGAATGGAAGGAGGGGAAAAGGGTAATGCAGTGGCGGTCGTGGAAGTGGAGAGATGGTAAGACAAGTTGAGGGTAATGTGAAGTAAAAATAGGATGAGGGATAAAGGAGTTTTCATCGACCACGATTTGACGCGGAAGGAAAGGGATGTACAGAGAATGCTAAGCGACAGGGCTAGGAGGGAGAGGAGTGAAGGGAGAACGGCGAAGGTGGAGTAAAGGAAAATAAAAGTAGAGAATGTAGAAAATGTGGTTGTGGGACGAGGAGAAAGAGGTGTTGAAGTTGGTGCAGGGGGACTTGTTTCGTAGGAAGTAGGGAGGTAGGGGTAAAGCATGGTGGAGGAGCAGTGAATGTGCTGTACTGGAACGTAGCAGAGGTAAAGGAGAATGATAAGGATTTCTAGTGGTATGTCCATGAATTTGATATTGTTGGACTGGTAGAGACGTGGGTAGAGAGAAAGGATTGGAAGAGATTAGAGCCAAGACTGCAGGGGGGTTATAGGTGGAGGCTCCAGGAGTCGGTCAGAGTAAAGGAGAAAGGGAGGGCTAGCGGGGAAATTATAACAGAGGTTAGGGATGGATTGGAGGAAGAAGTTCATGGCGTGAGAGAGGCGAGGAGCTGCAAATGTGGGCCATGGAGATAGGAGGGGTGATGTGCATGTTTGTGATAGTATACAATAGGGGTGGGATGGAAAGGATTAAGGAAAGTGTGGAAGACTAGGTTGGCAAAAGAGAGGAGGTTACGGTGATACTGGAAGGGTCTTTAATGCGAGAATGTGGGAGGAAGGGGGCCTCTCTAGGGAAGGAGAGAATTTTGAAAGAATATCGAACGATACGGCAATAAATAAAGAGGGAGAGATTCTAAGGGACTGTATGAAGGATAGAGACCGGGCAGTGGCGAATGACAGCAAATTCACACTCGTCAAAATAGCCTTCTTTACGCCCTTGATGCACACCATACTTTTTGTCCCCCTCCTTGAAAACAAGCATGTGAAGCAGATAGAGGATGTTTTGTGTACTTGACAATTTTAGATTATAGGTGAAAGGATGAAATAGCGTACTTTGCAGAAGGGAGTATATCGGGTCTAGCAGTACAATTTTTTCAAAGTTAAAGATCAATTCCTCCATATTCTCACTTGCGGGGTACAGTGTATGTATAGCGGGCGTAAAGTTTCACGGTGACCCTGCGACGGAGTGCGCATCTGCGAACGTCACTGGGCTGGAAGCGGCCACATTACGCCTGTTTCACGTCCATGCAATATCGCGATTTCAAGGGGGGTCGGAAAAAAAATTTTTTCTTACAAAAAATTTGTCGACAAGTTTCAACCCGTAATTTCAGGTCCTTTTCAAGGGTTATTCTAGAAGGAAAAATACATGTATTAAAAATAAAAATAAAATGGAGAGTATTTAATCTATATAATCCAGATCGCATAATCTCCATGTTCTTCTTTTATTCTTCTGTAAAATCCTTCGTTGTCCATATTGGATGTTTGCATTTTAAGGTCAATATATAGATGAATGTATTTTTGCGGTATATGATAAACAATGTTCATTAAGGCATATGTCTCTTCTTTTGGTGTAAAAAACTTTTGTATTGCAAAAAATTTGCCCACCTATTTCAGCCTGTAATTTTAAGTCCTTTTCAAGCCTGGATTATATGGATTGAATACTCTCCATTCTATTTTTGTTTTTAATACATGTATTTTTCCTTCTAGAATAAGCCTTGAAAAGGACCTGAAATTACAGGTTAAAACATGTCTGCAAATTTTTTCTAATAAAAATAAATTGTTCGACACCAAAAGAAGCGGAATAGGCCTTAATGAACATTATTTATCGTATACCGCAAAAATACATACATCTATATCTTGGCCTTAAAATTGAAACATCAAATATAGACAACGAAGGATTTTACAAACAAATAAAAGAAGATCATGGAGATTATGCAGTCTGGATTATACAGAAGTAGTTAAGGGCAACTATGGCACCCCAGACGAGATAAGCCCCCACTCCACGGTGTTTTCTCAGACGTCTGGCATCAGTCGGCGGCTCTCTGGCCCTTATCTCGCTAGACGAATGTGTTTGTTTAAAGTCCAGGAACGGAAGATAAGGAATAGATGGTCGAACGATGGTTTTTCAGGGAGCTGTATACTTGTGCAGTGTTGATGGAGTTTCGTTGAGTATATGGCGCCACATCTAAAACTGTACTTATGGCTTCTTAGATTCTAGACTACTGGTGAAAGAATAATTAACTTCTATGATTCTACTTTAATGACTTTCAATTGAGAAATAAATTTCAAAGTTAAATAAGGAAAATTATTTTCTAGAAGAAGTGGAAGATAAATAAATAGATTAGGGTTATGTTTAGACCTATTAAAATAGATTTCTTTACTCAATTTTCAAAAAAATTAGATCTAATTAGAACTAGTAAAACTGATTTATGATAAGTTAAAAATTAAATATAGTTTACATTAAAAAGATAGATACACTTAAAATTATCGATTATTATGATGATTATAATTATTATTATGAGTCCTTACACATTGCAGACAGGGATATTATTTTATTTCATTGAATAAAATTACACACACACACAAAGACGCTTTTCTTCCAAACAAGAATTTTCAATAAAACTTAAAAGTAAAGACACACAAGTGACGCAGCATGAAGAAGAGAGAAAGATACTTGAAGATTTATAGATAATAATAAACACATATCGCAAAAATATATTTCATAATATCTTAAAGTAACACGTAGTGCGCTGTATTAAATATAAGTATACTATGTCAGATATAAGGTAGCAAGTTGTGAAGAGCTAGATTAAACACAGGATTCAAGATGTATATTAATAGCCCCTTTGTTTTAATCCCCACCTTGAAATCTGTCTTCAGATTTGTGAAGAATGCTCAGCTTGATTTTATATTTTGTTAAAATCATTTTATAAAAATTCGCAGCAATGCGGTCATTTTTTACCAGATTTTTGTTGAAAAGCCTGGTAAACTCACGCACATAAAAAACCACTGCACAATTGATAGAAGAACATACTACAAAACTGACTACACCCGTCCGAAGACGAACTTTGTAACATTGCTGTGTTCCATCGGAATAGGGTACAGTTTCCTCGCAGACGATAAAGATGTTGAGGAATAAGAGGCGATAGGCCGTAGCTGTCAAAGTACGTTCCGTGGCCATTTCTGTCAATATAAACCGCAACCCAATGCGATCCGTTTTCATTGTGTGGATCCGTGTTGAAAATTAAAGCAGTCGGTCTCTACAACACCTTCGGTATCCAATCCGCAGGGAATATACCAGTCGTATGCCGTGGTATTGCTTGAAGTGCTCGAAGTATCTGAAGGCTGTCCATCTCCATTTCCAGGACTGCCAAGTTGAGGCATATCTGTTAAAGGATTGTTGACCTCACTCGCTGTCTGATCGATTTTTTGAACCGAAATTTGTTTGTTGTCAGTGACCGTCCTCGATGTCACCACCGTTGCATGATTTTCAGTTTTAAAACAGACATTTTTTCAGTGTATTCTGACGTGTGATACCTGTCAGTAATATTTCTTCTCATCGTTGACTTTGGAACCAGATTTTCAGTTAAGTTGCGTTATTGACAGCACATGTGAAAAATGTTCATTTTTTCACACTGAGACGAAAACAGTAATCTTTACTGGTTTCCAGTTTTTTAAAAGTTGGACAGGTTAATTCTTCCAGATAATTAATCTGCCTACTCATGATATTTTGCAAAAGTGCAGCTGTCTCTCGGCCACAGGTATAGATTTGAACAGCTGATTTCGCGACATCACGAAGATTCGAGTACAGGAAATTCGTAGGAGTATCTCCCTCAAATCACTCGATGCCGTGGAAATAACAGGTGAGCCAGTTATTCTGCTGTTTCGCATCGCTACAAAGATACGAGATGGGATAAGGTGGTGCAGCTATCCAATGTCCGATAAAGTTATGATCCACTGCAATGACGGCCACTTCTTTTGCAATAAACTTATTTTCAAGATCGCGAAAGCCTTGAATATCAATCACGTAGTCCATAATATTCTTTACACAATTAAAGTCTTGCTGATTATGCATTTAGAGAAGTCGGCAGACAGTAACCACGAAACGAAACAACCGACTTGTAAGGCTACTTTGGATGAAATGAAAGATGGTCGCTGATTTCCAAAAACACGTATATGTATATGTATATGTATGTATGTATATGTATATGACATATATTACTCGTTTTATCTTAAAAATATCTTCTGTCCATCCAGCTTCCTAACCTTTCGCAAAGACGCCTTTCTCTCTACTGAGTCGTGCGTAATCAGATACCTTATATTTAGGCTTTTTACCACGCAAAGCTTTTCTACCGTACTTGCTTTGAATATTTAATCAGGCGTGTGCTGCATTTTCCAAAGTCACCTCTGATGGTCGCATTCGTATACTGGAATGTTGCGCTATATTATAGCCCTGTACAAGTTGTTGTAAAACATCAATGTAACGATGAGTGTTACTATGAGTAAAGTAGCGCTACATACTTTCTTTCAGTGTGGGATTAAATCGTTCGAGTACAGCAGCCTTAGAATTTGGATCTCGCCAAGCACGAAATATTATACCCCGTCTTGATAAAAAGTTTTGAAAAACTACACCGAGAAATTCTTTATCTCTATCGCTCTGAAGGCAGACGGGAGATCGCTTACCACTTTTCTCGAGAATATACTCAAAAGCCCTTCTCACTTCATTCATAGATTTATCTTCAAGAGGCTCAACCCAAACGTATTTACTCAGCACGTCAATCACCACCAGTAGATACAAGTATCCATCGCTGGAATTTTTTAATTGCTTCAAATCAACTAAATCTACTTCCCATAAGTCATCTATATTTGATATATCGTAAATTATTCTTCTGAAACGTCGATGAATGGGTACGTGTAGATTACACGAATCTTGAGATTTCAACCACTCAAACACATTTGCACGTGAGACTCTTCCACGCACAGCTTTTGCGAGTTTCTTAATGCCAGCGTAAGGGTCTTCATGGGATGGGTCGAAATAAATTTCTTCTAACAATTTCATGGTTTTAGAAACAAACTTTTCGAATGATTACTACTTCTTTTCCTCCCTTGAGATTTAGCCGACCCCGTGCTGCCAGGTGTTGCTCGCTTCCTACTTCTATCTGGAGTGTCAGTGATACTTGTGTATATCTCGTCACCACTAATGCTCCCTTCGTCTTCTTCTGTCATTAGCGAGTCATAAAGTCTAGACGATCGTTTGAGACTACGCCGACTACCTTTCTCTCGCGGAGAGATTATATTTTCTTTCCAGTATTCTGTATTTCTGACAATCTCTCTAGACATGCGGATTTCATGAATGACCATGGCAAACTGGCCTCGCCCCGCCAGTTTTACATTTGTTCTCAACATCAATGCATCGTTTATTAGATCACTAATATTTGCATTTTTTACAGATTTATCATCTATAAAGAGAGAACCATGTGAATCCCATTTTACACGTTTTCGTACATCTGGTTCACAAAGTCGTTGAAGTAAAACCATTCCTTTATTTCTAAAAGTTTTTGGAATAGTTGAAATATTATCGTCAGTATTTTAACAATAATCTTCCCCCTCATCGTCATCTTTATCATTATTATTGTTCTCGAAACCCATATTTTTATCTTTCTGGTTATCTTGCTCTTTATTCGGTTTTTTATGCTTTTATGTTTCCTGGGTAAAAAATTAAAATGTTGGTAAAACTTGTTGATACATTTTCCATTTTTCACGCTCATCTTTCAAGAATGGTGAATTTAATATTTGACTTATTTCAGCATCAAGTCTGGTCATAATATTACCTGGAGTTAAGGTCATATTTTGAATATTTTGAACTCTATAGTTAGCACTAGAGAAGATATTATCTACAGGATTCATCGAAGAATCGTGCGCTTTCGTATTTCCAGTATTAGCCTCTGATCCGAAACCTTGCTGTAGAAGTTTTTCTACCTGCTCGCTTGGCACCAAAACCATCCTTCTCGAATGTTCCATAATAATTTGTAACTAATGGAAAGGGGATTCTCATTCTCGTGAATTAGCTGAGCTGAAAATATTTGAGAGAAGACTACCTATAATCGGTGCGAGTAATAATGGTAAAAATCCACACTTCTGAATGATAAAGCATTTTTTATTTTTCCAAGTACCCGTCGATGCTGCCAATTTTCTTAAAATATGATTGTGCCTTTTTAACTTGTGTTTTTCATATGTTTTCAAAGGTATATTCCCTGCCAAAATATTTGGAGCACACTCGCATATACACTTTACGAGTTTTGCATTAGCTGTGCTCAGAATCGCTTCACTTTGATTACGATCGAGGCGACAGAGTGCATGCATTGCTGCTGTGTTTTTTCACCAATGTGTTTACGTGCACTCGGCGCCATTAAAGACGTACAACTGGTATCTGATCAACTCTAGCATCTCCTTTTATATTTTTGACAGGATGTACACATATGAAAACCCATCAATTGGAAAAACATTTGTTCTAAAACGACAATTATTGGGTGGAGACTGTTTTAAATCGAGAAGAAGGTTACCTTGAGGTTTAGATGTCGCGTCCTGATGAGCTTCCTGTAAAAAACGAGAATTTTCTGGATATATTTGACGAGCAAGATGTCAACATTGAGCTCGGTCTCGAGAATTTAAAAAAAAATGGTATAATTCATATTGAGTTATATATCCCTTTGTCCATATCCCTCATGAAATACATTTTGCGAGATAAAGATAACGCTAAGATTTTTGTGGTGACTACCTTCAGTGAAAAGCGTATATCACACATGACATCGATGTAGCGTAAGAATTTTTTTACAAAAAAAGTTTACCCACATCCGCTTGGACCGCAAACCATAGCTGTGAAAGGATGTTGTCAACGAAGGTCCATTTTCTATACTGATATATAATTCACTATAGTTAATTATTTATAGTAAAATCACATAGTTAAACAAAACAAAAAGTGTTTTTCTGAAGACTAATCAACTTGTAACTGCGGTCGGTGTGGAACCAATATAAGCTTTTTCGGTTCCATACCCGCGAACCTATATAAGCTTTTTCCGGTTACGCGCACGAGTCAGGTTTTTTAAGCTTATTAGAGCCTGGTTCGCATGCCAAAAGTCAGTTAGTTTCCTGCAGCTGCTTTCCCAGATCGCCTGGATGAGCTTATAGGCAGGCGATCTCACGCGTTGGGCCACCAGCGCCGGCTGATACTGTGAAAATATAATTGCTATTTGTCTCAAACACTTAATATCTCACTAAAATAACAGAAATATGGGGAGAAAAGAGCGTAACATTTATGGTGTTTTTACCCACACAAACACTTTTCAATTTGAACAACTAAAAGCCTTTACAACCTGCTCTCATGATCCTATCGCAAGATGCTATCTTATCTTACCTGAGCTGGGATCTTAATCTCATATACTTTTGCACGCAAGGTGGGCTTAGGAAAATAGAAAAATATCATATTAGCTAAAAGCATTTTTTATTTCAGTTTCAGAAAAATGGTTGCAGATAACAGATTGAAAATTTGTTCAATAAACTCTTGTTATATTTTCATTTAAAATGCATACACTTGCTCTCACATATTACATACACATACACGAACACGAAATCAAATATCCATGTATACAAATACGTGTGTTCGGTGTTATTGAATGTAGTCTTTCATTTTTTACCACTAAAAATCATACAATTTATCGTTGAAAATTTGCCCGTGATATTGTTCCTAAATGCGAAAAATGTTTTTCTACAAAAGAATGATTGTGAAACATATAACAAACATATTTTTTAATTAAATATGTGGACAGAAGGTACCAACAAACTTTTTGATTGTCATTAGTCTTTTTTTAATATTTTAGACAGATTGTCTTTAATTTCGTTAGTAATTTGAGTGTTTAAAATACATGTTATTTCGCCAAATACAAGTTCAAAATGTGAATTCACAAACTCCGCTGACAATTTGGTCCTTACTTGCTACTTAATGTACTCAAATTTAACATTCACAATTTGACGCACAAATTCACTGGATGGCCTGTGTATTTTCACCGCTAAAAAATAGGCACTCAATTCTTCGACGAAAATATCCTTGCGGAGCTTGACATTCGGTAAAACCCGCTCCATACTTCTGATGCGTTCATCAATGCAAGTAACAGTGTTGATGAGGCCTTGAAATGTAGGTGTTTGAAGAACAATGCCCGGGATATAGAGTTTCTCGTTTTTTCCTTGCGTTTCGCTATTTGTTTGTGTGGATGCTGTTGTCGTCGCTGCATTTTGTACAATTTATATCACAAAACAAAATTTTGTTCCAACGATCCATCGGCTTGTATTTCCAAACCAAGAATAACCTTTTTCGAAGAAGACTTATTTAAGTCGTATATTGCTGCAAGAATTAGAGGCTGACGAGGTGAATATTTTTCTTTTCTCACTACTACACTTTCAGATGATTACATATATGCAGGACAAATTCGTTTCTTTGATACTCTTTTCACTATCAAATCTTGTGAGGCTTCACTCTCATTGACGGTAGATTCCATCGTCTGACTTGGAGGCCGCTTTTATTGCTCACACATGGCGGACTTACTCGGGTGGGGCGGTGTAGATATGACTTCACATGTGTTCATCCAATAAGAATAATTTCACGAGAGTGAGAGAGAGAGAGAGAGAAGCGCGTGGTGGAGATATGTATCTCACGCATGCGTTTTAACCTGATTAACACACGTATGAATAGGGAAAAATATAGCGTGACACTGCGCATGAGCAGCCAAAATTAACGCCAAAAATAAATGGCTAAATTACACGAAAATTTATTAAAATAATAAAAATGCAACCTATTTTAAAAAGATTTGCATAATTTACCGAAGGACTGCATATTTTTAAGTATTGAATGAAAGAGATTGCTATTCTTAATAGCAACGTAATACAGGTAAATAGAGAGGGGGCGATATTGTGAAGCGAGACATTCTGTAGAAAAACGTCTACAACCCGGTGATGCCCGTGTAAATTTTTGTTAGTTATTTAGATAATACTGAATCAATTACAAAAAATTTTGATTCAATATACACCTGCTGCAAACACATAGGATATAATCATTCGTGTGCAAACTCAATCAGGGAATCTGTGTCTTAATATTTATGGCAAGCATGCCTCGAGTCCTATAGCGCGACGGTTAATCCGTCTCTACGGTTAATTTTTTAATTTATGGTGCGTTTTCGCGATGCCGCGGGTGTTTATCGGGTTCTACGAATGATTGGTAACGACATTACCCTTCGCGAGTTACTGATAGTTCAGAGGACGGACATTGCTGCCGATTCGATTCATTTGAATAGACTTCTAGAGTTTTATACTGACGGTGAGTGAAAATAATCATGATTATTTTAATAATTATTAATAATTAATTATTTAATTGATTATTAATAATTATTCATCTAATTAATTAACAATAATAACTTAATAATACTCATTTACCAATTCACTAATTTTTATTAATTTTTAGCACCAGAAGAAGTAGAATCGACACCGGCTGCTGCTACAACAACAACCGAAAGTTCTGATAATCGGTCCAGTCAGACCTTGAATCGAGATATTGATGTGGCGATGATGGAAATATCAACATCACATGCACCAGTATCAGTGCCGTGTGGTGCATCAACATAATCGATTCCCGATCGCATCGTCATTGATGACAACGTGGATATCGACGATGTTTCTTACTGCACCATCACCACCACCACCACCACCACCACCACCACCACCAGCAGCAGGCTTTACGGAAAATGCTTAAACTGTAGTGTGAACAATAATAATAATGACGACGTAAGTATTCGGTCAATTGGAATGGTTGACCTGTGCAGTGATGACGAGGACGAAAACGAGCAACACCAGATGGAAAACAACGACAGTGAAAACGAAAACGGTGATAATGTTAGTGAAAACAGTGTTAATAACAGTGCAAATGAAAATGGTATTGATAACAGTGATAACGACAGTCACAACGGAAACGATAGTGATGACGGGAATGATAGTGAC
Organism: Andricus grossulariae; assembly: GCA_011634705.1. Classification (NCBI taxonomy): domain Eukaryota; kingdom Metazoa; phylum Arthropoda; class Insecta; order Hymenoptera; family Cynipidae; genus Andricus; species Andricus grossulariae. Next base: position 20,004,081 of record JAABKJ010007545.1, read on the forward strand.
GACGATGGCAATGAAAATCAAAACGTGATTTACGATGACGATGCCTTCGACAAAAGCCTCTATAAAGAGGTGGTAACGGTTGAAGATGATCCCGTGATCAGAAAATCTGCCCCTTCATTCGGCTCTAAATTTTTCCAGGCTCATGTGAAAGTTTTCAGCTGCGAAGTTGAATTCACTGTCACGGCATTATTAAAAAAAAATAGATCTCCTTAAGGAATTCGTCGAGTCTGTGGAAAAATTGAAGGCGAAAATAGTCTCAAATTCGTATTCTGCGCACCAAAATACATAAAACATCATGCCTGATCTTTCTCCAGCCGATTTCAATAGCAAGGGTTATTTCATACCCGACAAAGCTGATTTTATAGGGATTTGTCCGCGTCTAGGGGAAAATCCTGAGGCGCTCGGGGAAATATCAGGCTTCGTAGCACTGATACGTTGAGTTGTGGAAAATGAGAAATTCCAGTAGATCTTGCACTAATCATTCTTCACAAGGAACTATAGTTCCCCCTGGGCGTATGTCTTGACAGACAAAAACAAATCCCTCCGTCTCCAATCTCAATCCAGCAGACTTGAGAAACATGTTGGATAGACCCATAGAGGGCTACCTATGTATGATGATGTAGAATTTAGAACGAAGGGGCCTGTCAGCAAGTTCTCTTGGTAGATGCGCATGTTCTGCTTCATGCACACGACTTTTGAGCATCAAAGGTGTTAGCGATGCCAGGCCATGTGTAGTGTCGCTAGAATCAAACGGGAGGCCAAACTCTTCTGCGGCCCTATCTGCAGCACGATATAGAAGCGCCGCAGCATTCACGACTTCATGTTGATAATCGAGTCGCATAAGAGAATATATGCTATTGAGAACTGAGCAGGCCGTAGCCAGAACCGTTCTTCGATGAAGACACTGCAGGCTTAGCAAGCCTCTACTCCCTTTATCTCGAGGGAGGTATATTGAGGTACGTAAGACTGAGGATGATGACTTTGATGAATTGTCATCATCTTGCATGTGCTCCGGTCAAGCTGCTTGAACTGATCGACGTTCCATTTCACTGCACCAAACGTGTAGAGCAGTATAGGAACGGCTAACTCATTGGTTGCCTGTATCTTATGCTTTTCAGATAATTCGGAAACCTAAATTTTTCTCACCATTTGGCAACACCTTTTTTCAAGGGCCGTTTTTGACACGCGCAAATTTTAGGTTTCCACTTGCGGTGGTCCAAGATATGTATATTTTTCTCCATTAACAAGATGTTGAACGGTGTGTCCGCCTATGAGCTAAACATCCCGATCGTCACGCGATGATATAGCTTCTAGTATTTCTTTGTGTAGGTGGACGCAGACACACTTGTCCAGCCCGAAGCTTATGTCAATCGCTTTAGAAAACCTATTCACCACCTCCACAAAGATGTTAAGGTGCTTCTTTGAGGAAGCAATGAGCTCAAGGTCGCGAATGTATAGAAGGTGGTTGATCTTATATCAGCTCCTGTTCGGCGGGCCACATAGGTCTCCAGAGCTATTGCCTCGGAGCACAATAGATGGAGGCATGAGCGAGGTGCAGAAAAGTGCAGGACTTACAGAGTCCCCTTGAAACACCCCCTTTTAATGTGAGGTATAGCTGGTAGTCACTGGTCTATTTGTCAGATGTTATGACAGATCTTGTCCGCCACAAAAGAATAAGCTCTTTTATGCATCTCGCTATTTTTGGATGTACCTTTAGGCACTCAAGAAGCTTAATGAGTAGCTCATGGTTCGTGTTATCGAATGCCTCACGGTAATCAATCCAAGCCATGGACAGATTGCGTTAATACCTGCTCGAGTCCTGGGTAATACACCTTTCTATTAACAGGTTCTCCCTGCACCATGCCAGCCCTTTCTTGCATCGAGGTTGTTCAACAATTGCACTCCATGCCGGCTTAATAGATGCTTATATCCTCTCTTTGAGCATGCCAGTGAATAGCTTGTAGCTAGTATTCAAAGAAGCTATGGGCCTGTAGTTCTTTGGACTTGAAAAATCTCTGGCCTTAGGGATAAATACCGTGCGTCCTTCCACTAGCCACTATGAAATGGGTTGTTCTTCGTTTAAAAAAGTAGTAAATATAAGTAATAGATTTTAGTGCGTGGAAGTGAACTTCTTCCACCAAAACTTGTTCATTTTATCTGGCCGTGTCGCTGAAAAGTTCTTAATTCTAGCGATAACTTTTTTCATTTCTTCAGCATAAATTAGTAGATTCTCTTTCTCTGGACATGTAACGTTTGCCTTTGGCAAAAGTTACGACAGAGTGATATATCTGAAGCTCCTTCATTTAGCTGATAAGTATTTCCATATACCCACTCCCAGAAGACTTAAATCTCTTTTCGACAAGGTGGATTGTTAACGGTACGTGAAGGTTTATTGAACAGATGGGAAGGATGAGTATAAGAGGTGAAATTTTCCTAAATTCACTTTACTCGCCGATTAAGGCGCTGTTTCGCTGTTGAAAGAGATCTTATTTTCTGCGTCCAGTGCTACTTGATAGTCAATAGTTTACGCTTGTTCAGCGTGTGAGTTGCTTTTCTTAAGTGTCGAGCAAGTGCTCTGACTTTCGGAGTGAATTTTTGATTCGATTTTATGAAGCTAATCACACACTGAATATTTGATGCATGCCATCTCGCCGTTTCAATTTTAAACTAAGGCTGTGCAATAAGCTTGCGATTTTTACTCAGGCGTACTGATGTATCGTTACTTTTATTGTCGCTAAGCAGGGAGACCGCCTTCTCGTAAACTACACAGTTCAGATTCCAAAGATTAATATCTTAGGGAAGTAAATAGGGGAAAACAGTATTAGCCTAAGCTAATTTGTTCATCCTCAGGAAAACTTTTCGGTGGATAGATCTCCTACTTTTCATGTTGGCATTATCTGTTATCTGCAAAAGTGTTCTTGCTGCAATAGGTGGTATGTTTGCTGGAGGATGTTTCTCTTCTTCTTGCTGATAAAGAGCTTCATATCCGTTTTTGCGCAAAAAGTATACCTGATCTCCTGAATACTGAGGCGTTTTATGAGCATATTCCGGGTGCATATTGACTCAACTGTCACATAACCTCTGCATGAATCCTCTTTGCACCAGTGAGCTTCTCTGCCCACAGGTAAAGATTTCCCTCCTGAGATTTTCCGACCACCTAAATCGATATTCTTGTGTTTGTCCGGGGCCATTGCCTGGTCGTCGCCTCGGTTCGGTTCTATTGCCGCTCCCAACTAACCATGGCGTCCATCCCAGGGAGGCCTATTGTGGGTGGCACTGCGCGATACTGGTGATGTAACGGCATAATTCGTTGCATTGGGGAGTTAGCCCAATGCAACGTGGCTGAATGCAAGAGTCGGAGCCCTCGGGCTATGAGGTCGTCGCATCCCTACGCCTTCTTGTAATTATTATTATTTCTACTGCTATTAAATAGACAAATTGCTCCCACAGCTTCTAGTAGAACCGCGGTGAATCACACCTGTGGCCACGTCTCACGACCGTGAGATGGGTGGCCACAGGGCACGACAAAATCACAACGACAGGACAGCGAAACCATCCTGTGTCTTGAGGCAACGAATCAGTATCAATATCACCAAATTACAGTTATCGATGCTTTGACCATTAATTTTCCAAATACTGCCCGCAAATTTGAGGAATTACAAAGAACAAGTGCACAGCACGATGTAATATACTATCGAGCTCGGAGTGCGATAACAAAATCGTTGCAAAATAATAAAAAAACGCGAATATATTTCTTGAATGTAAGCTATACTTAAATATCAACATAAATGGTAAAATAGAAGTTTGCCAAGTAATTTTAAATTTGTTTACTCTATTTACACCATGATAAAACGCTATTGTGAAACTTATTCATCGCTTAAGCCACCTTCACATTCATGACCAACTCACGACTGATTAATTTAAAGCTGTTTTAAACTTTTTTAAATATTCTGAATATCCCATTTTTTTCATAATGAGAGATATTCTTTCTGAAAAATTTAAAAAAATTCCAAAGTTTCGAGTTTTGAAGACAAAAAAAATTCATAATTTGGCATTGAAATGTAAAACTTTGGAGAAGTCCAGTTGTTATATGGATATTTATGAGATGATTGTGTTTCCCGTTCCAGAACATAAATAGAGTATTTGGATTATTGCAGGGCTTGATGTCGTTAAAAATTTTAATTGGTATAAATTTGTCTATTTTTAGAAGTTAAACGCTCGCACAAGCATAGTTATTTTACCTTGACAAACTCAGATAATTTCTTATTTATCGTATTAATAAAGAAAAAAATCTTTTCGTTCTGACTTCGTCCAGACAATTTAATTAAAACTTCAGTATGAAGTTTCGAAATCAAGCAGCTTTCTTCATCAGATAGCCTTTAGCATAGCAAAGAATAAAGAAAAGACTAAGAAGCTTTGTGCAAAATTGTCATTAAATATCGATTTGACAGTTTACGTAGATAGTCGTTATAATGAAGGGAAATAATACAAAAATGGTATTGGGCGCTCACACGCCAACGACAAAATGTGTGTAAATCTTTGAGTTGTTGAAAACGGGTTCAATGTATGAACAGTAGGAAAGCAGCCTCATAAGTAGTAATTAGTTAAAAACCGGAAAGAATAATAAAAATGAACATAACGTAGGGACACGGAGTGTCGAACCTCCTACTCCATCTCAAAACTGTGCTTTCTCATTCATCTCATGATTTTTGCGGTAACACGCACCATCCGTGGAAAAACTTTTAGTACCATTAATGGCTTAATTGAACACCTGAAACCAATTTAGAAAATAATCTTGATCGATCCTATGACCCTATTCCTCCTATACTTTTAATTCACAGCAGCATCCCACCTAGTTTGGTTATAACCTTAACAGCTTTTTCGGCTCATAATTTACCCAAGATTGCTTTTCCTAAGGCCCCAGGACATTTTTAGCAACTATTCGAAGACAGAATCGAAGTAGATATAACCTGAGAAGAGAAACAAACCGGGCCTATCTGAATATTTCTACATTATGTTGAATACTATTATATCAAATGTATATCATATTTATTTCTGTATCTCAAGGTGGTACTGCTTATTCAGATTTTGAAAAATAATGTACAAATGTCATTTTTCATGACTACTTCAATATTTCCTCCTTATTTTGCACTTATTTTAATCCTTAGCTACCCTGGAAAAATCTATTATTTCAATAATTTTGTATTATTACAATTCATAATATGCATAGGTATTGAAACATATGTATTTTCATTGTCTTATTTTTATAATTATAAAAAAGTGTGCATCCTATATAAAAAATGTTGTTATCATACATTTTATTGCAACTTGTGTCGTTCCTCCATAAATTAATTTTTTGTTTATTTACAGTTATTTTTTCATGATTTAAACTGAAAATACGCATACTAGTGTAAAGTGATTCTAAGCAAATTTGTGGTTATAATTTAGGCAAAAAATGTGTCATTTTTTAAAAATTTGAGTTAATTTGTACATCCTCTTTGAGTGAAAAAGTTTGCCTATTATTTTTTTTCCTTTCCTCGTGTCCTCTTCCAAAATATTGAATTTTTTTTTAATGTCATTTTTCACGAATAAAACAAAAACTACGCGTCCTATCAAAACGTGATTCATAACAAATTTGTAGATCTTTCTTGAGTGCACGATTTTTGTATCTTCATTTTTTTTTTGTATCTTGCATAGTTTGACCGCAAAATGGAATTTTTCATTTTTCATTATTTTTTGTGCAATCAAAATTTGAATTTTCAATTTTTCGAAAAAATTCAAAAAGCTGTTATGATAATCTTGTAGGGCTTTCGAAAAAAAACGTTTTTCTCCACTGAACTTTTTTCATATCATGCGTTTTTCGGCTTAAAATATTAATTTTCGTTTGTTTTTCTGGATTTTGAAAATGCTATAACTCTGATAATTTTCATTTTTTCGAAAAATTTCGCGTTAATAAATTGTTTTTCTTTTGGAGTACTACTAATAACCGTACATAGAATTTTCAAATTTTGAAAAAAAAATGGTCTCAAAAATTTGCAAAATGTGCTCACTTTTTGAATTTTGATCCAAACTAGCTGGTTAACGAACTTGTTCTTTATTTTAAAGCCTTCAAAAAGTGTGCTAAAGCACAATCTAATCTAATCAATCTTTCGAAAGTTATCGTGCCTACACTATATTACAGATTACAGATTGACATTTGATTGAATACGCGAAAGTCATTTTTCACATAAAACCAATACCTTCTCATTGAGATGAGAATGTAAAAATGCAACAAATTAGTTCAACTTTTGCTCACGAAGTTGAATTATAAATTAAAAAAGATCAATTTTCAATCAAACAGTTAAACTTGTTAACAAAGAGATGGATTTTCTACTAAAAATATGAATCTGAAAAAAAAGTAATTTCTTAGTACAGGAAAGATAAAATTTTCATCCAAAAAAGATTTTACTTATTTTGCCGTAGCAAATATGAGTTTCGATTAAGTAGTGCATTTTCTACAAAAACAGTTGAACTTTCAACCCAAAAAGACGAATTTACAATAAAGCAGTTGCATTTTTATCCCTAAAAGATGCAGTATCTACTAAAATCAATGCATTTTTTAATTGAAAAGACGAGTTTTCAACAAAATAGTTCAATTTTCGTCCAAAAAAGATTTCATTTGAATTTTCAACACTAAAATATGAATTTTGAACAAAAAGTAAATTTTCTACGAAAATATTTTGATTATCAACCCTCAAAGACGAATTTTCAACCAAGCAGTTTAATTTTCATCCAAATTATATCAAATGAGTATTATATTTATTTCTGTACCTCGGTCTGAGACTGCTTATTCAGATATGGAAAAATAATGTACAAATTTTATTTTTCATGATTACTTCAACATTTGTTCCTTAGTTTTATAATTTAAAAAAAGTGCGCATGGTATAAAAAAATTGTTCTTATTATACATTTCATTGCAACTTGTGTCGCTTTTTCATAAATTTAATTTGATTATTTTCAATGTTATTTTTACGATTCAAACCAAAAATACGCATCCTGGGGTAAAATGCTTCTAACGATCCTATAAAAATAATAATTAACACAGTTCTAGTTTTTTTTTTTTTTTTGATGAACAGCTTTTGTCCTTACATGTTTTTTCGTGGCTTGTGTCGATGGTCCAAAAATTTAATTTTTTCACTTTTAATGTTATTTCATTACGAATAAAACAAAAACTACGCTTTCCATAAAAAATGTAATAATAACACATTTGTAGCTCCTTTTCGGCTGAAAATTTTGTGTACATTAATTTTTATCGTAGCTTGTATCGTTTGTCCAAACCATTTCATTTTTAATCTTTTTTTTTACGAATAAAAGAAAAACTACGCTTCCTATCAAAAAGTAAATAATAACAAACTTGGTGATCTTTTTTGTGAGCACAAATTTGGTCTATTCATCTTCTTTCGTATCTTGCAATTTGTTATGAAAGTTTTACCTAGTAATTTAACGCTTTTATAGAGAAAAATAATTTCTATTTTAATGAAATTACTGCTTTTTATGTATGGATTTTTAAAATTTGTGTATTAAATTTGTTTTTTACTGTGAAAATGAGTTATTCATAGATTTTTCATTCTATTCAACTCTTAAACATCAAATTATAGCAATTATCATCGAGACAAATTTGTTTCCTGTGCAGCTCTGCACTAATCTCAGATTTACTTAATTATATCTAAAATTTGGTTATAACAATTAGAGTAATTAGAAAATTGATAATCTATTTTCATTTAGTATATATGCATTCATTTTTAACGATTCTAAGTATATAGAAGTTATTTGTGCAAAGTTGAAAAATGATTTTGTTGAAAATACCTTTTTCACTCTCTGTCTGTAGGCATTTTATTTTGAAAAAGATTTAAAAATCGGCTTTAAGGAATCTCTGCAGAATTTATTCAGCTTTAATTGCAAAACGTCCAAAATCAAATATATATGGTGACGTCTAGATTCATCAAAAGCAATCCAGTTTTGTTCCGCTGTACGGCGAGAAAATTTTTTTATCTGTTTCCAAAAAAGAATGGCGCAGGAACTGTTAGAAGATTGAAGCCTTGACTATCATAACACATTATTTATTTAATATTATTACTAGTTACGTGTAAGATGGTTTAGATGCTCTACTCTATAATTTCTCATGATTGTGCGTTGGGGACCTACTGGAGTTTCATTGATTTCTTCTGTGGTCAATTGGGTAACCATCCCGCTTCGCATGTTTATTTTCACCCGTCTCAGTCTTTCACTATAATTTCTATAAATTCCACCAAGAATATTATGACCGTGCAATATTGCAAGGACATCACCCTGGGGTGTCATAATATAATTTTTTCTTGGGCTGCCACAACTGCATATATATGCCTTCCTATTGTCATTTCATGCTGCTCTTGCAGGAGGAGATTTAGACCTGGCATGAAGAAGAGGATCGGCAGGAGGAAGATACTTCTCAGGAGAATTATTTCTTTCAGAAGTAGAACAAGAAGGTCCAGCTTGAGGAACACCAGGAATGGGTTCACCATTAGGTAATCACTCGAACTATAACCTTAGCACTCCGACAACAAAGACAGGATTACATTTTTTTGATGTACGTTAGTATGTCATGCATCCTCCGTGTATAAATCGATCTATTTGTCCATCTTTTAATTAGGATAGTTTCTATATTCTCGTTAGAACAATTTGACTAGTAAGTACTAGTTGATACCCTTTAACGCGCTGTTAAAATTTTACATGCTTTGTGGCTAGAGAAACTATGTAGGTCTATTTAGGCTCCAATTTTGTATTTTAGCTAGGATTTGTTTGGGCCCTGCTAAGTATAAAAGATCCAACGAATGCTGTCGTAGGAGAGCCAGTGACACTGGACCTTGCGTCATCGCGCCTATTGATAAAAAAAAGTAGGAATGATAGTTTGCATGTATGGTAATGACAAACCGCCATGCTGACCGAGCAAATCCTGAACCCACGTGCCTTAATTAATGATCGAAAAATTAATTTTCTTTCAAAATGACGAAACTACCCCCCTCTGCGCCCGGTCAACAGGGATTGGGGACCGGTTGATAGCAGGCACAAATATATTTCCAATGAGTGCTCGACGCCGCCAATCACGTGATTTATTTATTTTTTTCAATTCCGCTATCATGCTAATTTTGAGATAAAATTAATTTTTCAATCATTAATTAAGGTACGTGGGTTCAGGATTTGCCTTGTCAGCATGGCGGTTCGTTATTACCCTACATGCAAACTATCATCCCTAATTTTTACACCAATATCCGCGATGACAAAAGGTCTAGTGTCGCTGGCTCTCCTAATATAAAATATTTCAAAGTTCTCGACGTAGTATAACTTTGCATGCCTGAGTCATGTCATTTTGAACTTCAGTTATGTTCGCTATCTTGATAAATGAAACAAGCGAAAAAAACAATTGAATTGAACAGAAAAAAAGCTAAAAATATCTTTTTAAATTATGTTTTATTATGGTATTATACCTACCAATAGAATTGAGGATGATTGCCATGCTGAAGGCCAGGGTATAAACGACCCTCATTTTATTCAAGCAGAGGAAAACTGATTAACGTATGATGAAAAAAATGTCGTTAACTGTATAAAAAATGAATATTCTGGTGCTTCATTATCGATGATATAATATATCCCACAGCCCTCATCTGATAAATTATCGTTCTGAGATGTTTACTTTTGATTAGAGTCAGTCTCAGGAATACATATTTAATTAACAAACTCGTTAAACTTGAGGTACAATTTTTATTATATATTTGAATTTTCCTTTAAAAACTTCTCATGTGATATATCCTCTTCATAATATCGGAAAAATCACCGCTAGGGTCATTTCACGTGGAATTTCATAAGATTTGTAAAATATTTTTTTTAAAGGTCTATCATTTGAATAACTACCAACGCTAATGTACATTCTCTTCATTTATGACTAAAGAAAGTATTAGCTTTGTCTACAATTTTGCACCTTAGTCTAAAACGGATCTTCGCAATTTGAAATCTTCTGAAGCCTGAAAACAAGTTTTGGCGATGGCGTATGTCTGCCTGTTTGGCCCACAGTACGAGCAAGCAGTTACATTTTCAAACAAAAAAGGTCAACTCTCTACGAAAAGTGTATGTGGCAAATTCTCAACATAAAATGAAATAGTGACATTTTTCATTAAAATAATGATGTATAAATGACAGGAAAACAAATTGTTAACAATATTGTTAAATTTTCAACCGAAAGAATTGATTTGTTACCAAGTGGTTTAACTTTCAACCAACAAGTGGAATTTTCCAGCAAAAAAGATGAATTCTCAATGAATAGTTGATGCCAAGTTGACTTAATTGATATGCAATCAAACGCTGATGGAGACCATCGAATTATTTTAGTCAATCAGGATCATTTGACATAATTTGTTCAACTTCGACCGTTTACTTCAAAGACAGCTGGAGAAGTAGCTAAAAAAATTTTTGGACATATTTTGTGCTTTTGGTGCTCTAGTGAAATTGCAATCGGAGAATGGTTGTGAATTTGTTAGTCGAATTATAGAAGCACTGCGTTCAATGTGGTATGAATTTCAAATTGTACACGGTAAAGCACGAAAAAGCCAGCCACAAGGGAATGTTGAACGGGCGAATTAGGACATACAAAATATGCTTATGACTTGGATGGAAAAGGAAAAATGTAAAAAGTGGTTGGAAGGTATAAGTTTCGCGCAATTTATGAAAA